>JAHWFO010061331.1:0-19511 GCA_023313115.1 Rhysida immarginata
AGACCTATCACTTCTATCCCCCCCCCTCCCCATTTTAGCGGCTTATTTCATTTACATGATCAGCCAATTACTATTACGTCGTATGCAAATATATGCAAAGTGTGGATAATTATTTGTAGTGCATACACCATTTCAAAATGACTTTAAATTGGCAAAATACAAGTCCATCTATCAGAAAGGGCAGACTCGCCAAGAACTGACAGACCCGCAAAACAATTCCTAGACTGCACCGCATTATAGAGCGAAAGTAAAAGTAACATGAAATATGTGAAATTAATGAAGAACGTAGTGTAAATATCAGTTGGAAAAGTGTTTCACGCCGCTCGAATAATGCTGGAATCTTCACCAAAAATCGTAAATCTAGACTAGAATTTGCTTTATTCATTTGTCATGGACATCTAAAATGTGGCGCAAAATCTTGTTTTCTGATAAAAACAAGTTTCAACTATTTGGCAATGACAGAATAAGAAATATTCGACTGTGTTAATGGTCAAAGATTTAATCTTGCACATCAATTGCCAAAAGAGATAATTACCATTTATCGCACTGATTGTGTGGGAGCATTTTCTTATACTGGATAGATGACAACATACACCAAATAGATGACATTACGGATCGATATGTATACAGAGATATTCTTAAAGATAAAAAATTCCAAACAGAAGGGTAAATATCAGGTCATTTAATAAATTCTTGCTTATTTCAGCAGCCTGAACCACTTAACAAATATTTGCATCTTTATACCTATTCTTTTGAGAAGAGTCTTAATTGAAATTACTTTATCATAGTCACAAGCGGTAAATGAAAGGTCAAAATTCTTTTTTGAATTCAAACTGTCACAATACAACTGAGACATCCTGAAATGTATGTTAAGCGTATGCACAGGACGCCTTGTCAACATGAATAGCTCAGTTTTAGTTTTCAAAATTCCTGGATGGAGATGAATCCGTCGAAGATAACACCCGCCCTGGACGACCGCCTGCTGTTGATGGAGATGCACTGAAGGCAGTTATTGCGGCTAATCCATGCAAACCTGTCATGCATTAGCGCATACAGGGAAAAGTTAAAATATTGAATAAATGGATCCTCCATCAGAGCCCGCTCTAGCTTTCATGCCGCCCCGGACGCATATCACCGACTTTTACATTGCTAGAGTTTATTAGGACTCTTATACGTTCTCCTATGATGTCAGAAGCGGTGTGTTATGGATAACTAGCGTTGAAAACGTCATCCGCAGTATGATTTAATAATATTTTTATCTTTAATTTAATCGTTTTTTGAAACAAATGTCTGTTTTTTATCGCAAAAGAAATTTGCTTCATTTTTTTATATCGCAAAATAAAATTATCGAACATGATTTTACTTCAACGGCACTGATGAATTTCGCGTTCTGTTTATTATTCGTTCAATGCTTGTGAATAGGCTTTTAAGAAACCTTTTATTAATCGAAAAAAGCATCCAAAATTTCATTTTTATGAACTCTAGCAATATAAAGATAGGTAATATGCGCTCCGGACAAAAAGACAAATTCCCCCTTTAAATATATACTTTTTAAAAATATACAGGGTGTCCAAAATGAAAAACTGAGTAA
The DNA here is from genome assembly GCA_023313115.1 of Rhysida immarginata. Classification (NCBI taxonomy): domain Eukaryota; kingdom Metazoa; phylum Arthropoda; class Chilopoda; order Scolopendromorpha; family Scolopendridae; genus Rhysida; species Rhysida immarginata. The sequence goes on from JAHWFO010061331.1 coordinate 1,592, forward strand.
AGGACCTCAGTACTTATGAGAATCATCCCCATGGTTGTATCCGAAATGTTATTATTATGGAGATATTAACGATTTTGTGATTTTGTCAGTAACCTTACCTTATTCCATTAAAATGTGTGTTTTCGGGAATGTATGTTTTGAGGAATTTGGTCAATGGAATTATATTCTTTGGGCAACGTAATATTCAATTTCAGAAAATGGACGAACTGCATGCATACAATTTTTCGCAAATCAAAGTTAATGTAGGAAGTTCTGAGTTATTGTGAAGTTTCAGAAATCTTTAATGATGAATCTAAACAAAATTAATCAGGTCAGGAGCACTGATAGGTATTTAATAGACTGTTAGAAAAGAACAGTACATGTAATAGGTTAAAAAAAAGCATGCAATTTTAAAGGTAACAATAGGAGTTTCATAGTAAAATTGATATTTCCTCTGGGAACAGCTAAATCATCTTAAAGGTTTCTACAGGTGGATTATTGAAAACCTACACATATTATTTGGAAAACATGTCATTACAATAAGTGTTCGAAGTGTCTGCCACCAACTTCTACACACACTGTCCAATGAATTAGAAACCCGTGATGAATTACGGTACTGATATGCAAAGCGGAGTTACAGGTCAGAAACGATTGTGATATGCAAATGAATGCAATTATGTGATGTACATGCTCATTCTAAGCTGCAGGTACAGGGTAGGAACCAGGGTTGCCAACTTACCGGTTTTTAGATGGGAATATTTATTGTTGAATATTGTTATAATACAAGTAAACAATGCACAAATGTAATAATTATTACACGGTTGGCAAAGCTGGAAGGAACAAGCTGCAGCTGCTCAAGTTGAGCAAAATGGGGAAAAAGCAGACCTGTCTGAGTTCCAAAAAAGAGTTTTTGTGGGAGCCCGTCTAGCTGGAGCTACGATTTCCAGGACAGTACAACCGACCGGAATCTCAAAAGTCAGGTCTCCAAGGTGTTCAATGCGTGGAAACGGATTCCACAAGTGTTGTCGAAACGGCAGAATTGTGGATCAAAAGCAATCAACACAGACAGGGACCGACGTCGTCTGAGACGGATTGTGCGGCAAAACGGAAGGTCTACTGTGGAGCAACTGACGGCAGACTTCAATGAAGGATCATCACAACCCATCTCCTCCAGAACAATGCGCCGAGAGTTGAAGCGAATAAGGATGGGAAGTCGCATGCCAGTGAGGAAGCCCCTGGTGTCAGCAACAAACCGGAAAGTTCGCCTGCAGTGGTGTAAAGAACGGTGTGACTGGACAGTAGACGACTGGAAAAAGGTGATGTGGTCGGACGAGTCACGTTACACATTGTTTTGCACTGATGGCCGACAGAGAATTTGGCGGCAGCCTCATGAAGCGATGGACCCCTCGTGTGTTGTGAACACAGTTCAAGCGGCAGGAGGAGGCGTCATGATATGGGCCATGTTTTGTTGGTATGGCAAGGGTCCCCTGATATTCCTTGACAGTCGGGTGAAAGCCGAAGACTACCTGAACACTGTTGCAGATGAAGTCCATCCTGCAATGGTGCATTTGCATTTGTACCCAAATGGTGACGGGTTCTTCATGGACGACAATGCTACTGTCCATCGAGCAAGAATCGTTCAGGAGTGGTTTTCTGAACATGACACCGAGTTGGAACATCTGCCGTGGCCAGCGCAAAGTCCGGATTTGAATCCGATCGAGAATGTTTGGGATATGTTGGAAAGAGACATTCGTCGAAGGCATCCGCTTCCATCTACTCTGCAGGACCTGAAGGTCTCTCTGACGAATGCATGGTCTGCGATTACCTTACCTGCATTGTAACGCCTTGTAGAGTCCATGCCAAACCGCGTATGTTCTGTAATTACAGCCAAAGGAGGGTCAATACCATATTGAACGAAGGTTTCTATTTCATTGGCCGGTGTGTGTATATCTTCGAAGGGTTATCGACAAAATCACAAGATTGTTAATATCGTTAATAAAATCATAAGAGTAATATTTTAGATAACTTACATGGGGGTGATTCTCATAGGTATTGAGGTCCTCTACTCAATTTTTCATTTTGGATGTGTACCGTTGGGACACCCTGTATATCTTTTATTTTAAATAAAGATCAATTGATTTTAAATTATAATAAAAACGTAGTACATTTAGAATGAAACATTCAAAATAAGATTAACAGTCAAGTAGCACAAAACAGTAAAATTTAAAATGTACTTGTACCTGGTTACAAATTGTTATTCAGATGCATTTTTAATATACAGTCTAGTCAGATTAATGTGACCATCCCCTACGTTCAACTTCGGCGGAAAATGGTTACGTCCAGAAGGTACATACCAGTATCAGAATTGGGGGGGGGAGGTATAAGAAGGGTTTCAGAGGGAAGCAGAAAACATTGCAATTGTTGAAGTCATGGCGAAACTTTTCACCATTTATCCGACCTCTATGATCATTGGCTTCCGAGCCAAGGGCGGCAGTATTTCTGAAACAGCTAGTTTTGTGAACTGCTCGCGTGCCGCCATGTACTTTGCATAGCAGAATGGCAATACCCAAAATCAGCGACTTCCCACGGGCCATAGTTGACAGGGGTGAACGACGGCTACGGAAATGCGTGCAAGCGAACAGACGTGCAACCGTGGACCAACTGACCTCCCAGATGAACCAGGGAGCTACTAAACCTGTATCTCAACGACAGTTGGGCTCCGCAGTAGACGGGTGGTTCGTGCACCAATGCTGTTCACCGGAAACAAAGACTGACATTTGCTCGCCAGAATGCAACCAACTGGCGAAAGATGTTTTTTCCGATGAATCATGGTTTATGTTCCATCGGACAGATGGGCGATGTCGTGTACGGCGTTCAGCGTCAGAAAACAAACACCCTGCGACACGTGCTGCAAGGGTCCAGGCCGGAGGAGGCAGCGTTTTGGTCTGGGGAATGTTTTCATGGCATTCCCTGGGTGCACTCATCATTGTGGACGGCACCATGGACCAATGGAAGTATGCATCTGTTCTTTCGGACCATGTCCACCCATACCTGCAGATTGTGTTTCCTCAGCATGATGGCATCTTCCAGCAGGACAATGCGCCGTGCCGTGCAGCGCGCAGTGTCCGTGCATGGTTCGAAGAGCACGCGGATGGTGTACGGTGCTCCCTTGTTTGGTTGTGAGAGCTGGTTTTGTCCGATAATGATAGCCCAGTTCATGTAATCTGTTTCTTAGTATTTTGTCACTCACTTTCACACCTGACTTAGCCCATTCACTGTTCATGTCTTTGGAGGTCTCTTTTCTCATGTTCTTGCACAGCTTCCTCAATTCTCGATCTTGTCTCGGAGTTGTTGCCTTTGGTCTTCCACTTCCTTTTTGCCTCTTAACGAATCCTGTGGTCTTGAATTTCTTCCATAAGTTGGAAACTTCACCTTGTGTGCATCCAAAACACTTGGCTACATCTAGCTTGTCGCCACGTTGCAAGTTTTCAGTTATTCTTGTTTTAATATCATCGGACAGCTGTTTTTTTGGAGCCATTATTAATGGGGGTCGACTTTAAAATGAATAATAAAATGTGTCGATTGCTGTCATGGAATAGCTCATTTAACAGAAAAGGGAGGTAGGTAAATATTCAGGAATATAAAATGCAATTTACAAGTGAAATGGCACATATTAGTTTCTTATTTCTCAAGATTATGCGTATTAGATTTTATTTTCCACAGAAGAGTTACTTCTGTAATTTTTAATGAAAATCCAACCATTTGGTTATGAAAATCAAATATAGCTCTTTACCAATAACTTATTTTCCAAATGATTTTACAAGTAATTCTTTTTTAATTAATTTGTTTAGATGCATCGCAATGAGTTGGAATACATATTAGTTTTTTCTTTCCAGGGGTTATATAAAATATTGCACTTGTTATCACCACCGACGTATTAGCAAAATTAATGCTTTTATGTAACGAAATCACGCTAGCGTTCCTTTGTAATCTGAGGCATGATATTTTTTCAATTCAAAGCATGATATTCTTTCCTACCGGTATTGCTGTTTCAAACAAGTTCACGCAGCGCCCTTGGTAAATTGCATGGTAATTTTAGCCAAAGAAATAAATCGACAACCAAAATGGGTATTTAATTTATCAGTATTTTGTCACATTCACAACCAAAATGCCCCCTTTTAGATTTGCCAGCCCGGACAAATTTCCAGGTTGTCCGCCCCTAGAGCGGGCTCTGCCTCCATGCTTTGTCAGGAGCAAATAAAGTGCAACGCCTGGCCCACTTTCTCTTCCTTGCTCCAACGTCAACCACGGAGAGCCACTGATGGACTGAATCATCACATGACATGAAAAGTGGGTCTTCTACAATAATATTCATCTATTTTACCAATGATTATCTTCAGAAGAACGTCCTAGAAAGGCCAGCCCAGTGGTCGAAAATGCTGGAGCGTACAAATAATCCGTCGGGTTGCAGGTATGGATGTTTGTGTTTGTTCTCGGAATGTAAAAAGATAATAATCATGTTGAATACTCTGGATTGGTAAATATTAGAAATGACCTAGTTATTGGTGCGTCCATAAAATCTATCGAACTAACCAACCTCCAAGAAATATTCCAAACAGGACCTGCACGTGAAGAAAGTGTTGCTGACCGTTTTCTGGATAGCACTTGGAGTAATGCACTTCGAGGTGTTACTGTTAGATCAATCTCATTTTTATGTGTACTGTGATATGCTTCAACGGACTCTTCAGAAACTCTTCAACAACAACCTTCAGTAGTAAATCGCAAAGGCCGTACTGCTACAGGTCTATACAAGATAGCATACAGCCTTTAAGATCTTGCCGTTTGGGTGGGAAACTGTGCTTCATCTCTCCGTACTCATATGACAGCTCTCCCACATATTATCATCTGTTAGATCATTGGATAATCATGCGCAAACGACAGTTTAGAGATCGTCATGCTCTCGAAATAGAGTTGGAGACTTTTTCACCTCCAAAATCAAAGTTTTTACCAAAGACATGGGATTTACATTTCCCAGCCGTTCTGGATATGTTATTAATTGTAAGGGTTTTTTTTAGGAATAAATTGAATTACTAAGAATAAAAACTGTGAATTTTTAATCTAATAATTATTTGTAACTAGAAGAGTTACCCGGCGTTGCCCGGGTTAATTACACTTGCACAAAATTTTCCTTTCATTGTTGGTCATGAGATATATATTGTTGATCCCTGCCTTGTGTTGGTGCATTGCGTGTTGATACCATTGTTGATACCTATTGTTGCAAAAACTTTGTCTTGCATTGTTGGTCATGAGATTTTTCTCATTAATATGCCCTGCCATAACCATGAATATCGATTTTTTATCGATAATTATTATTTTTTCGAAATCTGAGGTAGACAGTGACCTTCCTCATGCTTTGAAGGTCATGTATGCGAAATTTCATCAAGATCGGAATAAAACTGTAGATTTGTACTAGATTTGTATAAAAAACGTACAAACCCACAAACATCCTTCTTTATATATATATAGATAGACTAGCAAAGGTACCCGGCGTTGCCTGGGATAATTACACTTGGATGTAAACAGAACAATCTCAAAAAATTAAATTAAATTTTGCAATATCTTAAAAATAAACACATGAAAATGCTTAGAATTAATACAGTAAAAATTCTTAATGAAAATTCGAAAAAAATCTTTTTAAAGGCTCACAATGGCTGGACCTCTCCAATAATTTCTTACTCACGTAATCTTACCTCAGATGTATACTTAGTGTTGTTGCAATTTCCACTCTTCTCTCGATGTGTTGAAGCAAACTTGGCCATTCATCACTTTGTGCAGTCTAGCGGTCGCCGATTCTTCTATTTACTTGCTTCCCATTTGCTCAATACATCACGGAGCTAAAGGAGTGCTTCCTCTGTCGTCTTTCCACTCTTTCTCAATAGTCTGCTAACTCTCCATTATCTCCAGTTACTGACCATTTTTAAAGATTTTCAAGAAATTGTTAAGTACTAAGAACTCTCTTTTCTAAGAAAAGCCTGAATAACAGGAATTCTATGCATTGTTACAAATTGAAACTTATCCATATTACATCATCATTCTGTGCTCATTGTTATTGGTGAATTGCGCATTCAGACCATTGTTGATGCGAACACAATGGGCCTATTGTTACACAAACTTTTCCTTGCATTGTTGGTCATGAGATATATATTGTTGGTTCATGCAGTGTGTTTATGAATTGCGTGCTGATACCATTGTTGATACCTATTGTTGTACCAACTTTGCCTTGCATTGTTGGTCATGAGATATTTCTCATTAATATGCCTTGCCATAACCATGAATATCGATTTTTTATCGATATTTATTATTTTTCCGAAATCTGAGGTAGACAGTGACCTTCCTCATGCTTTAAAGGTCATGTATGCGAAATTTTATCAAGATCGGACTAAAACTGTAGATTTGTATAAAAAACAGACCCACAGACAGACCCACAGACAGACCCACAGACAGACCCACAAACATCCTTCTTTATATATATAGAAGACTAGAAGAGGTACCCGGCGTTGCCCGGGATAATTACACTTGCACAAACTTTTCCTTTCATTGTTAATCATGAGATATTCATTGTTGATCCCTGCCTTGTGTTGGTGCATTGCGTGTTGATACCATTGTTGATACCTATTGTTGCACAAACTTTGCCTTGCATTGTTGGTCATGATATATTTTTCATTAATATGCCCTGCCATAACCATGAATATTGATTTTTTATCGATAATTATTATTTTTCCGAAATCTGAGGTAGACAGTGACCTTCCTCTTGCTTTAAAGGTCATGTATGCGAAATTTCATCAAGATCGGAATAAAACTGTAGATTTGTATAAAAAACGTACAGACAAACAGACCCACCCACAAACATCCTTCTTTATATATATAGATATCTTACAGTAAAACACAATATTACCAATTTAAAAGATAAATTTTTATGTCAATAATGAATACATGTATAGTAATTATGAGATAAATCGTTTACTTATTCATTATTGATATTAACAAATTCATCGTTTTAACTGTTAATATTTTGTTATATTATAGGATATTACAAACGGTTATTGTAATAAATTGAATGTTTTTTCAGTATACTAAAAATACACAAGCACTTTTTTAATGATCTGATATAAATTCCATGATATCATAGTTTCCTGAAATCCTATGTAAATTCGAGATAGGTGTATGATATAAGATAGGTATATGATTATGTTAGATATTTCTGGCAGGTGACAAGTACTGAAGTACTGGATTTATTCTATTAAAAATCTTCTTTGTAGGATTAATTATTTGTTAGTCAAAAGTCATTCGACTTTTACAAAGTGTAGCCTCTATCCGAAACATCAACTTTTGTTCAGGGTCTTACCACCCTGTGTTCAATTTTAGTAAAAAAAATATTCAGAAATATAATTAACTTTATTTGTTTTGTACGAAATTTAATCGACGGATGGCAACTTTTTTATTTTTTTTAAATTTTATATTTAAATTCGATTTCATTGCAAACTTCTCGAATTAATTGTTGTACAATATCGAAATTCTTAATGCTCTTTTTATTGAATAATTAATTTTTATTAATCACAATGATTATCAATCTGCCTGTAATTATTTAATTATTCAACCTGTATCACAGATATTTTACTGCTTGTTTAAATTCTTTTTATTATTTAATGATGAGTTTTCCGAAAATTTTGATGCATAATGGCGATAGCATTATTCTCATATCATTTTTTGTTTTTTAACCTTTCGTCTTCGTCAAACTAGCGATGGCTTCCTTTTTGTAGCGTTTCTACGATGGATCACATTTTGCTAAAGCTCTGGATAGGAAGCTTTAAATTCTGCCACTCAAGGGCGCTGAAACTAAAAAATAGGTGACGATTTTAACGCATTGGGTCGCGACGATCGCGCCGTTTTTCAAGCGCAGTTCAAAATTTCTCCGCGCAAGGTCGCCAATACGTGCTCGATGATGGGACCAGAAATCCTATCTTGTGTCTCACTCTCCCTTATGAGCTCTTGGTTTTATTGTGATTGTCTACGCAAACTTCAAACGTAAACATACGATGAAGGCCATTTTTTGCCAACCAAAGCAATGGCCGACAGGCTTTCAAATGGGGACGCGTTGGTGGCGCTGAAAGCAGCTCATGAGTAAAGCTCTAGATTAGGAAAGTACGGCAAACCTTTTCCGCGCCGCCCGCAGCTGCTGATTGGTAGAACGGTTGTCACGTGAGTTTGTCAGCCATTGTTGGCCCAAACGCAGCGATAGATACCATTGAAATGCATGTGGAAGATGCAATTTAGATTAAATTTTTAACGAAATATTCGTTGATTGATCCTAAATTTGAATCCGAATAAGCAAAATTTCAGAATCCTTCAATCTCTGCTCCTTGGAGGTTAATAAATTCGTTAAAATATCTGAAGTAATAAGAAGCAAATACGTTTATATTATAACTTCATCGAATGTTATAGAAATGTTGCATTGTGCAATTCTCAGACTATCAGAAAATATAATTTTTTGTTGAATATAGTTCTTTTTAAGAAAATACAATTCAATATAACAAGGTTAAACTGTCTGTGAAATGTGGAGGCAAAGCTTGAAATAAAACGTCCATGTTATTTTTATCTTATTTTAGCCAAGTTAATTATCACTCATCATTAAACTTGAATATAAAATATGAAATTGAATAACGAAAATTTGCTAGTTGGGTGAAAAAAAATATACAAAATTTTAACTAGAAGTTTTGGATAGATTTTTTACGTCAATATTATAAACCTCCATAAATGAATAAATACATTGCATGTGTAGTTATTTTTTTGTAATTTTTTTTGTAATCAAATGGTTAGTTTTTCCAAATTATAATTTTTAAAATTTTCTATCAAAATATAATTATCAAAGTAATTTTTATATTTAAATCAAAAACTTAAATTTAATAGTTCCTATTTTATTAAATTATATCTGATATTTTTATAATTATAATTATACTTTTTTTTAATAATTTAATAATTTTTATAATTTAATAAAATTAAAATTGGTAAAGTGAAATTTTTGATATAAATTTAAAAATTAATTTCATAAAAGTTTATTACATTATATTTTAATAAAATTTTATAAAATTATATTTTGATAAATAAAATTACAAAAACTACACACAGTGTTTTTTAAAATTTATTAATTACATGTAAATCGTTTATAAAGGATAAATAAATAAAGTGAAAATAAACTAAAAACTGAATCTGGTTATCATTAAATTGCCTCAACGTTATCATTATTTATATGTAAAAAATTATAATTGAAACAAAGTTTAAAGAAAAATCAATATTACAGAATTTACTGATTGCCAGTTATATTTCCAGACGATAATAATAAGAAAATTTGCGAAAAGTATGCATTTAAGACGAATTTTAGAGGAAGCATAACTTACTTTATTGGGCCATTTGGGCCAACAATGGCGGATTTGGTAGCAGACGACGAAGTTTGCCGTACTTTCTTAATCTAGAGCTTTACTCATGAGCGATCTACTCATTTCATATCGTTGGTGCCGACCAGAAACAAATGAAAGTAATTTGTCTTACTTTCATTTGTCTCTGGTGCCGACCAATCAGCTAGCGACAGCTAGTGGTGGAGGGCAAGAGCTATCAGCTGTCAAGCCGCGATAGAAAAAGTCCAATGAAAAAAAATCACAGTAATGGAGAAGCACATGCGATCTGTGATTAATCAGAGTCTTTAAATAGTTTTTTTTTATCCTTTTTATCCCCTATTTATCACTCGACTCTGCTGTGATCAACAACCGTTTTTCAATACAAATGTTCGCAATATCCACAGCAACAAAGAGCGAACTTGGAGTGGTGCATCCCCCAAAGAATTATTTTCTATGAAAATAAGCAAATAAGCTACTGTTAAATTTAATATTAAAAAAATTAACCAGACGCCCATGTATATGGTAATGATGAGGTATAGATTTTTATAACTATAAGTTTTTTTTATTTCTCCCAATTTATTTAATAAGTTTTATTTAATTTTATACTTATAAATTTTTATTTATTTCTCCCAATTTTGTTACCACATCATAAATATTAAAATTTAAGCGTAATAAATGTATTTATTTTACCCATGTTCTCTCGATTGTAATGTTCATCAAATAATTTAATTCTATTTGCACTTACCATTTTCTCTAAATTATGTAGATAAACTTGTGCTAAATAAAGTAGGATGTAACAAGAATATTTTTATTAATAATTTAAAAGTACAAGTTAACTAAAAATATTGTTATGTATCATAACAGATTTCTAAGGAATTATGTATCATGAAAGGAATGTAGTAATCTAAATGACATTAAAATATAAGCTGGATGATTAAAAATACGAATGATCACTGGAAGTGCTAGTATGCAGTTCTTTGTTCGTTAGAACATTGGCAATATCCATCACTTCAGTTGTCGTTGGCTTATCAAGGCGACACTTTTTCTGGCGTTTCTTTTTAATTGAGAAAAACCTCTTCTGCTTTTCAGCTAGTTTTGTTATGTGGTTCCTTCAACCCAGATTCTGACATCACAAAGTGTTGTGTTACAGAACCATTCAAGCTAAGTAATTTTTTGGCTGCTTCAAGGTGTTTGGTTACATCATGTGCAACTTCATGTGTGATGTCATCAGGAGCTGCTTGCAATGCACCAACCAGTTCCTGAGCTTTTGTTATCAGGTGATCCTTAGTTTGAGTGGTAGTTGATATGTTGGGTAACTTCTGTTTTGATAGTGCGTCTACATGAAAATCGCATTCTTCTTGGATTTCTTCTAAGTGTTTCGAAGTGTCTGTGTATGAAGAACTATCTTGTTGGTCCATTCTTATGCAGTTTTTTACAGCATGGATATGTTTGCAGATGTTGCCCAAAATCATATAGTCATAACGTGTGCATTCATTGCCAACGTAACAAGCACCACATTGCTGACACATAAATGCACAGAAACCACCTCAATCATGATACATTCGGTGACTGACTGTGTGATAATGACCTGGCTTGGACTCGGATTCCACAGCCCATGTTGTAGTAGAAGTTTGCTTGCAGAAACGTGCCCTCAGAACACCTTCGTTATGTCTCTTCATTGCATTTGCAAGTTTGTAAGTTTTCTTGCTTTTATGAAGTTTGATAATCCTGTCAAATTGTTTGTCCAACAGATAATCATTCAGTGCGTTGATGCACTTGTCAACACGTTTCGATTTTTTTCCTGCCATATAAATACTTTTCATGACGTAATAAAAATTTTCAATGTGCATATTTGTATTTAGTTTTGCACCCTTCCTGTGGCAGTAAGCCCACATCTGTGTTCTATGGGCACAGTGTTCCTTAAAGTAATCATGAAATGACTTTGTTGAAGGATCATCGTTTAATTGCACAAGTAATTCTTCAAGCATGTTCTTGTGCTTGTTCTCATCGAGTTCATACAAGCATGACTTCAGTGCTTTGTATACGCTTCTTTTTGTTTCTTGGTTGCTTATGGAGTTCATGTGACCCTGCCAGGTACGGTAAACATGCCAGGAGCAAAGGAGGTGTTTTTCTGGAGTGCCCATAATTTCAGACCAAGCATTGAAATAGGCAGGAGCATCATCGCTCATAAAAACCTTGCACTGTACTTCACCAATCACTTCCCTCAAAGCAGTGAAAAATTCCTTCATTGATAGTGTGCTGACGCTTGAACTAAGGCAAAAAGCACCTGCAAAACATTCTTCATATTCATCTATAATCAGCAAAGATGTTAGCTCAAAATTGTATCCTGTTAGGCCATGGGTGGAATCAATGCACACTCTATCAGCTCCAAGCTTTGCAAACATCTGGCGCTGGAATGTAGTCATGATAACAAGCACAAAGTCCTCATCTCGCAAGTTTGGGTGCTTAGTCCCTTGCTCCTTGTACAGAAGCACACAGTTATCATCCCTTGTTCTCTGATCTGCTACCCAAGCAACAACACTTACAGCATCATTCTCATGAAGTGGGACTTGTCCAGGTGTTTCACTAATTCTGTATTGCCTGCTGATGTTTCCTAAATCTTGTTGCGTTGTGAGATGAATCCTGTCAATTTGCCCATCTACTAATGACTGATGTCTGCAAGAATCCTTTGCTTTGTTACTCCTTGCAACGGCTCTCCTAAAAGAAATATGTATTGGCTTTCATTATTTGAGAGTAAATTTTAGACTTGAACTATTCAAAAGGTTCAGAAAGTTGTTTATTATTCCTAACCTCACTGTTAAATATAACCACTGAAACTTTCAGTGGTTATATTTAACCACTGAAAGTTGGTTAAACTTCCAATTTTATTTACCTGCTATTTTTTCTCGATCCCTCTTTCCCAAATTAAGATGACCAAGAAGAAAGTCATGGCAGTGATGTGTGCTGTAATAAACTATATTTACGCTGTTGTCAGGCTCTTCAGTAACATGGATCGAAGCTGTACATGTGAATCCAGTTTTGCAAGTCCCTTGACTTTTTATTGTTCTTTTTCCTTTTCCTTCGGTCTGGTACGTCCCACTTCGGTGGCATACATAACTGTGGATTTTTTGTTGGTTCTTATTCATTCGTACACCAAACTGAAGAATAAACCTGCTACGGGTATCTGCTTCTTCTTTTTCGAGCCAGTCTTTAAATTCTGTAAAAATTAATGGTATAAGACTACATTTTCTTAAATGAGTGGCAACAATTTTTTAAGAATCAATTGAGCCAAACTTATATTTTGGCTATCTAAAATTTAACAAGAAACTCTAAAAATAAAGATTACAACGTTCCTGATACGCCTACTTCATAGAAATTACCTTCGATGTTTTTGAAACTTAGTAGCTTTTTATTTATATTGATGTTATGAATTTCTTCCACGTGTTTCCTTAGTTGATCCAGCTTGCTGAATACAGCACCGCAGTTGATTTCGCCACATTTCAATGAACCTTGTGGAACTTGCTCTTGGTTGCCGTGAATATTGCGAATATGCTGATGTAAAACGTTAGGTTTTGAAAAACGCTTGTTACATTAATCACAGATCACATGCTTCTCCTCCTCCATTAAAGCGATTTTTGCATTTTCCACCACTAGCTGTCTCCATTCTGATTGGTCGGCACTTCTCAGGAGCCAAGCGCGAGTCATTTGAAAGCCTGTCGGCCATTGCTTTGGTTGGCATAAAATGGCCTTCATCGTATGTTTACGTTTGAAGTTTGCATAGACAAACACAGTAAAACTCAATGCCGATTTCTTGTCTAGCTTTAAATTGTAGTAATAGATATAATAAAGGTTCACCACTGACCTTTCACAGGTGTGTTTTTATCTTTCTGCGTCATAGAATGTTTTTCTCATGTAAAAAACCTGGTCGTGGTTGTTGATACATAAAAGATGTCGATATTCAACCATGTTACCGTCATTTCAGTGATACCAGAATGACTGTTTAGAGCTATTTATGAAATTATATACCGCATTTATTAAAAAGCATCTAAATTTGGGAGAGGTCGCTTAAGAAATTTCAGACTACAAGCACAATGTTGGTGGGGGAGGGGGCTTTCTCAGCTAGCGACAAAGCGGATATATAGTAGGCCTAATGGCGCTTTGGCTGGCAATGTTGTTTTGCCAACCACAGTAATGGCGCCTACACTAACAATCAACGATATGAAACACAGATATATAATAAATTTACTAAATATCTGTGATATGAAATGAGTAGATCGCTCAATGATGTGAATAAAAGAACTGGATTGCACGCGAGTGAGGATCGAGCGTACAGGGTTTTCCCTGAAAATGTAAGCGAGTGATCTGAAATGTGGGAGGGAGCAGCATACAACGAGTACTCAGGAATTATGTTTTCCACATTATTGGCAGATATCAGCAGAAAATATTAATAACAGAATACTGGGTATTACTAATGCCTATCTTTCATTTACTGTTTTTAAATTGTCATTTATTGCAATATATTTATTTTAATAGATAGTTAACCTGTTTATAAAATAAATTACTTCTTTATTTGAATTTACCCACCATCTACCCGTTACGAAATTATTTTTCCAATGAATTTGTGTATTCAATTATTAAGATTAATAAAAAAAAATTATATGCAATTTATTCTTGAAAAAAATTATTACTCTTTTATTTAATTTTTAATTTTTCTTGATTTTAATTTAGCAAACAGGTATTACTTATTTGACTTTAGTATTGTCATCAATTCACTAAATAATTTAGCGAATTATGATTGAATTAACCCACTGTTGCCACAAATAGAGAGGCAGAGAGAGATAAACGGAATTTAATTATATAATTTATTAATTTTTGGCGTGTTCTCGAGTTTGGACTCGAATTTCTATGAGCCTCTTCGAGTTAACTTTCTTTTATAATTTACAATAATCTAATACAATGAATCTAAATTAATATTTTTTATTTAATCAAAATAAATTGAAGTAATTTACATATTGGCAAATGTTATAAATTTTGTCAATTTGTTTCTCATTCATACTTGGTTTTGTTTCACTTCATTTGATAAAGTTTTTTAATAAGTTTTAAGTCTAAAATTTAAAAAAACATGGTAATTAATTTTCTTGTTATTTGAGCAGAATGTAAATCATCTGAAACATTTATGTTTCCATTATACATAATACATTATATCACCTACAGCAATTTCCAGATCATAGGACTCATTTTATTAGGTTATAGCTCTCTGACTCGATTATAAGAATACAATACTTCGTGTATAAGTTGTACCATCCATCTTTAAGTGTTTACGAATCCCCGACTCATCTAACAGCGCCATACACAGCTTTACGAGCCAAGTCATAGGAAATGGGAATTATTTCCGGTAGAGATACGAAATCAAGTTACGAAAACATGGCGGATAGCGGTACTGGACGATTTCGCCGTTCGTGTTAGTTAGAAGATTAATACAAAATTATTAGAACTAATACTAATCTTTTAATATGAAATATGGCTGGGACAAGTTATCTAGAGATATTTATCAGCAGGGATAGTCTCTTCAACTCTGAGAGCGAGAACAGGCTCCCTCAAAAACCCAAAATTGAATAAGCGAATAAACGTTGTTCGTCTTGCTCCTTCAAATTTTACCAGTTCAAGAAAAATTGAACGAAAACAGGAATCTAAGTAAGTTACACTTTTTCTAACGTAAATTATACTTATTTAATAATTTCAAATTTATTTGCTAACACATTTTTCTTATTCATTATTGTTACGATTATTTTTATTTACTCGTTGTGATCTGAAATGCATTTCCGCTGAACAGCATTCATTATTGTCGGCTGCTAACAACATGGCTAATGTTTCGCAGCAAGAATGGATCTAAACACCGGAAGCTGTGTATCGGAGCCTTAAAGAAAGTAAGAAGGGTGGCTGACTTAATTTCAGCACGGAGATCGAATATGATATTAACTAAAATAAAATGTCACTGTTCCCCTTTCCATTATTGTAGGGAGTGTAAATCATTGATCTGAAACGCATCCTTTTTTCTGAATTTCAGATTGCCAAGGATGAGCCTTCCTCTTCAGCAATACGTCATAGTTTCCATTTAGCTTACCCAAAGGAATGGAAAAGGAATCTTGCAGATTTATAATGAGAACGATGTAATGGTTACAACAAAAATAATCCCTTGATTTTTGTGCAAATCAATTCTGTTAGGTGATGGTGAATTTATTGCATAAGTTGACTGTATTGTTAAATCAATAAATGACTTTATAAAAAAATTCATGTTTAAAAATTTTTAAAAGATGTCGTTTTTCTACCTATTGTTGTCTACCGTTCAAGAGCTGTCAACGAATACGACGATCGTTATTTTAGAATTTAGCAACAGATTTATCATTAAAATCCTTTTTACTGCCTACAAGCTTGGAGTTCTATCTTCTGCTGGCGAATTTAGACTAGAAAGATGATAAAATACAAATACAGGTCGGTATACAAATATAAACTTGTGTAAATATCTGTATACACGTGTGTAAATTTGTGTAAACAAGTGTGTAAGCCTGTGTAAATTGGTGTATACACGCGTGTAAATTTGTATATCTGTGTGTATTAATGTGTAAATATGGTATACAGATGTGTACAAAAGTGTAAACTTGTGTAAATAGGTGTATAGATGTATGTAAACCTGTGTGAATAGGTGTATACCCGTGTGTATATATCGTGTATACAAGTGTGCAAATTTATGTACATATTTGTGTAAGCTTATGTAAATTTAAGTGATGCGTAAATTGTCTATACACGTGTGTAAATTTGTGCACATATATGTATAAATGTGTGTAAACTTTGTAAATATGTATGAATGTGTATAAACTTGTGTACATAAGCTGCACAGAGGTGTACATGTGTGGAAATTTGTGTATGCGTGTGTTTAAATGTGTGTAAAGTTGTGTGAGTATTCTAATTAGATGTGTACAAGAGTGTAAACTTGTGTAAATATGTGTATAGGCGTATGTAAACTTTGTGAATAGGTATATACACCCGTGTGTAAACTTGTGTATATTGTGTATATACGTGTGTAAATTTGTGTAAATATGACTATATAAATGTGTAAGCAGCTGTGAAAGTATATAAATATGTATGTAAAAATGTGCAAATAGATATATACGCGTATAGTAAACATTCCGTTAATGAGTCTTTAAGTCTTGTACAGTCGAGTCAATTGACCCGAGAATGGCGACTCGGAAATTCGGGTCAAACAACTCTTCCTGACATCTGTGTCCAAAGACTCTCTTAAATGGGTCATATTAGAAGAATCATAGGACTCTCACAAGCGGGTCATATTAACCGCATATTGCTGTTAGTGATATAATTCAATAACTGAAGAATTAAGGGTTCTTTATGTTCCGTTTTAAATGACATTTTCGGTTATCCGATACGTGATCCGCCCATTTGTGTTGGATAATCGGGAGTCTAGTGTACTACTAAGCATGAATTATTTAGTTATTTTCTCCATAAAGTATTATCACGTTATCACAAAAATATTTACCTATAAAACTTAAATTATAAATTTTGTTCTAAGTTTATTTGTTCAGATAGTTCCGAACCTGCGAATAAAGATTAATGAATTATAGTGATCGAAAAAAATATTATTTAAATAAACAATTTTCATGCCATTAAATGAAATAGAAGCATTAATACAAACCAGTATTTTGTTATTGTAATAATTGTAAGATAAAATAATTTAATTTTCTGCTAATATTATCTTCAAATCGGGTAACTATCACTATCCCACATGCGGGCAAAGGGGTTTTTCTCCCACAATTCAGATCACTCGACTACTTTTGTCGGGGAAACTCCTGTACGCACGGCTGAATGGGAGATAGCTTCAAGCGCGCAATCCAGTTCTTCTATTCACATCATTGAGATCGCTTATGTGGCCGCCATCTTTGGGGCAATTTGAAGGCGGCCCACATTCGGCAACTCTACAGACTTGGGCTCTGTGGGCGGAGCTTCACCTATGACGTGTCATTTTCTCTGAAATAGCTTTAGTAACTGCGACCAAAGCCTGCATGGATTAAGAGCCTACATTTTCTCTTAATCCATGTAGGCTTTGTTCAGATGTTTGCCTAATAACTAACGCTAGAAAAATGAGAGCTTTCAGAGAATCTTAGTCGGAAAAACACTGATATGTTTCTTAAATAAATACAAAAATACGATCTGATATTACATCTTAATTCATCCTAATATATTTTGGTTCTACTTTTCACTGCCTACGAGATAGTAAAAGGCCTGTTCATTTTGTATAAAAACATGGAAACATAAGCGTTTTAATCATAGTCTTTAGATAATAGATTAAAATAGCTCAACCTATGGATATCATTCAAATTTTATACTATACAAATCGATTAAGCTGGCCCTAACAATTCTCAACATCTGGTTCAACAGGACGTGCCTACAACGAAAAATCACACCCAGGTATGCAA
>JAHWFO010061333.1:0-19233 GCA_023313115.1 Rhysida immarginata
CCACGTTGGTTCAGATAAGTTTTCTTGGCCCTTAATGAAATTTTTTTATGGGCTAAACCTTTTATTTTCCGCAAATGTTGTTTAATGGGTGGTGTCCAGGCGACTCTACGATGTAGAATGTTATGACAGATCTCGCACAACGCTTTAACTTGATTAAGAGTGGCATGTTGCATTAATACTTTCCTATGCTGAGGAGACGAGTGTTTCAAAGCTCCTAGAAAATGACGATGTTTCACAACCAGAGGAATCATTGTTGTATCAACACCCTATTCAGCCGATTTAAAAATGACGGTCCACGGTTTTAAACCCGCGCTTTATCCGCATAAACCACGATAGGTTTTTCGGGCGGAAAAATCTTACTACGCAATCTCAGAACATCAGGACAACTCTGAGTTAAATCAAGCTGTAAATAACTATGGGGTTCCCGAGTGGCATCTTTAAAGGCTTCGATGAGTAAGCGTCCGTAACCTGTTTGCGAGGCCAAGGTGCGAATCTGTCCTACGTCTCTAGGTGACTTTAGTAGAAAGATGAACTGGGTATTTAAACTTATTGTACGGATGATTTTCGAATGAGCAAAGAGGTTCTGAGTTATTAACAACACAGAGAAGTTGAGATGATGACTGTAGCGCGTGTAGATTTTCTCAACAAGGTCGTTGTTTTTCACCTCATTTAATAAATCGTCTAAAATCAGTAAAGCCTGTTCAGGTATGCGTTCGTGTATCAATTTTTCATCCGGCACTCCGGCATGAAACGTAATGTTAGGTAGGTTCAGATTTTTAACAACCGACGGGATTAAAGCTCCATAGCAGTAAATTATTTCCGTAGGCGGCGGGTCCATGACTTCATCTCTATACTTTAACATTTGAGCTACTAAGGTACTCTTGCCGGACCCCGAACTACCGGCGATAAGAGCCGAAAAGTATTGCGTAAATTTAACGGTTGCATTTATTTCCATGATTGAATGTTGAATGACGCAAATCTCTTTTAAACGCTTTTTATTTCAAAAGCCACAACTTACGTAATTCATACTCTGCGCAATTATCCAAGGTACAGTTTATCACAAAAGGATTACAGGTAAAGATGTTTTTGGCAAAGCCGGAATTGATCCATAGACGGTTTTACGAATGCGGAATTTCTCGCTAGACCGTTTTTACGATTGCGGAATTTCTCGCTAGACCATTTTTACGATTGCGGAATTTCTCGCTAGACCGTTTTTACGATTGCAGTATTTCTCTGTAGACGGTTTTCGCGGTGTCGATATTTGTCGTTAAAACGTTTTATCTTACGTGAAATATCACCAAATAAACTTGTACTCCACAACGTTTTTAAACATCACCTACAAATGATTTATTTTCGAGGATGATTAAATTCAGAGTTGCTAGTATATTCGTCTTGGATGATTTCGCATTTCACGAGTAAGTCGTTCAAAAGCAGTTCATTTGTATAAGTGTTGTTCAAGATGTCTGCCGTAGAATAACCTCTGGCTGCTAATTTCAGGTAATGTAGACAGTGATGACCACATGTGTCAGACGTCTGATGTTGCACTATTCTCGTGTTGTAGATCCATTTTTCCGAGTGCATAAGCATGAACTGGTGGAATTGCGGTTGAGGAAACATTCCGAAAGAATCAAAGAGGTATGCTTGTTTGCAGGACGGTATAAAAAAGCCACCCAAGTGCGAGCCTGGCTTGCTGGAATCATCCGTATTAGCAATGAGTAAAGCTGGATGCAGAGGTTTGAGTTGAAGCACCAAGTCCGCCGGGAAAACACCTCTTGCCATAGTACATGTGAATGGATCTCTCTCGAGAGCCCTCCATAGCTCTTGCGTATCCATCGATCTTAATTTGTGAAATCGAAGCTCACGGTTCTGTCTTTATTGATTTCCAAGAGATTCTGATATTGACAATAAGCAATCAGATTCACCGAATTTGCTAAAGGTTCGGAAAACTGAACTTCAACGCTTAACGTACCGTTACGTATAAGGTTATATCTATCTGTATAATAATTCCTGTCCCCCGAAAGATCAAAGGCCAGAAATGTGTAACCAGAACCGTAATCGAACTGACTGATGTCAACATCTCTGTCTTCTTTCCAAATCCCAAGTGCTTTCATGGTATGAACAAACTCTCTCAAGTATGACCCAGAGGAAAAATTCGGTGTCAGAGGGTTTAGAGGTATTGCATGAGTATCCAATGAGAGGGAGAAGAAAGATAGATTGAAATGTTGAAAGTTGAATGGATTCGAAGTAAAAGAACCATTCTGGGCTTCACTCGATGTAAATGCAAAAATCAACCGGGAGGGAATCTGACCCGTAATTAAGTTCTGTATGACGTGGTTTCTAGTCCCCGTAGCAATACTCACGGACCTCATTTCAACCCGTCCGATAGGGTAAAACGCGTTAGTGGTTTGCAGAGTCTTTGCATGTGCTAATAGCGTGGCTGTGTTAACTTTAACTCTCTCGACATTCAGCGTTGCTTTTCGGATTGTAATCTGATAATTTGGGTTAGCTACGTCAGACATCAGAGCAAAGGAGGGTTTACTTCTGTAAAGCCTCAGACGAAAATCCGTAGAGTTTAGTAGCAATCGACCCTGCCGAAAGATGTCTAAATGGAGCGGGCCTTCCATGTAGTAAACGCCATTTCGTGCGAGTCTTTTACGTAACTTAAACCCATTGTTTGCGTCGTCGACATTGTCCATTTTACTGCTCGTGTCTTTACAATACCCTGCTGTTGTGAGTTGACTTTGTTTAGAAGTTTGCCCATAGTTCAAAAGAGTTTCAAAATAAGCTCTGTACGGATATAAGTTATTACTATGACTAACTAACGTATCACCTAGATAGCAATCGACTTGTGAGAATAGCGAATGTAAGAAAAGGTTCACAGGTCCTGTTTTATCACCAGCTGGTAACGGTCCGTCCCCTTTGTTGATAACGACTTCTAAGTTTAATGTAGATTCATCGAGATCCGTGTAAAAATCTGCCAAACCAGGTACGTAGAATTCAATAGGCCCGTCTTGGCTGATGATGGCTTTTGGCTGGTACCCCGTGACGTGTCGCTTTTCCTGTTGGCCGCTCGTGTGAGGTATAGAAAAAATGTCGAGATCGCTGTTGAGACATTCAGTGCTCATCTGGTGTATCATGGATGCCATGATTACGTATGTATTAGGCAAAAACCGATGATAAAGGACGTATGCTTAAAATCGGCTTAGAACGTAGTTTTGCCTGTGTTTTTGTCGGCTTCTTCTGTTTCTTCCTCTTCTTCTTCTGTTTCTTCTGCCCGCTTTTCAGTTTTTTTGAACGCTGCACTCGACTTCTTTGTCTGTATTCACTCTTTAGAAAGCTCTCCACGCTGTTCCCTCTGGATCGTTTTACATGTGAATGAGTAGGAAATGTCGAATTTCGTCTTTTAACGCGCCCTCTACCTCTCTGAACTCTAGCACCCATTTCCTGCAGGGCATTACCTCCAGCTTCTTTCATACGTAATGACAGCGACTGTTTAAAATTTTGACCTTGTATCACATCATTAAAAACGGAAACACCGCCCTTTAGGGCATGCCGACCGAGAATCTTGCCCACGGATTTGAGTAAAGGTGTTGCCAAGCTAAACAGATTTGAAAACACTGAACCAGTCCCATTGCCTCTCTGGAAAACCGACCCTCTAAACACAGGTAAACCATTCCCTCTCTGGTTTAAATAGTAACGCGATATTACTTCCTGGCTCGGCTGATAGGGGATATGCATCTTGAAGTAATCGAGGAGGAGAGAAAAAAGAAATCAACCTCGCACTACAGTTGTTTCTTACGAAAATGTAATTTCACTATGGTTTTACCTGTTAAAAACGCGAGTAAATCACCGTGGTCGGAATGAACCGCGATTTCAATCGCGTCAATGACGTTTTTACTTAAGGAAAAGTAGTCGGGTGAATGAAAAGTCTGATAAATCACTTCTCGTCTGGCATGTGAAACGGGTATGATTCGTAGGAGCGGAGCGAATGTGTTACCCACGACCTGCGGTTGTATGATGTCTGTATACAGATAAAAACCATGTATGCCACGCGTAAGATCTATCGGGATTGAACCCTCACCGATAACGAGTTCTAGGTCGGCGAGTTCAGCCTGTAAACCCAATGTGTAACATAAACCCTCGTTAAAACTAATATAGCGACCTTCTGTGCATTTGAAATGAAAACATTTGTTAGGTGTGAGATTGATTTTGTAAAAAGCCTGTTCTTTCAATGGAATCAACTTAACGAGCGCCTCGACAACATCGCTACGACTATCATAATACCCCTCGGGAATTTTTAAGATGCACCGTTCTGGAGTGTCAGGCGGATCAAAAATAACACAGCTGATAAAACCGTCGTCTGTGTCGTTTAAGGGCATAGTAATAGGTGTTTTCAATTGCTTGTTCAGAAACCTAGCCGGTATAAATCCATTGTTGACAGCAGCTGGGAATTCGATGAACTGCGTTGAGGACCCCGTAAACAATACAAGATCATTAACAATCTTTGTCTCGATGCCCGCCTGTCTAAAACTAGCTTTTAGAAAATCAATTGCGGCTTCCCTATTTTGCAGTTTGGTACTCTTAAATTCAAAAATTTTTTGATAAAGAGGTGCCGACTTGGGATACCTAAACGTAACAGAAAAATCGGATACCCACTTAAACGGCCGGTTGTAATCCGGAGTTAGAGAGAAACGGTCCTCGTAGAAAATGTTTGGCGAAACATTGAACAACTTACAGAATTCGGGCGTGTTAAAGCGAATCCCAACATTCAGCGGCAAACTCATGATGACATTGTGGTCTAAAGAAGGGTTATGGTAAATGAGAGCATCTTTCAAATAGGCTTGTAACACCAATTCAACTTCGATTATGAAAGTCTGGAATGTCGGAGTTCTTACTGGTGAAACAATGCTGAAATCGATTTGTTCATCTATGTGATCAGCCTTGAAACCTATTTCGAAAGTGTTGTTTACAGTCGTAATGTTCTTGAAGAGGGCAGGGAAATGTGTTTCCGATAAACCAACCTCCCATCGCCCTTGGAAACGTAGCGTCCTCGGCAATCTTGTGATAAAATGAGCTGTTGTATTGGAATGAATTTGATCACCCGTAGGTGTATTTGATGGTAGCGTAACATAAAAATCCGTGTCTTCATACATGATGGCTGTACTCGGACCCAACTGCTGTCAATCACCTCTTGTCAAGCATTTAAAAGATCAATCTCTCGCACCCAGCTGTTCATGCTGGCTGGGTAACCTTGCCATTTCACAAAAGCTTCGCGAACACCACGCCTCGTGCGCCAGCGAATAATCTGTTCAATGTTAAAAACTTCGGGTTTTTTCACCTTTTGTAACTCCTGGCCGTAGAATACACCTGAGACCTCGCTACCATCGTAATCTTTAATTTTATACACAACAGGTTTTCTATAAATGATTTTTGAAACCTCAAACACCTCCTCTGTCCAGTTTGTAAGATAACCGTTATCAAATACTAGAAGAGGTACCCGGCGTTGCCCGGGATAATTACACTTGCACAAACTTTTCCTTTCATTGTTAGTCATGAGATATATATTGTTGGTTCATGCAGTGTGTTTGTGAATTGCGTGCTGATACCATTGTTGATACCTATTGTTGTACCAACTTTGCCTTGCATTGTTGGTCATGAGATATTTCTCATTAATATGCCTTGCCATAACCATGAATATCGATTTTTTATCGATATTTATTATTTTTCCGAAATCTGAGGTAGACAGTGACCTTCCTCATGCTTTAAAGATCATGTATGCGAAATTTTATCAAGATCGGAATAAAACTGTAGATTTGTATAAAAAACATACAGACCCACAGACAAACAGACCCACAAACATCCTTCTTTATATATATAGAAGATGTTTTTCACTTTCGAAATACGTACGTAATCACCGACTTGTAACCTTGGCTTTGTTTGTGGTGCTGCTGTATAATAACTCTGTTGTTTCAGCCATAGAGCTGGGGCATTTCGTTCATTGATATCAGCTGGTGCCATACCCAAGGCTCTGTGATTGCGTTGGTTGTAGCTTAACACGAGATCCGGTAAGACGTCGATGTATCTGTGTTTGTTGGTAAATGTAAAAAACTTAAACATCCTCGTTTTTAACGTACGGTTGAATCGTTCAATCGTAACGGCTTTCAAATCTGATTCTGTGGTGAAGAAATCGATGTCGAGTTCTTTAAAATAATCTTGAACGTGTTTGTTTAAAAACTCCTTCCCTTTATCGCTGTTCACTTTTACAGGAACACTGCTGAGTGTGAAAATTTTTTGAAAGGCTTTCTGAAGCTCGAGTCCCCTCTTCGTTTTTAGAGGAATGACCCACGCATAGCGCGAGAAAACGTCGATGCCGGTCAGTAGAAATTTATAACCATCGTTCTGTTTTGACAGACTGGTCAGATCAACCAAGTCCACTTGAAATTGTTCAAATGGCGCATATACACGCATTCGATTACGGGGGTAATGATGACGCACCGGTTTATGCAGCGTATAAGCTCTCACGCCCCTTAACCATTCATCTGTCTCTTTTTCAGAATGATTTGTTTGTTTAGCTAAACCTCTCACGCCACCAAAACCGGCCGCATTAGCGGGGTTAGAAAATGCCTCATCCATGACAAAAATTTAAATTATGTAAAGAACACATCTGTATTTATTTGAAACAGCAGGCGTAGAAGAAACTGTAAAAGAGTTTGGAAAAAATTTGGTTACCCGAGAAACAATAGTGAATTAGTAATTAGGTAATTTAGGTAATCCGCTGAGGGGCCAGTACTGAACCCGCTAGCCGAAAAGTAGGGTATATAAGCGAATCAACTGGTGTTCACTTGTAAGCCAGAATCACCCAAGTGGCTTTTGCTGAGAGCATCAGGACCCCTCTAATCTCTCACCCTGGTTATAGCACCAGGGGTATATCAGAGGTAAATCAGCACCAGAGTTATAAGCACCAGCACCAGGGGTATATCAGAGGATTATAAAATTAATTTTATTTCAGGCCCCACCCAAATAAAAGACCAACGCCCAAATAAAAGGCCAACGCTCAAATTAAAAGGCCAACGCCCAAATTAAAAGACCAACACCCAAGCCTTCTGCACGCTGATTGGCGGAACGTCAGTGACGTCAGGAAGGGGGGATGGGTGGTCACGTGACACGAAGTCTAGGGGAGAGGTGGTGTTTGGTCACGTGAGTCGCCTTCTGCACACGGATTGGTTGAACGTCTGTGACGTCAGGCAGGGATAGGGGTGACGTGGTGCGTATGCTGCACGCTGATTGGTGGAAATCGAGGTTTAATTGACCACGCCCACCTCATTAATATTCACCTAACTAAGGACTTCATCTACTATCATGCAGAATTACATATGTGGATGCAACAATTCCATAGCATATAACTATCAATATTAATTAAACTCCCTGGAAAAAGTCATCGGACATTCCCTAGAAACAAAGTAAGCAATGCCGAATGAGAAGTCAACGTGCTTGGTACACAGTCCTCCCAAGCCAGTGGAATTGTATCTTAATGAAATGGCTATTTGAACCGATCTTAGAGTTAGAACGAGGTGTTTAATAGGGTGCTATGTTGTGGGTCTGTCTATGCTTACAATTGTAGGGCGTTTTCACACACACTGGCAAAACCGGAGCAGGTGACGGCGTTGTTGCCGGCCAGTGGCTCCTTTCGCACACGCTGGCATTATTTCGGTGTCGTGTATTAGTGCCGTACGCTTTTACCTGTGGTATAAGAAAGATGTGCTGCATTCAACAAACTTTGCCTTCTTGAACTATTACATCTTAGAAGGAAGTGTTGTACGATTAAATGATGAGTGGATTCTGAAATTTATGTAATTTCAAAAGCCTATGAAGTTTACCTAGAGCTGCCAACAGGAACTGCAACTGATTTGAGAGAGAATTTTTCAAACTGCTTCGTAAGTACTAAGGGGGCTTGCCATGGCAAGTGAACAAAATATAACAACTTTACTGTTTTTCTGCATTAAAATTAATAAATTCATAACCCACCTATTTTATGTTATTCTTTTTATCTTTTTGAGGAAAATCTTCCTCTAAAACTCACAAATTTCTTTCCACGCTTTTTGCTTTTAAATTTTATCTTTAAAATAATCGGTTGTTTTATCCTTTCATACACGATTTACTTTCTACAATGTAAAGGGAACAATTTACTGTGAAAAAAAAATTTGTTCCGATTCCGATGAGAACAATTACAATGCTGAAGTAAATATAAACAAAAGACCAATAAATAAGAAAACGCAAATGTATACAAACACAACCCCTCTCCAGCCCCGACAAATCTGTGTGAACAAGTGTGCACCGTCATCGACTCCAGCCTTCCCTATGTGGATGAAAACATTGAAAGCGACGAGTTAGACACTGAAACAATAAAAAGAAGAGAGAAAACACAAATTCACAAAAAGAGTTTAATACTAACTTGTATGTACATTTCGCTATGTCAGCGTCCTCAGTAAGACACTTGGACAATCAGTAGTTTGAGAGTCCCCTTTTCAAACTACTGATTGTCCAAGTGTCTTGCAGAAGAAGCTGACCTAGTCAGCAAAATGTACATAAAGTTAGTATTAAACTCATTT
Organism: Rhysida immarginata; assembly: GCA_023313115.1. Taxonomy (NCBI): domain Eukaryota; kingdom Metazoa; phylum Arthropoda; class Chilopoda; order Scolopendromorpha; family Scolopendridae; genus Rhysida; species Rhysida immarginata. The sequence continues at coordinate 8,610 of JAHWFO010061333.1, forward strand.
TGTGAATTTGTGTTTTCTCTCTTTTTATTGTTTCAGTGAACCATTAGCTACAAATCTTTATCAAAATTGTTAAAAATATTAATTAGAAAATAGGACGGAAATAGGACGACCTTGTGCACTGACGCGAAGAGACAAATCAAGAATTAAAAGACATGTTAGACATGTTATATTGAATTTCTGGCGACCCATCGTTTTCGACGAGTTGGAGTTCGGTCCGGCGCTTTCAAGTTTTCTTAGGGCGTTTTCACACACACACCTGCAAAGCCGGAGTCGGAGAAGGTTTTCTGGTTTGAATACATTAGCGTTTTCTTTTACATTTGGTGTATATTATGCTTTGTTTACAGTTACTTTGGTATTGAAGTTGTTCTCGTCGGGATAAGAACTAGTTTCATTCATTGCGAAAATGAGTAAATTGTTCCTGTACGATCCTGATTGAAAGAAATTGTGAAAAATAAACCCTGTTTGTAGGATAAAATAACTGATTAAAGATAAAATTGAAAAAGGGTTATGCTTTTTAGAAGATTTATACACAAAGGACAGAATAGGACAACAAAAAATAGGTAAGTTATACACTTATTAATATTTTTCTACATTATTATTAATAGCTCATTTTCCATTGCAACGCCACCTCTGTACTTAAGCAGTAGTTTGACAAATTATCTTTCAAATCAGTTGCAGTCCTTGTTGGACGATAATTCAGCTCTGGGTAAATTTCGTAGGCTTGAGTTGCATAAATTTCAGATCTCTGCTCATCTTTTAACCTTACAACACTTCCTTTTGAGGTAAATAGCCCAAGAAAAGTAACGTTTTTTAACGCAGCACAAATCTTTCTTTCACCACAGCTAACAGCCTACTGCACTAATAAACAGCATCGAGTGAATGCCAGCATGTGTGAAAGAATACAATGGCCGGCACAGCACTGTCACCAGCTCCAGTTTTGGCTGTATGTGTGAAAAAGCCTTTACCTAATTAAGATGGAAGTGCAAGGGGTCGACTGGAACTACTCCCCGAAGTGGAGGACCCACTAAATTCTATGGCTGTGACCTGTAGAGTGCTACTAAGGGTTATACAAAAAACCGCCATTTGTAAGCTGATTCTTTGAATTCAGAGTTCCAAGAATCGACTAAAACACAAAATGTTTATTAAACATTCAGAATTGAAACTCACAGAATGGATTCTCATGGTAAAACTGCTATATCCATTCCCCTTATTACCGGGACCAATATGCAACTTCAATGATGCAACGAGCGGGCACAGTGGGATGTAAGGCATTAATGCTTAAGTGATGAATCACCTTACACCCTTTTTTGGTCAGATGGACGGGTGTGGGTCTGGCGGATGCATATGCTCAACAGTCAAATTCGGAAGAAGAGATTTGATGGTTTGGCCTCGGACCTCTCGTTTTCGGGCTATGCACATTGAATGCCAATAGATACCTGAACATTCTGAATAATAAAATTCTGCCTACCTTGTGACGTTTTACTAGAATGAACCTATGTCTTTTTCGGCAACCATGTACCATTCCACAGTAACTGCGTGATTTTTGGACAATAATAACTTCACTACACTTGACTGGAGCCTCCACAAAGCCTCGACCGGAATCCAGGATGAAGTGAAGCGCCAATTGAGGTCCAAGGATGTCCGTCCTGCAATTCAGATACTCATTACATTTCTCAAAGAGGAATGGTCCAACCGCTGTCGTAATGTTGTAGAAAGTATGCTCTGCAGGACTGTTCCAGACCCTCTATTATCAACATGGTATTAAAATTTGACAATGGCTGTTGGTAGAAAACACTAAAGTGTCCATTGATTTTTTCCACGTAGCGTATTTACTTATTTAAAAAAAAAAAATTAATTTATAATAACTCAGTATTGTAGTTCTGCAGATATCGCTCAACTAGCCAGAAAGCCCAAATAGGGTTTAGCTAAGGTAGCCTGTGACCTCAAACTAAGTGAGGTAAAATTTTAGACCCCAGTTTACATTACAGCCCCTTGTTTAAAGGGCTACTGTTCGGTGTAACGAACGCATGACATAAATTGTTAAACTTGGTTTCTGCTGATCCCCATTTAAAGCGAAGGAGAGTAGTAAAACTTGGCACTCTAGGACTACTTTTGGTGGTGAATTCGCCAGTATAGTAATTGGACACTTTTCAATTTTAGGCGTTTTGTCGAATATCTAGAAAAATACTTGACGAATTATCCTGGAACTTTAGGGGTGTAAAGAGCATGTAACACCTCATATTTCAGCGAAGGTTTTGTCCCGAAGGCAAATATGAGACCAGCAACAAATTGAACCAAAATAATGTTTGGGATCACCCTGTAAAAATAATGCTTGAAATGCGTTGTAGCTGTAACATATGATTCAGGTTTCTTTTACTTAACTGTGTTCATTTGTACGAGAATAGCACGTATATTTTTGTGTGGCGTTCCACTGTTGACTACTTTATTTCCAATGCCCCACATTAGGTGCCATTGTGACTTCTTCCCACTTTGGTCTTATTAATCCAGTGAATTCTCAACGAGAATCCTAATTATCCTTTTAAAATTATCTTAATAACGGCTAGCTCAATTCAACCCCCCCCCCCCCTTTTTTATATGTTTCTAGCAATCAACAGCAGAAAGTCGGGTTCTTAATTAAATAAACAGTGGTACCAGATGATTTACTTGACACCAAATATATAGGCTTTGTGTAAGATTCAAAACAATTGCAAATCTTTATTTCAAGATCAATAATTTATTGAAGAAATCTAAACATGAAAAGGAAAAGAAAGCTTAAACACTAAAAAATGTATTAATATCAAGGATAAAGTATAATTGCACTTAATTAAAATGAGTAAATAAGCTTATTTCCAAAAGCTTGCCATTAATTTCCACTATCAAAGTTATCGGCATAAACAACACTGGTTAACACTGAAATTGTTACTGACTTAAAAGGTTTTTTTCTGTAATATTTTGATGTGCTAAAAATTTTATTGGATCTAGTTTTGAGGATATTTCATATAGTTTATTTTCTAGCTGAGCAAGGGTATTGCACTACTTGCGGAAAGAATGGACTTGCAGACAAAATGTAGCAGTGGAAGAGAAGAACATTCAGCTCCCAGCTCTAGTCGAAACTCAAAAGTCCTACTACCACTCCTGCAAAAAAAATCCTACTACCAAACTAGGCTTGATAAAGAACTTCGTGAAAGCCATGGATCGAACTTTGCCAGCTTTCCAATACCTGCGTGAAAAATTTCCTCGACTCAGCAAAGCGAAGAATAAGGAAGGATTTTTTTGCGGCCCTCAGATTCAGATTTCGCCCCCGAAAAGTACATTTAAGTTTTTAAAAATATTTCCATGTGGATGTGTGGCTTAATTATGTTAACGGGGTTAACGAAAAAAAAAACAGAAAATACAAAAGTAAAGAGAAGAAAGAAAAAGGGGGGGGGAAAAACTGCATGTAAAAATAATAAAATAATATGACAAAAAAACATTAAGAAAAATAAGAAATAATTAATATAACAAAGGAGAAAATAAAATAAATAAAAAATAATAATAAAATAAAATAAACATGAAAAATCAGGCAAACAAAAGAACTTGCTCATCTTTCAACACATCAAGGTTGGCGTCTTTAAAATTATTCATAAAGTTTTTTAGAAGTTGGATCAATCTCGGAAATGCTAGTCCTCCATTTATGGGATGGTTTAAAAACATATCCAGTACGGGTTTTAGTAAATTCAAGGAAGTTGAGATTGTCTAAAATCTCAGGTGCCCTAATCTTTTCATGGTCACCTTTACACCTTTTCTGAATAAACTTTCCAAAGCTGTCAAATTTGCGTTGTACAAAGGATAGGGCTTGCCAATTGTTGCCATGCCAAATCCAGACGCAATACAGTAATTTCGGAATTACAAAAGCTTTAAACAGAGTAATAAAAACTCGGTAATCATTAAAAAACACCGTAAGTCGTTTGAGCATTCCAAGTCTACGCGAAATGTCACAGTAAAGCGGTTCCAGATGACTCAAGAAGGAGCAGTTATCAGGAAACACCACACCCAAATCCTTCATCACTCTCGTCCGAGATAATAAACCCTCCTTTGTATAATATTTATACACAAAAGGGGCGGTTTTACGATTAAATGACATAAAATAGTTGAGTACATTAAGTGTAAGACCATTACGAGTCGCCCATTGCGACACGACTGAAAGACACTATTGAAGTATTTCGCAGGCATTCCAGCTGTCAATCACATGGAAGAGTTTAATATCAGCTGCATAGATTAATACTTTACTAGGAAGACCTTCCAGGGCACAAGGGAGATCAGCAATAAAGATTTTAAAAAGAAGGGGGCCCAACGGGGACCCTTGCGGAACCCCACTTTTAATTGAAAATCCCGAATATAGAGGGTCTTGAGATCTAAGTCTGAAACTCCTGCCCAAAAGCATTGAGGTGAACCATTGGATAACATTGTCCGAGAGACATAAAAAGCTGAGTTTGGTAAGTAATAGTCTGATATTGACACTATCAAACACTTTAGAGAAATCGAGATATGAAGTGTCCACCTGCAGTCTTCGGTCAATTTGATGGGTGATAAAATGAACAAAAGTGGCTAAGTTATATTGAGTAGAACACGCGGGGTCGGAAGCCATGTTGAACTTCGGACAAATATGGGTCAATATGCTCAGAGAGTCGTTGCGCGACAATGGCTTCTAACAGTTTGGCCGGGAAGGAAATGAGAGTAATAGGTCTAAAAGCTCTTATATCATTAGACTTTCCCTTTTTAGGGATGGGCTGAATAACGACCCTTTTCCAATCATCAGGGTATATCCCACTTTGAGTAGACATGTTAAACAGATGTAATAAGGGAAATGATAGAGCAGAGATACAGCCCTTGAAAATGAAATCCGGAATGCCAGTAATTATACAGGATTTTGAGGCTGACAAGCACCTAGCATAGTCAAAGATTTGTTTGGCAGTAAGAGGCTGCCATAAAAACGGAGCGTCAATCTTTCGCCAACATTCCTCAAGAAGAGTAAGGTCGCCATTCAAATCTGCATCATTGTTCATAGTAGAAGCAAAGGATTTCGCAATCTCGTCAAGATCATCTCTGTCTATGGAATCGGCATTCTTCGTATTAGTATTAAGCAAATTCTTTGCTATGCCCCAAAAACCTTCAGGATTTACCCTTAGTTGTTCGCCAAGAGCATTAAAATGAGCAGCACGATCATGTCGCCAGCTAACTTTAAATGCCCTTCTAGCTTCGGCGAACCTATTATAGTCCTCTTGTGATTGGAGGCTTTAAATTTTTTGTGTGATCTTTTCTTTTGGTAAGTGATAGTCTGATATTGACACTATTTGTCTCATTGTCTCATTTCCTTCTCTGAGCATATTGACCCTTATTTGTCCGAAGTTCAACAAAGCAAGCGAGTATTGCTGGAAGCCCAAATCGGAAAATACTGTGTTGTATGGGTTGAGTGAATAGAATCCCTACGAAAAGCTTTAGCATTACACGTTGGAATAAAAATTGATATAGCAGTTCGTACAACATCTGTGATAACACTCCAGAAAAAGTTGACATTAGTGCTCAATGCAATCTCGTGCCAATCCTGCTTACTCAAAAAAAGAAAAAGACCAGTGTAGTCACCCCTATTAAGGAGAAATTGCGAATCACTAGATCTCTGATATTTAATCATAAGGGACTTAATAGAAATTAACAGTGGCGGATGATAAGCATCCGGTTGTATTAGAACATTAGCAGCTCTACTTATAGCAATATCGATATTCGTAAACACTTTGTCCAGATTGTCTCCGAAGTTATTTTTAATTAGAATGCAATTCTTTAAATTTACCTCACAAAGCCAGCAATTGGTAATTGCTTTGCGTTTTTTGGCATAAGAGTGACCGTCAGTATAATTCTTAAAGTCGGAGAAATTAAAATCCCCGAAGATCACACTTTCCATTTCCTGAGAGGAGATGAAACTTGAAAGATCTTCTAAAAAAGCTTCATAACTGGACGTCGATAATGCAGGCGGAATGTAAATGTTAATTAGACTTAATTTGGAACCTATGCTCGCTAAATCTTTCTTGTAGACAATTACTCCAGTAACATCAACTCCAAGAACGGAGGTTTCAATCGCACATTCAGCTGATTAGGCACGGCTATAAGGACTCCACCCCCCCCCCCTCCGTTGGGCAACACGATCGCTCCTTAAAACTTTAAACTGTCCTCCAAAGAGCATGAAACCGCTCATAGTGTCATTCAGCCACGTTTCTGTCATTTAATAAATATCTTGATTATTCTCAGTAACGAAATCAAAAATATTAGAAAGCTTCGTTCGCAGGCCTCGTACGTTTTGATAGTAGATATTAATCATCGTGATTAGTCAAAGCACTCTCCTCCGAGAGCGAAGAAGCAATTTGGTTTTCATAAATTTTTCCAAAAAATGGAGACAGAAGCGTACCTGCTGGCCATAAGGAAGGTTGAAACAGAACGTCAAAATCATTGCTATTGACAAAAACAACAAATAAGGCGTAGCTTTGATGTTTAACATTCAATTTGAGGCATTTCCGTATCAGTATCGGGAGTAATAGAGGAGATGAACCCTCTAATCTCCTCGCAAGACACTTTAGGCTGAACACGAGATATAAATAATCTTTTCTCAAACAACTTAGAATTACATGTCACAAGAGGTCCGCTGCATTATATTCACATAATAATATGTAACAACAACGGGGAGTATCCAAGAGTATACAAAAGTAAAGAGAAGAGAGAAAAAGGGGGGGGGGGGAACTGCATGTAAAAATAATAAAATAATATGACAAAAAAAAAACATTAAGAAAAATAAGAAATAATTAATATAACAAAGGAGAAAAGAAAATAAATAAAAAAAAAAATAAAAATAAAATAAAATAATAATAATAAAATAATAATAATAATGTAACAGCGACAGGAATGTCCCACCAGATCACCAGATAAACTGAGTAGGAATAGCCCAACGTTGTCTCACAACAGGCCTGAGTCCCAAAAACGGGGTTAATAAGAATGACATATAAAAGAAACTTATAAAAATAAAACAAATTAGTACCAAAATAGCTAGGAAGCAAACAGTGAAATGGACAACACAAAGCTAAATAAACGCAAGAATAATGATGGTGAGAGGGAAAAAAATAATAAAAAACAAAGAAAACCAGTGAGAAAAACAAAGATTGATACTAATAAGACGTGACAAGAGAGATTATCCAAACAAACTAAATTATACCGCTTTCAACAAATCAATGTTGGAGTCTTTAAAATTAACGCTAAAATTTTTTAATAGTTTTTAAATCGGATCAATCTCAGAGAGACAGGTACTCTACTTATGGGACGGCTTGAAGGCAAATCCTGTACGGGTTTTAACAAATTGTAAAGAGTTGAAATATTCCAGAATCGTTGGAACGTTAATCTTTTTATGGTGTACATTAAGAAGAAACTTTAAAAGGTATCAGTTTAAGATAAGCTTAATATTGAAAAGATTACTTTTATCTCTAAAAAAAAGCATCCTGGCCTATACACCTCTTCCGAAGAAGTTTTGCAAAGCTGTCAAACTTGCGTTGAATCCATGATAAAGCTTGCATGTTACTGCCGTACCAGATCTAAGCGCAATATAACATCTTAGGAATGACAAGGACTTTAAAAAGAGTAGTAAAGATTTTTGGATCTCTAAAAATACCAACAATCGTTTTTGGATACCTAATCTCCGTGAGATATCGTAATTGAGAGATTCAAAGTAACTTAAAAATGAACAATTGTCAGTAAACACTATGCCATGATCCTTTATCACAGATTTCAGTTTTAAAAAGCCGTCTTTTGTGTAATATTGATACTCAAAAGGGGTAGTTTTGCGACTAAATGACATGATGAAGGATTTAAGAACATTAAGTGCGAGATCATTACAAGAAGCCCATTGAGAAACGACTAGGAGACAGTACTGAAGTATTTCACAGGCATTAAAACTATCTACAACGTGATAGAGCTTTATATCAATATGGTGAGTTATAAAACAGTAGCTAAATTAGACTGGGTAGAGCACGCAGGACGAAAGCCATGCTGAGAGAGGACAAATGGGGTTCGATATAAGCAGAAAGCCTTTCGGCAATTATAGTTTCCAATAGTTTAGCAGGATATGAAATCAGGGTTATGGGTCTGAAAGCCTTCGCCTCCCTCAGCACATCTTTTTTAGGGATAGGCTGAATAACGACCTGTATCCAGTTGTTGGGATATACACTGCTTGTAATAGATGTGTTGAACAAGTGTAATAGAGGAGATAGAAGAGCAGAAATATAGCCCTTAAAAATAAAGTCCGGAATGCCAGGAACAAGCTTTCGAAGCTGATAGCCGTTTGGCTGTATAAAGAATAAAGTTAACAGTAAGCGGCAGTCATGAAAAAGTGGCACCAATGCTGCTCCAGCATTCCTCTAGAAGAGTAGTGTCGCCTTTTAAATCAACATCATTGTTCATTGTAGAAGCAAAAACTTTAGCTATGTCCTGTAAAATATCAGGTTCAATAGAATCATGATTCTTAACGTTAAAATTTAAAAGTTTTTTACCTATACTCCAAAAACCCTTGGGATTTAGTCTTGAGCTCCAAGGGCATTGAAATGTACAGCTCGATCGTGACGTCAGTTGGATTTAAAGTCTCTTCTAGCATTGGTAAACTTAATATAGTCCGTATGCAAATCAGCGAGTTTAAATATTTTATGCAAAGATTGTTTTAGTTTCCAGAGAGAGCGGGATTTACTCGAGACCCAAGTCGGAAAGGACTGTGGAGATTGAGATGAATGAAAGGAATCAACACGGTAACATTTACAATTTCTAGCTGGAATGAACATAGGAATAGCAGATCTAACAGCATCTGTGATAGCATTCCAAATAAGATAAACATTCGTGCACAAAAGAATCTCATGCCAGTCTATGTCGTTTAGGTGGGGGTGGCCGTGGCCTGGTTGTCTCGTCGGTTGGCTTGCCAATCGATGGAGTTCAGCAACTTCAGGCGCGGCCAACTGCTGGTTGGGTGACGGCCTGGGCTTGAGGGCCACCGCTGGCGGGACAGCTATTTGGGGCGCGGCTGTTGGGGGACTTTGGTCTGACCCATTTGCCGATTGACCATAGCTGGTGTTCCAGCAGTTGGTGACAGCCTCTGGTTCGTTTATCCCCAGCAGCTTTTCCATCATGAAACCCCCCGTGCTTCGGAGGGCACGTTAAGCCGTCGGTCCCGACTGCTATTGTCATCTCGTAGCAGTCGTTATTAATGGGATGGCGCAAAACTCCCTCGTAGGAGTAGGTGCCGCAGATTATCGCTTGCGATAATCTACCCTCTGTACCAGATAAGATGTCGTTTAGGTAATGAACAGCCCCATATAATCACCTTTATTTATGGCAAAATGTGAGTCTGGATAAATCCGGTTTTTTACCATTACGGACCTAATTGAAACTAATAAAGGAGGATGATAAACATCTGGAGGCACCAGATAGTTCTCTACTGGACTTACAACAATGTCAATATTAGCAAACACCTTGTCGAGATTTTCACCAAATTTATTTCTAGCTAGGTTGTAATTCGTTAGACTCGTCTCACAAAGCCAGCAATTAGCAGCTGTATTACGTTTCTTAGCATAAAAATGACCATCTTAATATAGCTTAATGTCAGAATAATTGAAGTCACCAAATATCACATAGTCCATTTCATGGGAAGATATAAAACCGGCGAGATCCTCTAGAAAAACTACATAGGCAAACACAAGGCACAATTTGGTACTTTTACAGGTAGGAATAAAAATAAAAATAATATTCATGGGTGGTTACCTCATCTTATAAATTATTTTGAGACGAATAATTGTACAGCAAAATTAAGGTTCTATGCTTAATAACAGTGCTCTAACTGCAATTCTTTGGCGACCGCCGCTAACTAATTTGCTTATCCTCTTACCGCCATGTTTGTTGAATTCTGCACTTCCGGAGAGCTCCGCAACGCTATCGCTTCCACGGTGTGCTTGCGCGCAAAAAAAAGTGCACTAAAAAGCTATGTGGGATTCTCTTGTCAGTAGTTACAGTAGTTAACGGTCTTTCCGCTAGGGCAAAACCTGATGAAGCCATTACTGTCTGTAGCGGGACCAATGATATAACGGGCCCCAGCGCGGAAAAGTCACCTGACCATGCTTGTCCGACTAACAATGTAATCTTCTTTGTTTACATCTTGGATTTCAACAATCAGTATTTTTTCGTTTGATGGATCGTTGGCCCCGTGTCTGTAGCGAAAGATTCAAACTACCAATTTGCCAACTTCCAACATTTGGACTAATATATTTTTTCATAAAAAAATTGAGGTTATCCTGTAACGTTTTAAATAATTACGTTATTTTAATTTTTATTGACTTTAATCTCTAATGGTCGTACAGTATCTAAGGATAAACGATGGCGTTGTTTCCGCAATAACCAGACCAGTTTTGACCATGAAATTAATTTAAATAAGAATTCAAAGACTGAATTTAACAGTGGGTCATAAAAACAAACCAACAAAAGAATTTATTAATGAGTCTCAAAAGTAAAAGTTTGTGATTTACGCCCACAGTGATTTACCGGTCACATTGATTTACTGCCCACAGTGATT
>JAHWFO010061333.1:19243-37339 GCA_023313115.1 Rhysida immarginata
GCCCACAGTGATTTACCGGTCACATTGATTTACTGCCCACAGTGATTTACCGGTCACATTGATTTACTGCCCACAGTGATTTACTGCCAAAAGTGATTTATCGCCCACAGCGATTTACCGCCTGCAGGCAGTAGAAAGAGAGTTAAAAGTTTCCTAGGATAATCTCACTCTCAACAGATGGCGGATCGTGTCACAGTCGTTTTCAGTTTGCGGATTCAGTCGTCGCGCGATTGTGTGCATAGTGAAGATTAACCGGAAATATAGTGCCAACCTGCGAATCGGCAACTGCTTTAACCAACCCAGAGGACATGTACATAGCGTAATGCTTCCAAATTGGTGTATTGCATCAGCTTATTTAGATGAAGGTTCCTGTTTCAAATCTAGGCTGTGTAATTTATTTTCCTATTTTCATTAACAATAAAAAAATGTTGTGCGTTACTTTTCGATCCTTCCTCGTAATCATAGAGATAGATATTATTATACCAGAGGTGGAAACTAAGCACATTTTCGCGTCCGGCAGGAATCAAGGTCGCCAGAAGTCGCCACCAGTCTTGATCAGTTCAGATTAGCAAACATCACTTACAGTTATGTAGTTTCTTTGAGGGTTTCATAATGTTTATACTGTCACTGGCAATTAATTAATGATAGAATAATAAATTTTTCCACTGATGTTCATAAATGACAAGGGCAACTACGACACTACCACCCTCCTGTCAAAACTGGCCACTTCGATAACTAACTGGCCGCATTCACCGCCATTTTGAATGGACAAAAAAGCTGCAAGTTTCTATTGCCTGCTCGTAATAATGAAGAAAGTTATACGTACGTATAAGGGGCAGTCAAATGAAAATGAGACAGACTATATTGACCCTTCGCCTAATTTATGTGTGACGTCAGCGCGCCTATGCTCAGGAGGCCAAACCGAGTCAATACAACTTGGGCCCGAGTTTCCGCTATCGTTTTCCCACTGAATTCAGCTGACTGAGTAGCCACGGCTGACAGATTGAGTGACATGAAACGCTTAAAAAATCTGAATTGATGAATATTATGAATGGATTAGCTGAAAGTGAAAAACCTGTCAATCTGTGTACGAAAAAAGAATGAAATAATGGAATGGATCATTTCACGAAATGAAGTAACAAGTTTTGAAGCAGAAACATGGTGGGCGTCCCCGACTATAGCATTGTTTTCCGCTGCTAATACTTATGTGTATTTTATGTGCCAGAGTATTCGCATCTCATTCCCGATACTAATACCACGGAATAACATATTATTCTGTGCTAATACTCTTATAATGTTTCCATGTGCCACAATTTCATGCGTTCATGCGCCTGTCTCATTGCTTTTCATACACTAATGTGTTCGTACGATTCACCAGTGTGCCATGCACACAGGCTTTTGAAGAATGGCATCTTAGCGAGGCATCCCGGACGATGTTTTATCGCGCCATTTTTAAATTGTTTTCAGTCATCTCCAAAAATATATCACTAGACTGACGATGAAGCAAGTATTGTTTTAAAGCATCTCGAGTTAATTGCAGCAAGTATTTTTAAAGAAATTCTTAAAAACAACACTTGCAGTATCACGCCGACGGGAGAGGGTGGGGGTGGCGGGTGTGCTTGAACCATCGAAATTTTTTTTATGGCTATATTTCTCCTCCTAGATTATAAAAGGTATATTCTATTTCTTATGGAATTATTTCCTCAAATATATAATATTAAAATGTGTACATCAATTACAATAACAAAATAATCGTTAAATTTTCCAAACAATAAAATTAATAATACGAAAACAAGTCAATCGATAACTTAAAATAAAGAAATATACCCAAACTGAGGAAAAAAAAACTTTTATAAACATAGCGAATTAAGATTACCCCAAGACTAATTTCTCTATCAAAACAGTAAAGAAAATCTAATCAGTAACAGTAGGAAAAAAAAAACTCGCGTTGACGAGTATTTGTTCTTGTATATCCAACATCATAACAGGAATGAAGCATTTTAACACGCTTAAAGAGAAAATAAAAAAATTAATAAAATTTTTTAAAATTAAAAAATTAATTTAAATGCTGATTTATAGTGGAATACAAGCGGGATGAGTATCAACTAGTGAGTACTCAGTTCTTCCGGAAGTTGTTTTGACTCGGTTGAGATGTATTGCGCATGCCTCATGACGTGATGCATAAATTAGGAGAATCCCTAATAACAAGCATGGAGCGGAAGTTGGTAACCAGGTAGGTTTGTGTATAGAAGCGCCCTCTATTGAGAATCAGGAAGGAACAGCGAACGTTCGCCACTGTCTCATTTGTCTGCTAGAAGTGAGGTCAGCGAGTCGTGTGTGCGTCCAACATCACTATGGAGACCGGGAAAGAGGAACAGCGTGCTGTAGTGCGTTTTCTGACTGCAGAAGGAGTGCCTTGAAGTGAAATTCATTCCCGAATGTCTGCTGTGTATGGCGAATACAGTATGCCACGTGCGCGTGTACTTGAGTGGAATAAATGATAACGAGAAGGTCGGGTGTCATTGAAAGACAGCAGTCGGCCAGGACAGGCTCATCGTGTCATTACGCCTTCTGTCATTTCTGCAGTGGATACTGCCATCAGAAATGACTGACGACGGATGGTGGAAGTCATTCGGCTCATGTTGGTCATTAGTCACTGTACCTCTCACGCAATCTTGTTAGAGCATCTGAAGTTCCGGAAAATCTGTGCACAGTGGGTTCCCCACAGCCTGATGGAGGAGCAGAAGTTGAACAGAATGTCGACATCACTGCGGCATCTGAAATGGTATCACGATGAAGAATATCGTTTCTCCTGTCCCGTATTGTCATGGAAGATGAAACATGGTGTCATTATTTTGAGCCGGAGAGCAAGCATCAGAGCCAACAATGGAAGCACATGGATTCACCCCCACCGAAAAAATCCAAAGCCCTGCATGCCAGCTTTGGGAAAGTCATGCTGAGCTTTTTCTTTGACTGCAAGGGCCCGCTGCTCATTGACTTTCTGGAACACGGTGCCCCAATTAACGCACAGCGTTACATGGAAACTTTGCAAAAATCAAGTCCAAACGCTCAGGAATGTTGACGGATAGCATCATTCTGTTGCAGGATAATGCCCGCCCACATGCTGCCAAGGATGTTAAGACTACGCTGCAGAAGTTACACATCCTCCATGCAGTCCAGATCTCTCCCCATGCGATTTCCATGTTTTTGGAGCCCTGAAGGAAGGCATTCATGGCCGTCGATTTGATTCGGTCGAACAGGTGCACGCCTGGGTACAATCATGGTTCTGTAGGCAACCGCAAACATTTTTGCATGAAGTCATTGCCCGTCTTGTGTCACAGTGGGATAAATGTATTAACAGTTATGGTGATTACTTTTGAAATAATAAACAGTTTACTTATTTTTTTTTCCATCTATCTTGTTTTCATTTGACTGCCCCTTATAATTAATTTATGGAATATGTTGGTTGTTTTGTTTTTCTATTTTGTTAAGTAAAATTTTTTAAATCGGATAAAATCGATTTTAACGGATTTAAGATTTAAAGGACAAAAATATCTTGCCCTCAAGAAAAAGGAAACTTTCTCATCAATAATAAAGAAAAAATTTAGAACTCTTCTCTTATTAATTCCTGTCATATTTTTTTATTAATTATAATAGTCTTATAGTGTAAAAGAAAAATATATTTTCTACAATTCGGAGGTTTTTCTCCAGCAAGATTGCATTCTTAGTGAACAGTGAATTAATACGGTATTTTTCCTTTGCCTTCCGTGAAGGACAAACGCAAACAGCGATGGTGCAACGGGAGTATCTCGAACTCGCGACTCCCGTATCTCCGAGACCGCTGAAACCTGTGCTTTGGTCCTCTTGGCCTTAAAATGTGTGTATTAAAGACCGAGTATTATAAGTAAGAATAAAACATTAAAATATGCAATTGATAATTCACACACCCTATTATATTATAGAATATTAGCTAAAAATTTAATTTTTAAAGTATATTTTATTTAACGGACTTATTTTCTTTGTAATTTACAAGGTAGTTTTCTAAATGACACTTTTTGTTTCTTTAGACAAAGAAGAATCCACATGCGCCAAATGAAACTCAAGGAGCAACAGGAGCAGCGCCTGGAGCGAATGCAAAAGACCCTTGAAAAAGCAATGGCTATTCCTCATAAAGTAACAGGGAGAAGAATGGTCTTTCGCTCCGCCCCCCCTCAACAAAAGACTTCTATTCGCCATAAGAAGATGCAAAGTAAAGACGAAGAGAAAAATTACTTTTTCTCATAAAAATGAAATAATTCCATCGTTGAAGGAAAAAGAGAACGGGCTTCTTTTTTAAAAAAAAAAAAATTGGTATTCACGAAATAAAATATTTTATTTCAAAAATTATTTATAAATACTATTCTTTAATTTATTTCACAGTATATCTCAAAGTTAAATGAAATAAATAAATGACTCTAAAGTAATGTCAAGTACTGAAACCGAAACTCGCGCATCTCGAACGAGCATGTGCGTTTGTCTCAGCACACGGTATATTAGGCCTCGTTGACGATGAGAAAGGTTCTGTCAACCAAGAATGATAGTGATTGGACAATTTCTTCACGATTTGAGAAGGTTCTGTTGTGAAAGGGGCCTTACCTGAATAAAAAGTGCTATCAACAGGACGGTGCGATCAGCCATGTTGCAAGGAAAACTTTCCAGGACATTGTATTAAAGGACATAACTTCACATATCCGTCCCGTCCCATCCCCCCGAGCTTATACCACCTGATTTCTACTTGTGGGGAAAGGAGTGCGTTTTCAACTGTGAAAATCCGCCAAGAACTGTGCCTACGTTACGCGAACAAATCTTCTCCTTTGGCAGGTGTCTACAGCAACCTTTGTTCTAGGATATGCTTGAACGATATGAACACTGTCTACAGCGAAGCAGAGCACACTCCGAATATTTACATTACGCATACCATGATAAATCAAAACGCTAGTAATGTATGTTAGTTTCTTTGAAGATAAATAAACTCACAGATGGCTAGTTAATATTGTCCGTTTTTTCATTTCAGTATTGTATATTTTGGCGCATACTGTATTAAAAGTTCAAAACCTTACTCAATTCATAAACTGCTGAAAGAATTGAATTTCGTATTCTTATTAAGTTTACAGAACCTCAAATAGGTATTGTAACTAATTTTAATGGCTACTACATTCTCTTATTAATAAAAAGACAGATGTACAGTCAACCAAAGGAAATAATCCATACGAGTTTAATACTTAATATTACATTTAATGCTAATGTGTTGTTTTAATAGCTTTTATAATTATAATTATTTAAATTTAATAATCTTAATAATGTTAACTCTAAATGTAATATTAAATTATTAAAAATAAATTAATATTGAAACGGTAAAACTTAGAGTAAAATTCAAGTGTGGATTATTTCCCTTTCATGACTGTACTTATCTATTTGACATTCTGAAGAAGTCTTCTGCGTCTTTGTTTTAATTTAGGAAAGAAAACCTACGATGCTCGCAACAGTTAAAGTGGATTTTCTGTTCATAAGCAAATTCACTGCGTACATTAAAGGATCTTTCTACAATTTTTAACTTTTGGAAAATTTCATTTATACACGGTGAACTAAAATAATAGGGAAAAATTTTAGAGCGCGATTCCTGACCAGAAAAGGAACAAAAATCTCACATGAATATATGTCTGGAAATGGACGGTTTGTCTGTAATAGAGCAATTACTATAGAACATGACATTACTGTAGCAGTATTTGTCAGTAGGAAAGCCATCCATTGGGTTGAATATATAATGAGGTGGGTGTGACAAAAGCGACCAATCAACGTGCAGCATTCGTGTCACGTGACCGCACGCCCCCTCCAACATCATTCTGACACAGTGATGTGTTAGAAGAACTAGATCGGCAGTTTGTACTTCCATTTCCATCCAAATTTGAAGAGTTGTAGCGCCATTTTATTTAGGGGAAGAAATGATTCACAATTCATGTACAGAGGTTGCCTGCTACAGTAAGGCGAATTGCCTCGACTCGAAATTGATATATATGGTTGGTAATAACGTCCCTTTCAACTACTATGGTCATATAGGGACGGTATTATAGGGGCCGCAAATTTTGGTTCGCAAGGGTTCTTTATGTGCAGCCAGCAAACGACTACACGGGACAACGGCTTTACTTCCCCTCCGAAAGAAGTGCGTGATTTCAGCATTTTTGCCGCTGAAAAAAATTGTCGTCGTCCTCAGGCATCACAGGGGATTATGCAGCCACTAAGCCACCAAGGCTGATTGATGTATATTTTATTAGTTTTTTATTGGCTTTCCGCTGAGATGTGGCAAATTCTTGCATGGCATATAACTGTACGAATCGAGTGGGTAAAGAAAACCATGTATCGCACTCTTCAGAAGCTTATATCAAAATACGTATGCCGTTATATGCAAAGCAGTAGAGTTTAAAGCTGTATCAAGATACCTTATCAAGGCATCTGCTGACTGAAACAATTCTGTTTAAGCATCAGTGAAAATTATAACTGGAGACAGTAGAAACTGACTGAATAAAAAAATACAATCTTTTAATCCTTTGTAAGTACATATAATTGATTAAGTTCATAAATTTTGAAAACTTCAACAAACATATCTAAATTATTCCTAAATTATTATCAGGCTATATGTTAAAAATGTTTTAATTTAAAAATTATTTGGTGTGTTAAGAAATTTTTAAATCATTTGGGAAATTTTTATTAAACATTTCATTTCATTATGTTGATTCCAATTTTATTCGATTAAATGTGTTAAAAATTTACCATATGCAATAGGCCGAGAGGCACTTTCTGCCATTTTGAATAGGGGAAGATTCAACCTTCAATTTGGAACAGCCGCTATAGTTCATTCACGGAGAGTTGGAATGGGCGGAGCCCAGGAAGTTCTGAACTGGCCAATCAGAGAAAGGTTTGATCATGCGACTGATCATTTATGGTTTACAGGTCTTAATTGTGAAGCGTTTTATAACATTATTTTACTTTTTAGTGAAACTACGTTATACTGCAATTTAAATTTTAAAAAAATAAGAATACTCTTAAAGAAAACTTATTTCGTCATGTAACATAAATTATATATGTATAACTAATTTTATTTTTTATTTTTATTTTGTTTATGTCATGCATTTTATTTCTATTTTATTTAAAATTGCAAGCAATTGAAGCAATTAAATTGAAGTCAATATATCATTAATTTTTTATTCTTTAATAAATAACCTTCACTTCTTTTTGTAGGGTTCCTGGGGTAATATTCATAGATCTAGGGTCGAGTAATTTATTATAATTATGTTAGGTAAAAGACTGCGCCAGTGAATTATACTATTCACAAAGTTTATGATAATTTAGGGTTTATCCCACTTACATAAAGATACCTCCGCTTAAACAGGCCCGGCCTGGAGGAAAGAATAGGCACTTAGACTGACTTAACAATTTAACATATAATGTTTATTCAATATTCAACAAATGTATATAAAACTATATTGTATGGAAGGTAATGCAAATGATAAAGATAATTTAAGATATGAATTTCAACTTGGTCAAGCTCCAATTAAGATTCAAATAAAATAATGCAATTTGTAATTAAGAAATGACTTGTGGCAATTTGACTAATTATACGTTTCAATGAGTAATCACAATTCCAAATAATAACTTAGTAATTAAATTATGTGGCATACAACAGAATGACTATCAATTAAGGGTTCTTTAGACTAAGCTTATAAGACAATGATCAAAAGTTCTGGGTATAACAATAATGATAAATAGGCTATAGTAGTATGTAAATTAGATATGATTGTATTTCTCAATTCTTCGATTATATAATTTATATCTCAAGGAAATTCGGGTTATACTGACTTTAGAATTACACAGTGATAACAATGTTCAACAGGAACTCAAATTATAAATTTTTCTATTTCTCTCGGAATGTAAAATACAAATATGGCTTTAATAGCTCCGAAATAATAATGAATGTAAACTACTGACTGAGCAATCTGCTATATTGTTACTGAATAAAGATCTGAACGTAAGACTTTAATAAATACAATTAAACAATTAACTGGATAAAATACAGAATTTAGATTAAATTAATCAGGGTTCTTTACGTATTATATGACTGTTCTAAGTTACGTTATAATTGTCCTTCCCACTGTTTGATAGAATAATCCGTTCCCAAATTATGAATGTAATATATAAATAGAAAGAATGAAATTAAGTGAGGAATTAAAAATTGGCCATTGAGACATTAAATTGGAAATGGGCTGTACCGTGTCTTCTCAATCTGTCCGCTCTTGGATCTCTCTCGTCCTCTCTGCTACAACAGCTTGGCGGGAGGGGGGTCGTCCTCTTCCAACGGAGTGGCTCACAGGAAGATCGTCTCTGGCTTCTTGTACTAGATCTGGGTACTCCACGGGGCTCGGTACACATTCTTGCAACATCCCTCGCAAACCATGAAATTACTGTAATTGATGACGCTGGTTCTCAGCTCGATAGAAACTCTTCAAAAACTCCTCGATAACGCGAGCTAACTAACATTTCAATCTGACGGTTACATTTTCATTAAACTACAACGCAAACTGGATTAATACTAAAATTTTAAACTTCCCATCTGGAATCCTAAGATTGCCAGATGTAGGCCGAATTAGTATATAAATTTAAGAGCAGTTCGCCGCACACTCGGCTACGGGAATCGTTACATTGCTACTGACTAAAATCTTTCACTTAGCACCTCAGAACTAACAATTTCGATGTTCGATAGCCAATCAAACCTCGGCATCCACGTGATCATTCCCTGTCTCCTTTCTCTCTTCAAGATCCAAAGTTCGATCCTTACATTCATCTTTCTTGCTTTCTATCTGTTCATCCGGTTTCCGATTCACTTGTCCTACACTGCCCATACAATTTCTATCCTTGAATATGATTCTAACGATCAAACAAGCTGTGTAAACTGACTCTTGCTTTCTCCTTCTGACAAACCTTAAAACTCGGCTTCTTATTAACAACTCCTTACACCTACGCATAAAAAAAATTTAAAACAATTAATACTTTATTTAATCTTTCTCTGCATAAAACTCTTCTAAATTTTATATAAGCTCTTAACTTCTGAATCTAAATAGACAATCCTGAACGCGAATAATAAAATAGCTCATTTGCATAAATAATCTGAATATTCAAATTCTAGCTAATTAATTCTCAAAACCTTACATTTTGCTATTTCTTTTAACAAAAATTTAAAAACAAAGATCCTGGCCTCTTTCGTTTATTTGCTGGCCATTAAAATGGCCTTTTAATGAGTTAGTCTTTAACGCAGCACTTGTATCTGTCGTAAATATCGGTATTGTTGAGCTACTACATCTGTACGTTCAGTATAAAACTTTCGATTGTCGATTTTTCAGGCATGATGACGGCGAAGGAAAAATCCAATCCTCTCTTTAAACTTCGTGAAAACATTTGTACTTGTAGGATAATCTCCTTCTCGGTGTATTTCAGCAGCACAAGTCCGTGCAACAGAAAGTTCAATTTCATCCAAGTTTTTAACTTGTTACTCTCTTCTTCCCAGGCGTCGAAAAAGGCGAAGGGTTTGGCGCACTTGCTTGCGTCTCCGAATTAGGCCTAGTTACATCCTGAACGATTCTTCGAACGGATGTTGCCGATACTTGTGTTGCTTTAGATATTTCTTTTATTAAAGCGGAAGTGCTTATATCAGGATCCTTATCTTTGAAATAGTAAAATACGTTCCACACAATCTCCCTAGCTTGGCTGTGAAGAGTTCGTCCTCGAATTCCAACGTTATTAGGTGTTGTAGATGAACTAGCCATTATGATCGCTGGTCCCTGTACGTCGTGAACGGATTGACGCCCACGTAGATAATGAAGAAACCCCGTAATTCTTTGCGCGTCGATTGCCTGACATGAATAATCGATATCAACACTAAGCCACGCCTACTCCAACTCGCTGGATGAACTATAGCATTAGGAGAGTTGGGGAGTTGCCGATCTAGTCCTTCTAACACATCACTGTTCTGACATCACGGCAGCCATTTTCTGGTCACGTGATGGATTTTTCCTGTGACATCATAGCTGATATGAATATTTTTAAAATTTGTTTTTCAAATATTTTATTAATCTTTCCTGCCACTTTTCTAATTTTTGGGTGTTGTCATTTCGGGTGTGGTCTTTGTTTTTGGTGGTGGTAGTCGTAGTTTTGGGTGGTGATCCTTGTTTTGGGTGGTGGTCCTTGGTGTGGGTGTGGTCACTCATCTGGCTGGTCACATCTATTGACTATTAAATCATGTGATTGCAGCCATGATTAAGCACCAGTCCTGGTTCCCTGTGCAAAAGGGCTCTTAAGTGAATTTGTTTCACAATTTATTCTACTCTTGATCTGCAATATACAGTGATGGAAAAAAGTTTGGGACCATGTTGTATTTCTGGAAAAACATTTACTTGATTGTAATAATTTATACAGTAGAATATTTTAACATAAATGAATTACTTTAAACAAAAAACTGGCGTCCATCCAACAAAAAGTCAAGAAAAATTAATAGAAAGACACATTTTGCTATTAGAACGTCAGGAAAAAAGTTTCAGACCAGGATGATTTTTTCCTTTGAGAACAATTTTTATTTGGGTTTCCATTGCATTTAGTACTTTGTTTGACCTTCTCTATTAGAAATTACTTCGATAAGCCTGTTTGTCATTGATTTCACCAGTTCTTCAAGCTTTTCGGGAGTTATTTGGTCCCATGCTAACTGGATCCCTTGTTTCAGATCGGATACACTTTCATATTGTTTTCCTCCAGCATAAACCAGTCGAACCATGTTGCCCCACAGATTTTCTATTGGGTTAAGATCTGGACTGCAGGCAGGCCAGTTTAAAACTGCAATGTTGTTGGATTTTAACCAGTCCAAAGTTGTTGCTGATTTGGGTATTGGTGCATTGTCCTGTTCAAATACGAACTGAGGATCATTTAACTGGTCACGAAGAGGAAGGAGGAAGTTACCCAAGATGTCTTGATAGTCAGTCGATTTACTTCGTGGACTAACAAATGCTAGCTGTGATTTTGCTTGTTGTGTGAAAGAAGCCCAAATCATTGCAGATCCCCCGCCTGGAATACGTCGTTTAAGTAGTTGTGGTTGTTGTCGCAAATCATGCCAATGGTATTGGATACCGTCTGGCACGTCTAAATTAAACTTCTTTTCATCACTAAATGCGACATGGTTCCACAGTTGATTATCACCAATGTACTGCTTGGCAAATTTGAATCTGGCTTCTTTGTGTTTTGCTGTCAACTTCGGCCGTGCTTTCATTTCGATGAATTTGTAGTTTTCTGATGATGATAACACATTTCTAACGGTCCGTGGATGAACAGACAAATGAAGTGAACAAATAATGATGGTGGAAGAGTGCACCTGTAGAAGTAGCCATTCTCAAGATTTGCCTTTCAGTTCTGGAACTGAGCTTTTTTGGCCAGCCAGATCTCTGTTTTGTGCCATACAGATGTGGATTTGCTAGATAATTATGGACTACAGTTTTTGATTTTTCAATTAATCTAGCAATTTCTCGCTCAGACTTTCCGCATTGTCTGAAAGCATCAATTTGACCTTTTTGGTGATCAGTGACCTGTTTTCCCGAACCCATCTTGATAAATGCACTTTGCAAATGCTAAGGTAGTTTCCACATACGAAAAAAAAGTTAAAATTATTCAGAGTATGTTCATTTGCATGGACTTTTCCATTCTGGTCTCAAACTTATTTCCTAACCCTCTAATAGCATAATGCGCCTTTCCTTTAATTTCTTGCTTACTTTTTCGTAGTTGAACATACATTTTGCAGACAATGCTCAGAAACATGTGGACTTTTCTATTATATGAACAAATTCATAATTAATTAAATTATTTTCTAGAATCAAAGTGGTCTCATACTTTTTTCCACCACTGTATACCTACTAATACAAGGCATGGTAAATGTACTGCTGCCCCAAGATGTTTTTACCTAATTACTAATTACCTTTTGTTTCTAGAACAACCAAATTTTTTTCCAAGTTACTTTACACCCTCCTTTTAATTACTACTTCTTTTCAAGGTGTATTGTTTGATTTTTAATTTTCTGAGAATGGTATTTTTAATTGTTTCAATTGACTATTGGCAATTCTGAGCCGGTGAATTAGAGGGTTGACAATCGACATCGCAGACTTCATAAATACTGTTTCTCACTACGAATGTTTTTCTTCTACTCTCTGTGAATTTTGTGCTCTGGTTGCTTAGTTTGTTGTTTGTTTTTTAAATAATTTTGTCTCTCTCTGTTTATTCTTTTAATGGCAAACGTAGTTAGTGTAATGTAGGCAACATTCTATACGAGCTTTAGGTTATATTTAGGTTAAAAATTCACTTTGACTTTTCACTGTTACTTGAGTGTGTGCCCTCACACTCCAGTGGATAGATCATCAGGCGTTCATTCTCTGGTTGAGTGGTGGTCTGAGCTCGATTCTGTGTGACTCTAGGCAATACTGCATATAGAGAAAGCCTGCTCATGGAAAAATAATACATTGTTACATCTCTTACGATAGGGATAATTTCGGGCTTATTATTGGTAGAAATATGATTAACAATACCCTACCATAGCTATACCAACCAGATAAATCCTATAGTTACGGAGTCTGTTGAAATAAATCAACCTATCTCTTTCGAGAATACAAACAAGCCAGTCGACTCTCTTTTTATCCCCCCTAATATTGCTCCTCAAAATCATTCTCAGACTACTCACCCCACATCACCTATTTACAACCCTGCCTGCCTTGCTCCTCGCCTTATTCCCAATCCTTCCATAGATTTCGCAGTCTCACAGACCAATTCTCCCATTCCAAGTGTGCCAAAGCTTTCTTCAGTGCAAAAACCTAAAGACAAGGAAAAAGGTAAAGAAATTCTAATTGGCTCAAACACAAAAAACAATCATATCAAGTCGACAACCAGTACCAGGAAA
Organism: Rhysida immarginata; assembly: GCA_023313115.1. NCBI lineage: Eukaryota > Metazoa > Arthropoda > Chilopoda > Scolopendromorpha > Scolopendridae > Rhysida > Rhysida immarginata. The sequence continues at coordinate 32,259 of JAHWFO010061333.1, forward strand.
TCTTCAAGCAGAAAACCTCGTGCAAGATTTTTTGTGTCGCGTCTAGACCCGGAAACAACGGTTAAAGACTTTTTTAACTTCATTTCTACAAACTGTTCTGGCTGCATACCCACCTGCCATAAGTTAAAGACTAAATTTCCCCACTACAGCTCTTTCTATTTGGAAACTGAGAGTAACTTCCATAGTGATATTTTTAATTCAGAATTCTGGCCCACTAAAGTACTTGTTAGTAACTTTTTTGGCAAACTCTACCTGGCTCAAATTGTCGATTCTTCATCTGAACTAAATACTCATTCATCCATGGAGCTTGCTGACCTTGCACACTCAGATCAATAACTAGTATCTGTCCACAATCTATGGTACTCATATGTGACTATTGCACATCTCTAAAAGTTCTTTCTTCTTTTACTTACCTTAGTTTTAATGGCTCGCTTAAGGGATATTTCTCTTTTTTATCAAAACGTTAGAGGTTTAAAAACGAAATTGTTCGACTTCTCCTTAAGTGTTCACTCCAGCTCATATGACATCATTCTACTTAGTGAAACATGGTTGAACAAGAAGATCCATAGTGGCGAACTATTCGACGAAAGATATGTGGTTGAGAGAAAAGACAGGTCTCTCGAGTGTCAAAAAGCAGATGGGGGAGGTGTCTTGATTGCTTTAAATTCCAAGATCACTTACTCAAGAATTGATTTTCAATGCGACATTTCTTAATTAATCTTCATGCGATAGATTATATTCTTATTCTGGTTGATCTTAAGCCATTGAAAGTTCTTATTGGAATAATCTATATTCCACCATACATAAATCCGGCTCAATATCAGCTGTTCTTAGACAAGTTATCTTCAGTCGCTCTCTCAACCTGTGACAACTTTCTTATTGTTGGAGATTTCAATGTGCCTGATTATATCCCCATTAACCCCTGTTCAACTTTTTCAAATTTATCTCCGTCAAGGGCTCTGTCCTTACACAACTTCATGCATTCTCTAAATTGTCAGCAACTAAACTCTATCCAGAATTCGCAAGGTAAACTATTAGACCTTGTTTTTGTCAATTTTGCAAGTTTCTCCTGTTTCAAAGACAGTGGACTAGTGCCTGAAGACATTTTCCATCCGCCCCTGCATATAATGGGGAGTGTCTTCAGTAAACATGAAAAGTATGCTCATATTTCTTATCGCTACAATTACAAAGCTGCGGATTTTAAATTGTTATATAAACTCTTATCATCTGTTGACTGGTCCTTCTTAGAGACATGTGATAAAGTCGATGATATGGTTCAAAGCTTTTATGATACTTTTCATCACATTCTCTCTTTTTGTGTCCCTATAATTAAAGATAAAAAAATTAACAGTTATCCCATCTGGTTCACAAATGAAACAAAAAAATTATTAAAGCTCAAGCACAAAATTAGAATGAAACTTAAAAGAAACCCTCTACCCTCTTATAAAGAAGAATTTAGTCAATTGCGATTCAAAGCCAAAGCACTCATACAACGAGATTTCAAGAACTACATGTCATCAGCCCAATCTAAAATTAAATCAACTCCCAAAATTTTCTGGAACGTGATAAAAAAGCTTAAGGGCTCCAATAATGCAAGCTTTAAAAACAAAATGTTCTTAAATGGTGAATGCTTGAACTCCGCGGAAGAGATTGCAAATGGCTTTGCAAACAACTTTAACACGGTATTCAATCCCTCTACCATTGATAACTCAAAATGCTTTGAGGAAGTCTTCCCACGCAATTATATTCTTAATGACAGGGTGGAATCACCAGGACCTCTCACCGAATTCTCATTGTCTGAAATTCATACAGCTATCACCCAAGTTAAAAACACAATCTCCATCGGTTCAGATGGCATTCCCTCCTACATCTATAAAGCCTGCAGTGCTTTTCTCATCTGCCCTCTAAAACACATCTTCAATTTTTCAATCAAAACCGGCACTTTTCCTCAGTTATGGAAAAATACCAAAGTTGTTCCTTTGTACAAAAACAAAGGTGATTCAAACAACATCAAAAATTACCGCCCCATTTCTATACTTTGTTTTCCAACAAAAATTTTTGAATATGCAGTCTATCAAAGAATCTATCCCACTGTCTCACCCCATATTTCTCCCTACCAGTATGGCTTCATGAATGGTAGATCAACTCAATCGAACCTCATGGATTGTATACATCTCATTGGTGATGGAATTGCCCAAAACTGTCAGGTTGACCTAATATACATCGATTTTGAGAAGGCGTTTAACAAGGTGGACCATTTCCTCCTTATTAAAAAACTTTTACAATTTGGATTACATCTCTCGCTTGTCAAATGGTTATGCTCATTACCTTACTGATCGAACAAACTATGTTGTCATAAATGGCACTAACTCCAAAAGCTTCATATCCTCCTCAGGAGTGCCCCAGGGTTCAATCTTAGGACCATTATTATTTCTCCTGTTCATTAATGACTTAATAGGATGTAGTAAAATCATCCTCTTTGTTTTTGTTTCGCAGATGACATCAAAATGGGCAAAATTATTCGTACCCCTCTTGACTGCTTTGATTTGCAACTAGATCTATACTCTATTAGTTCTTGGTGTATCGAAAATAAAATGTACACTAATGAAAAGTGTCACTCGGTCACTTACTCACTGAAACATTCTCTTCATAGCTTCTCGTACACCCTTAATGGTTCTTCTCTTGAGAAACAAACTACCACAAAGGATCTAGGGGTATTTTTTAAGCACAACCTGTCTTTCACCGACCATATAAACCACATTATCTCTAAAGCCTATAGAATCTCTTATTTCATTATTCGCAACTCCACACGTTTCAATAGCACAGAATTTTCTATTTTCTTATTCAACTCCCTCGTAAGACCCGGCTTAGAGTATGCTTCGACCATCTGGTCTCCGTACAATGTTACGTTACAGCGGCGACTTGAGAAAGTTCAAACTGATTTTCTACGCTCCCTTATTCACTTATCAAATCATAAATTTTTTAATGAAAATTTATATGCTACAAACTCTTACCTCAGAGATCACTTTCGTTGTGAAACGCTACTTAACAGGCGTATTTATCTCGATGCCTGCTGCTTATTCAAATTATATAATCATATAACCTATTCTGTTAGATTTCTCGAGTTCATAAAACTACGCATTCCCAAACTAAACTCAAGAAACACTGATATATTTTATTTACCACTGACTAAGAAATGTATTACAAGCAATCTCCCTTTCAATCGATTATGTAAATTAGGCAATATATTCTCAAATTTAATTGATATTAACTTTTTAAATTATAATGAATTTAAAGTTATAATTTATGAACATGTAAACTCTTTTGATATTAATGATGCTTATTTTTTGTTTTGATGTTTCAATTTTTGTTCTTATATTTGATTTTTGATGTTTTCAATTGTTTGTTCTTATTTTTGTTTTCCTGTAAGCTGTCATTGGGCATTTCTAGCCTGTTGCTTGCAATAAATAAATAAATAAATAGGTGATGTAACAATGTATGACGTTTTCGCGCTCAGGCTTTGAGTAGAGGTGATGTTGCTCTAGGGCCCACATTTTTTCGCCCACTCCCCATTTTTAACCACTTGTTCATACAGGGTTAAGATCAAACATTGTTTTCTTTTTCTTTTATATGCTTTTTTTACTTTTTTGTTGTCATTGAAAGTGGTTTGTGAGTTTTGTTTCCAGACTGACCTGCGATTGACATGTTTTTCTTGGCACTTTTTTGGCAATCTTGATTCTTTACACATTTTCTCTAATCGGTCACCTATTGTTTTAATGAGTTTTAGTTTTTTTTAATATTCGCACCCTTGATGTTAAACACTTTTTTTTCTGATCACTACAATGTTGCCCTAATTAATTCAACATCGTATACAGGTTAGAATGGTTGTTTTTAAATTATGAATTTGCCTTCTCAAATACACCGAATACTTTCAAGTTCACCTAACTTGATTGGTTAAGTGTTTACAACCAACATTGTTTAAGGTCTGCTGCTTACGTATTCGAGGTCAACAGCATTAATTGATTTTTTTTTCAGTCATTTGAGGTCGAATTCGGATGACTGAACTCTATCAGTGTTTTTCATTCTTTTACACCTGTTTAGCCAAGTTTAATGTGTTTCAACGGTGTTAATATGTACGTGATGAGATTTTTGCTGTGCAATGGTTCATGTGCTAATTGAGCATCTAAACTTCACAATCCCAACGAATGCAAGGCGGTTTTACGGCTTTCATTTTCCGCATATCATGCAGATTTATCTCTGTCAAAAGTACTTAGACAACTTTCTAAGGCGGTATTGTTTGCTGATCACACCAATTTTAGTTAATGTCAGTAAAGAGTTTACAGGAGCTGATTTGTGCACTTTATTAATGTAAGGTTTATCAGGCGGCTGGTTTTATAACATCCGCCGCAGTGACCGGCATTTAAGTCGGCAACTGATACGATAAACGTTCACGCTAAACCACGCTAAAAAGTCTTCGTGTTTTTTACCCTGGGTACGTGTAATACGTTTTTCCAACTAGTTTCGCCATTTATTCCCGGCTTTGTCAAGGATATCCTTGACAAAGCCGGGAATAAATGGCGAAACTAGTTGGAACTCCTGATGTCCCTCTGTTATACTCTAAGGCCACCACCTGTTTAGTTAATAGGAACAGTATTATGATCCATCCTTCCACCGATATAATACGTTTTTGCGGTTCATACGAGTTGCTCCATTAGTGTGATTAGTATTTAGCCTCATTAATTTATTTCCTTTTGGCAAATGTGTACGCAACTGTTACCACGTAATTCAAATATACAGGGTGATTTACATCGAATGTAAAATACTTAAAGGGGGTATTATAGAGGTTAAGATAAACACAAAACGTCCTATGAACATGGGTTCAAATATGAACGATAACTGAGATATGAACAGAAATAAAAATGCCGCCACCAAGATCAACAAGTTATAATAACTCAGATTCTGTAAAGCCTAGATTAATGAAATTTGGAGGAATAACAGAGTACATAAGACTGTGTATACCTTTAAAATTTGATCTAATTCTAACAAGAAGTTTCCAAGTTACTCATTCAACATCATAATAC
>JAHWFO010061337.1:0-12370 GCA_023313115.1 Rhysida immarginata
CGAAATCATAATTATTAATGGGGAATAAGAATTGAAATGTGCAGCATGGCGTCCCTTATGCGCGTTATTGTTGAAATAGCATTAAAAGAAATTTCATTATCACCTTATGGGTAAACCCGCAAAACAATGCTGCTCGGTAAAGAATCATGGCTGCCGCGAGAAAGTGAGAAATTCAATAAGAAACTAAACTTCGAACGGCAGGGTAGGAGTAATTTGTAGATCATTGGAATGAAAATGATAAATGGAAGTTGAACGCCATGCTGCAGGCTAGTAAAGACGTGGAGGACGAGAAGGAGGGACGACTGGTCAAGCCAGAAGCTGGAAGTGGTCGGTCTGAAATAAAAATAGCAGTAACCACGGAAAGAACATCAAGAATAGTGAGACACACATCCTCGTGATCACGAAAATTATTCGCGAGGGACAACTAGCTGCAGACCGTGATAATCACGTTGAGATTTTTTAATTAACGTTTATTAAAACAATATATACTCAACAATCACTGTCTGCAAAACAGTAAAAAAAACTTAAAGAATAGAAAAAATAGAATAATTAATTACAAATAAAATTATATCTATTTTTACATAAAAAATCTGAGTTTTCCCGAACAATAACCGAGTTGGAAATGCGTAAGGACTGACGCAAATAGTGAATTAATATCGGTTGAGCTAGATAAAATAGAGCTCCAATCTGTTAAAAGAAGGTAAGTTTGTGAAATTGCAAACCTATTAGGAGTAAATACTCTGGGAGAACAGTTACTACGAGTGGTATTAAAAGAGGACACATTAAAAATAGTAAGTATCGGAAAATGATCGGTAATCGTCCAATCCCAAAAAGCACTAATAAGGACAGTGCTAGAATTAGAAAAGCAAGAATCTATGGCAGAATAAGAATTATAATGGAGAGAATAGTGTGAAAAAGAGAAAGTAGGTAAGAGTCCAGAACGAAGAATTGGATCCAAAAGAAGATTCAAGGAGGGGGAAGGCTTATTGAAGTCAATATTGAAGTCACCCACTAAAACTGTTTTCTGAATAGATTTCTGAATTTACTAGAATGAGTGGAGATTCACAGCAGACCTCCCAATGAGCTTATAAATTAGGATAGAGTACCCATCGACCCTTCCAATAGGCTCGAAATTTTAGAACATTAAAAATAACCTTTTTATCTCATAAGAGTAAAATAACTTTCGTAGCCCAGCATTACTTGTGACACAATGTTATGTAATAAACAGTTGGGGTCAGAGGAAGAAGTGAGCAGCGATTGGCTAATTGAAAAGAACATAACATTGCTACTCGATTCGGCAAAACAATTCCAAAAGAAGAAGGTTTAATATATCGAATTTTTATTTTTTATGAAATCAGGACACTACAAAAAACACACATTGCTTCTCTGCACATTTTTTCTAGCGTTCTGGGAGCATCTGTATACCGGTTGGGTAGAAATCTTCAGGCTGATGTTGAAACCACTTCAGGACAGCTTTTTTCACTTCCTCATTGGAGCCGAACCTCTGCCTTCCCAAAAACTCTTTCAATAGTCCAAAAAGGTGAGAGTCACAATGGGAAAGATCCGGGCTCTTAGGAGGTTGTGTTAAGATGTCCCAATTCAGTTATGTCAATATGTCCATAGTTAGTTTGGGTGTGTGTGGTTTGGCATTGTCTAGCTGAAAACAATCACCACTCTTAAGAATTCCTAGTCACCTTTTCCTTAGTGCCCTTCAGGGACGTCCTCAAAATGTTACAGTAATCGACTGCATTTATGGTCCGACGTTCTTTCAGAAAATCGACATGAATAATACCCTTAATGTCCCAGAATACAGTTGCCATCGCTTTTGTTGTCGATAGTGTCATGTTAAATTTCTTGGTTCGAGGTGAGTCAGTGTGTCGTCACTCCATGCTCGCACTCTTGCTTTCAAGAGTATAGTGATTAATCAATGTCTCATCGACGGTCACAACACGGAACACATTTCCACCCGGGTAGTTCATTTTGCTGCAGCAGCATGAAGCACATATCCACCTGGGTAGTTTTGTGATCCTCGGAAAGTTGCTTATGGATCCATCTGGCAAATATCTTGTTGAATTTCAGCTTATCGTGGATGATTGTCTCCACACAGCCAATGCTGATTATCTGTATTCATGGGCATGAAACCGCCTTTTGTCCCTTATCACTTCATTTGTTCGTGCGTTCATGCCATCAGTGACAGCAGTTGCTGGCCTTGCCTTGTGACTTTCATTACCAGTGGATTCTCGCCTACCTTCAAACTTTTGGCACCAAGCAAAGACTGATGATCCATCTTCGAAGTCTCTGATTAATTTCCGCTTGAAAGGTAGTTACCATCCCAACAATGAAAATTTACAAAAAATAAAGTCCAGGTTATAATTTAACGCCTTCGTAATAAATATCTTAATTTATAATACGTTCCGTGCTTCTTAATTTCAGTATAATAAGTTTTTTGCCTAACATGAGTAAATTATGAAATATTATGAAGCTTTCCTTAAGAAGGGCAATCTTTTCATTGAAATCACTTGATTTGATTTGGTTTGGTTTGGTTGGTATTAGCGTCCCTTTCAACTACTATGGTCATATCAGGACGGCGTTATAGAGACCGAAAATTTTGCCTCGCAAGGGTTATTTAACGTGCAGCCGGTAAACGAATACACGACCGAAGACTTTACTTCCCTTCCGAAGGAAGTGCGTGATCTCAGGATTTCGCCCTGCAAAAATCTTCGTCGTCCTCGGCCGGGATCGAACCCGCGTACTCGAGCATCAGAGATGATCACACAACCACTGAGCTATTGAGGCCGATCAGTTCAAGTAACGCACTTCAAACACGCAGGCTCCTAGTGTAAAAAATAAAAAGCGTGTTTGAAGTGCGGTCACTCAAAGCCGTGTCGTTTCCACAACTTTATGTCTCTACCATGGTTTAGAGTTTTGAAATACACAAGTTGACTACCAGTCTGGAAAAGTGTCGTGACCCTAATTAAACTGGCAATTCTCAGAGCTTGATCTCACAACCGGAATGGCATCAAATTTGTAGCTTGATCTCACAACCGGAATGGCACCAAATTTGGCACGGGACTAATGACAACATGGGAAAGAGGATTCTGCTAAGAAATTGTGGTACATAAAAAGAAAAGGTGTCCCTGTTGTAGCCTTTTTTGCCAGCAGACAGAGGGGCTGAATTTGCGCTGTAAGAGATGTCGAAAATTTGCGGTAAAACGTAGTAAAAATCTATAATGTAAATTCTCAACTGCGTAATTTGCAATTCGGGTTATAAAGAACATGTGGAAGCTCCAACAGACAATTGGACTGGCTTAGCACAACTTGTTACTTTCGGCATCTCAGCTTCCGTTACCTTTGAAATGGGGCAAATAATAAGAGATGTTTCACTTCCATTTCCTCTTGGTAATTCATTCATCTGTTTCTTGTAGCTAATTTTGACACAGCTCCGTCTATTGCCTGCGATTAATTTTGTTTATGTTCTTTTTTAAATGAATTTTATTATACAGGGTGCTTCATAATTGGTGTCCCATCTTTAGGTCCAAATAACGACTCAAGGGGAACAGATTGGGGGGAAATGAACATTGATTATTTGGTATTAATGTCCCCCTAATTCAGAATAAAAACATTTCGCGTCCCTGGGGGTGAAGGGGTAAATTTTGAAAAGTTTAATTTTGTAGGGGTTGGGGTTAGTAGACCCCATGTGTTATTTAGAAAGTTGTAGAGCATCATGTAAAATGTGGGTTTTGCAAAAAACCCGGTGAAAAAATCTCATCCCCTGCCCTTTATCGAGTAGGTAAAGTGAAAGGTATGGCTAGCTAATGTAGACAAAATCAGAAAAACTCATTAGAAACTTATTAGAACTTTATTACTTATTAGAAAACAGTACATTTGAAAAGGTATGAGAATGAATGAGTCGTTACCCTGAAAAGCTAAGGGTCTTGACCCCACTTGTATGCAAATTTGCTCACACGAGCAGTCGAAGAATGAGTGGCATCTCAGGGAATATCTTTGGTCTTCAGTTGTCAATGCTCCTTGTATAGTAGACAGAACGATCTTCAGTCTTCCATTTTTTCAACTTTTTTGTTCTGCTATGTGTGTGGAAGATAGGTTGCTCTAGTTGCTGTTTATTCACAACGTTTACCAGTTTCATCAATTACTGATGTGACCTGTACTTACTGTCTACTGTACAGTATGGCCAATGCGTACACTTCTGAGCACTACACCGAGTTACTAATAATTTACGGCGAATGTGGTCGAAATGCTACTGCAACTGCCCGCGAGTTTAACCGCTGTTTTCCTCAGGCACCTACAGTTATAAAAACACCGTTCTGCGCCTAATAAAACGTGCAAGTACCACTGGAACGTTAGTAAGAAGTGCAAAATACCAATCTCCACCTCGCTAGGTAACTGCTGATGTCGAGATAGACGTATTAGCCTATGTAGCCGCTAAACCTTCTGCAAGGTCAGCACCCAGGTGATGCAGAAAAGCGGGTCAACTTCGCAAATGCCATGCTTCTGAAGATAAATGAGGATCCCGATTTCTTAAAACATGTATTGTGGACCGACGAAGCAATGTTCATTCGTGACGAAGTTGTCAACCGTCAGAATGTCCACTACTGGTCGGATGTAAATCCACATTTAGTGCGACCTCATCACCACCAAGTACGTTGGTTGGTAAATGTATGGTGCGGAATACTAGGCGACCGAATTATTGGACCTGTATTTATTGATGGTACCTTGAACACAGACCGATACTGTAACCTGTTACGGGAACACGTGTTTGACAACTTACCACTAGCTGCGGTACCTAACATGTGGTTCCAACAGGATGGTGCCCCTGCTCATAAATCTGCCCGTGCCAGGGATTTAATTCGAGCCGCGTTTCCTGACCAGTGGAACGGAACCAATGGTCCAATAGCATGGCCACCACGGTCACCAGATTTGATACACCTAGATTTTTTCCTGTGGGGCTATTTGAAGGCTCAGGTTTACGCCACTCCAACTCCAGATCTGGTGGATTTGCAAAACCGAATCATTCGCGCTGTCCGCTCTGTTACCCCTGCAATGTTGCGTGTATGCAGAGATAAGCACATGCAGCGTCTGCAGACATGCATTGTGGTCGACGGCGGCCAAATTGAACGTTTTGTTTAAATTTTTTTTATTTGATTTCCCATAAAGATAGATGAGCCAAACTTTCGTTTTTCATTTTACTATTTCCCAATGACGTTTACAAAGACTGTAAACTGAGAAATGCTTCTCCGTATGAACACCTCTACTTCCGTTTTTCATTTCACATTTTACATTTTTCACATTTCTCATTTTCCATGTACAGTTTTCAAATTTCATAATGTTTTTCCTGAGGGAAAAAGCCTGGTCGAGTTTATTAGCTTTTCAGGGTAACGACTCATTCATTCTCTATAATTTTACAAATGTAGGCCCTACTGTTTTCAAATAGGTATGGTTTTTGTCCACATCGGCTAGCCTTACCTTTCACTTTACCCACTCGATAAAGGGGGCAGGGCATGAGATTTTTTCACCGGGCTTTTTGCTAAACTCACATTTTACATGATGTTCTACAACTTTCTAAATAACACATGAGGACTATCTCCTACCCCTACAAAATTAAAATTTTCAAAATTTACCCCTTAACCTCCAGGGACGTGAAATGTTCCTATACGGAATTAGTGGACATCGAAACCAAATAATCAATATTCATTTCCCCCCCACCTGTTCCCCTTGAGCCGTTATTTGGATCTAAAGACGGAAAACCAATTATGAAACACCCTGCGAACTTCGTATTATAACAAGTAAAAATTTGCACTGCGAACTTTCAAGGCGAATTTGTACAACATTTATCAATTAGCATTATTGGATATGAACTAGAGAACGAGGATCTTTGGAATATATTTAAGGCTACGTTATCAAATTCAAAATACATACTGCAAGTTCCATTCCCCACCAATGAATAGATTTAATCCTCATCAAGGACTGTTTACCTACATGAAGAACAACTTAGTAATCTTTACTTCCTTTGACGGTTTACGTTATTGAAATGAAATTTTTACACTTTATAAATTTACTTTTATTATGTTTTTCACATGATAATAAAGTGTTTTATTAATATACACGCACCAAACAATACTCAATTATCTTTTCTTCAAAATTCTTACCAGTTTGAATTGTTCAATTTTCTCCATTAGCTCATCTAATTCTTCCTCTGTAAGTTTTTTCTCGACATCTTTATATTCATTCAGACTTCCAACGTATTGCTGAACAAAACGTCTCTCATATCCAGAAGAAAGAAGCTTTTCAGATGAAGGACCACGAAAAAAGGTTTCTGAAATTTGTAGAAAAGAATTATTAAATTCACAAGAACTCAAATTTTTCTCTTTATTTCAAAGTACAGTCATGTATTCCTAACATGATTAAAATACTATGTAAATAATTTGGGTCAGTTAAAAAATCCCTTTATCCCAATGTGTTTTACTTACACTCACATGCCAAAATTCATGGGGTAACATGTACTAAGGTGTGGGACCTCATCTAAACCGGCGAAGTGACACTGCGCAACGTGACATTGATTCCACAAGTCGGTGGAAGACATCTGAAGTCATTGCCAACCATTATGACTGGAGAGTTTCCCACACTTGCTCATTACGGAGCCACCACTGGCTCACAGTGCGTGCTTAACAACTTAGGTCCATACTACACTTGAGGCCTACCATCATCTCGTATCAGCTGGAATCGAGACTCATCAATCCAGGTCACACGTTTCCAGTTATCAAGTGTCCAGTCCATGTATTCTTCTGCTTCCATATCCCATAGACACCAGATTTCTTTACACAGTTCGCATCTACACTACTGTTTATAAAAATCGCAACACCCTGATGGAATGGTCTAATCCATATGCAATTTGCAATATTTGCATACAATGGGTCAGAGTATAAATGATTAGATTTTCAGAGTAATTGCTTGAAAGAACACCATGCCTCGACGACGACGAAGGGTACCATATCAACAGCTGACAGACTTTGAAAGAGGACGCATAATTGGTCTGCGTGAAGCGGGATGGTCGTACCGTGACATTGCTGCTCGTGTAGGACGTAATGCAACGACAATTATGCGTGCATGGAGGCAGTGGAGCAAAGAGAACAGGGCACACCGAAGACCAGGCTCAGGAAGACCCAGCACGACGACACCGCGAGATGACAGACACCTCTATCGCATGTGTGCAGCAGATCGTACAGCCACTTCCACAGTGTTAGCACAACAGTGGGGTGCTACAGTAGGCAGGACAATGTCTGCTAGCACTGTACGACGCCGTTTGATTTCCAGAGGATTACCATTGTTGCGGATTCCTTTGACTCAAAACCACCAGCGCCTCAGGTTGCAATGGGCCCATCAACACCAACAGTGGCAAGCTGAATGGCAACAAGTTGTGTTTTCGGATGAGTCAAGGTTTAACTTGCAGCACCATGACGGCAGGATACGAGTCAGAAGACATCGTGGCGAGCGCGACCTTCCAGAATGCATCCTGCAGCGTCATTCAGTACAAACGCCAGGGGTGATGGTGTGGGGTGCAATCAGTTACCATAGCCGTTCCCGTCTGATCAGAATCCATGGCAATCTGAACAGTGACCGGTACATCAGGGAAGTTGTGCAACCCGAGGTCATCCCCTTCCTGCAGAACCTTCCAGGCGCTGTATTCCAACAGGAAAATGCCCGACCGCATGTGGCCAGAAATGTCCTCGCCTTTTTCCAAGCACATCAGACGCCCTTGTTCCCCTGGCCTGCTCGTTCACCAGACATGTACCCAATCGAACATGTGTGGGACAGGGTTGCTCATCGATTGGCTCGTCAGATTCCTGCAGCAACAACTGTGGATGAACTGTATACCCGTGTAGACAGAGCATGGCAGGACATTCCCCAGGCCCTTATTCAGAGCTTGTCTGACTCAATGCCACGACGTTTAGAGGCTGTAATTGCATCCCACGGTAGTTTCACGCAATACTAATGTGACAATAAAACGCATTGTATTGACCTGAAAATCTAATGGTTTCTTTTCTGACCCATGATATGCAAATGCTCCAAATTTAATACAGATTGGACTATTCCATCAGGGTGTTGCGATTTTTATAAACAGTAGTGTATATAGCACTAGTATCACCCTGGTTAAAATCTGATGTCATCTGGCGTAGTGCCAGTTGCCTGTTAGCGGTTGAAAAGGTTCACTGAAAAGGTGTGGTCAACTACTGCGTTGTCCATTATTGGAGGTAATGCGGTCAAGTTGGTACTCTCGATAGACTCTTGAAACTGTGCACCGTGGGATATTAATTCTTGACCCTCCTCCGACATTGAATGGCCCATAAGTTTTGCTCCCATACCAGGCGACGTTCGAACTCGGATAGCTCTCGTGCAGCCATTGTCTCACTGAACCACTCACCCCTTTACTCATGAGAGTATAACTAAACTGAGCGTAACTACTGACACTGATTTGCATATTTATACTGTTTGCACATGATGCTACTGCTACTTGATAAATAGTCCACTGCTATCCCATGACTTTAGGCATGTGAGTGTATGAAAGAATATTAATACAGGGCGACATAAATGAAGTTCCTCTTTAGAAACACGTGTAAAACCCGTTAATGAAATTCAGATACATGAAATTCGAGAGAAAACCTTAAAAATTACTTTCAGTATATCAAATTTTCTTGCGAGCTGCCTTTGAGTACACACGCAGATGAATTGATGCAATGATTTCCTTAATCTACGCTCGCTTCTCAGTTATGATCTGTAGTAAGTTTGGTACATAGATAGAGTATGTACTGCCATAGGAAAATCACTGCATCAGGAGTGAAGAACTTTTAAGGTTATCACGTCATTAAATCAAGTCCGGCACAGTCAACCCATCTCTTTGGTAGTCGATTACTTAGCTCACTTCAGTAACTGAAACAATCTTTTCAAAAGGAGATACGGCCAATTTTTCAGTTTTTCTCTCCAATAATACAAATTTTGATAATAGTATAGACTAATGTTTTAGGATGGTAACTAAGTCCACGTACAGAGTGAGATCCGCGAGTGCAGCAACGAAAATATATGTTCACTTATTTGTTTATCTAAATCTAAGACGCGGACCAAATAAGAAAGCGAATCTGTATTCAGTAAAATCATTCAGCCTGTCAGTCTTGAGCATATTTTGTCGACTTTTTGTATGTGGATAAACAAGGGAGTAAACAGATACGAATTTCGCTGCTTAACTCGAAGCTCTGCCTATGAACCAAGACTAATTCAGAAAACGCTCACTGCAATCCTGGAAATAATATTCAGTCCACACTGAAAATAAAAATCAGCTCGTACAATTTAGATGTACACAACTTATTTTAGATTTATTTAAAGTAAAATATCAATAATTTATAATTAATGTTAGAGCATTCGGGAAAGAGAAGATTCAAAACAAATATTTTTAGAAGGATTTTCATTCTGACTCCTGTGATTCTCAGCGAGACGACGGTGGTGCGAGCACAGAATAAGAATCACAGAAGTGACACTCAAGGGATTCCATGGTAGTGATTTTGTATAGCCCCGCCCTGGTGGCTGTGATGTGGCTGAGCAGACGACTTTTCATAATGCCGATGGAGAAAACATGCAGCGTTAAGAATATTTCGAGAATTCAAAGTGAATAATAACAAAAAACATATTATTAAGCAGCGGTTTTTAATAAAAAATATTATTTTTAAGCAAGTTTGTGTTATATTTATTTAAAAAAAGTCATTAAAACTTACAAATACAGTATATTGCAGTGTTCATTGACCGTAAATTGAAATTTCGTATTATGATTTCACTGACTGAGCTAACATATCAATAATCAATATACTTTAAAAAAGTATATACTTAGAGGCTTTGCATTACATCGTAGTATATAAAAGTTGACTAGATTCGCTTTTATTCCCAGTTTTATCAAATTAATAAGAAGATAAAAACAACTTGTATACAAATTTCGAACATAAGTACTATTTTTCCCATTCTTGCTACTTTGATAAAGCTGGCAATAAAAGCGAAATTATTCAGCTTTTAATCTCTACTACCGTATTTATTGCAAGGCTATGTATTAGAATTCGTTCGAAGTTACAATACAAAGACCAAAAGATCTATTGATGTTATTTATTCTTTAAAAAGTATTAATATATAACGAAAATTAAAGAGTTTCCTTCGTTCATTCGCAATTCGTTTGTGCTGGGTTTTTTCTCTTTCTGGAATGATGTTTGAAATACTTTATATCAAAATCTCGCACTAAGATTAGCCTCAGATTTTGTTTTCTTTGATGAATGGATTTTTTCTTCATGTAAAAAATAGACCTATATCAAAAGGGCATTTTTGTGCTGCTATTGGATGCAATAATAACAGAGAAAATTATACTGGATGTTTATTTAGATTTCCGAAAGATGAAGAAAGGTAAGTGAGAAGTACAAACCATGTTTATTAATTGATATATTGAAAAAAGAGCTATATTTTTTAACACTGAAATAAATATGCATCTCCAATTGTTAGGTGTAAAAAAAGAGTAGGAAATATTTGAAAGTGACCCGTACCTGTAATCTATATGTACAGTTTCATATTTGAATAGTCAGGGTATAAAGAAGTATTTACATGTAGTTTTTAGGGAACAGGAAAATTTCCAACAAATTAAATTCATTAATAAATTTTAGTTTGATTAAAAATTAAAAGCACTTTTTGGCTTAAGTTAGTTTTACATTAAAAATGAATTTAAATTGTAAATTGTTGGAATTCGGGTGGAATTGTATTTAAAAAAAAAACTTTAGGAATCTCCCATGTTAATTCAGGTTAATATAAATTTGGTTAACTTTCAATAAAATATTTTTTTAATTTAATTTAAAAATTTTTAAATTCAAGTTGAGGTGAATTTACATTATTGAATTTAACATAACTCATCTTATCGTACAGTGATTGTAAACGAAATTTTGTGATCCTGCATGCTTTTGTAAATTCATCTTTATATATAAAAATTCAGGTTCAGGGTGCATCTGTAAATGTTCTAAAAATTTTTGAATCACTTATCCGATTGAGCTCATATTCGCACCATGTGTTCGTTAGGTCCAGAGTAAGGTTTACATGTCCCAAAGTGAGGAGGAAGGGGTAAAATTCATATATCTTGGTTTATGCTTGTTTGTTTACTCAAGAGATGGCACCAGGGTTTATCTATTTTTTATATAGACCTTTCCCTTGAAACCGAAACTGGAGTAACTACGCAGAAGCAGGGCAGCAAAAAAAGCTTCTGTTTTCCTCCGGATATGTAGTACTGTTTGCACATTTCAAGGCAGGAAACGGAAGTTTTTTGCTGTCCTGCTTCTGCGCAGTTACTCCAGTTTCGGTTCAAGGGAAAACACTATATAAAAATTCAGAGTGCATCTGTAAAGCTTTTAAAACTTATGAACCACTTATCCTTTTGAGCTCATTTTTGTACTAGATGTTCGTTAGGTTCATGGTAAGGTTTACATGTGCCGAGTGTCAGCTTGGCTCAAAGGGGAAAGGGTAAAAATTATCTTTTGCTTGATCTGTCTGTCTGACCGTAACCACCGAGAGCGAAGGCCTCTGCGATGAAAAGTAATACATTGTTACATTATCACAGTTAGGGCAAATTTATGGCTTATTATTGGTAGAAATACGAATAACAATTCCCTAAATATGATGATGTTGTAACGGGCAAAAATACGTGAGGTTGTTCTTCTTCAATGATGCAACGCTCCCCCGTACAGAAGTCTTCCTAAACAGGGAGAAAAAACAACAAAATCATTAGCAAGGAGACTTAAAGTTCCATTTAGAGATGCCTTTATCGTTCATATGTAAATAAACTTCAATACTTCTCTTCTCGTTTTAACTTTTATGGATAAAAGAGAAAAGGTAAAAAAAAAAAAAAACATCAACGTAGACGATTTATTTATCGTGTTCGGGTATAAATCAAAATCTTCCTATAGACAACTATGTCTGACAAAAATATCCGGGGCTTTATTGTAAATTTCTTTCACTGATGACATTTACAATTATATCGAGAAAACATTCTACAAAGTAAGGTATTATAATTACAGGGTTTCCACCGATGTGTCAATCGACATTCTTTTCTCAGAAACTGAAAACCACATGTATATCTGACGAGTCTTTTTTTTTTTATTCAAAGCTCCTAGGTTTTACTTTCCCTGACTGCATTAGTCTTTCGCCGCCGGGCGTTCAGAAAGAAAAAAAAATGTAATTTTACCAACAGTTCAAAAAATTCTTTAACAACATTAATAACCAAAACTTCAAGACCTAAAGGATCCACGAGATCATTCCATACATAGATGAGATAAAAGAGGTA
>JAHWFO010061338.1:1748-13570 GCA_023313115.1 Rhysida immarginata
ACAAGTAATTGGGCGCACCGGATAACCTGCTTTATGCAATTTAACTATCGTATAAAATTTGTTTGGTTTTGATCCTCTTTGTTTTAATTGTTTCACACTTTTATCATCTATTATCGCATGTTTTTTTTGATTCATTTATCCACCTAATTGCATTTTTTTAAAAATATTTAGAGTTATCTGTTTTTTCTTCTCTAAAGATCTGACTGTTTTGTTTAATATAATTTTCTGTATTGTTAATATAGGTGGCCTTATCACCATTAATATACCTTTATCCGCCACACTTAACATAAATTGTTTACCCTTAAGACCTATTTCATTTCTTTTATCTCTTTATTTATTTTATCTTTTTTTCTATTTTTATTTTCTACTATAATTTTTATACAATTTTCCCGAATTTTATTTTTATTTTTAATACCTGCATATTCTAAAACATTTTCAATATCCCCATTTCTGTCAACATTACAAATTTTATCAACCATAGCAAATTTTGGTCCCATGTTAAGGATGTTCAACCATTTAATAGGAAAAACAATGTCGGTCAAATTAGAAACATTAGAAAAATCATCTTTTTCATAACATTATTTAATGTTATTTTCAACTGGGAATCCCATAAATTCTTGATCTTTGTTATGTGGATAAGTTTCCGAAAAACTACTACTAGATAATGAACATTCAGTTTCAAAAGATTTAGTAGGATGTGGTCTATGATTACAGTTGTAAGATTTAATTACATGGGCACGGTTTACACTTGAATTTACAAGATTTATTATATGTCCTTTCTTGCTTATTAGATAATTTATGCTCTTCATTTTTAACCATCATCAACAAACTCATAAACTGAGAGAAGACATTTTTTTCCCCTCAAATCTAGAAAAATTTCTTGAATATCCTTATTAATAATCCTTAAGTTCCTATAAAGAATAGCAATAATAATTTTGATAATTTTCTGTTGATTTTGAAATAGCACTTTATGAGTATCATAATTTGCATAATTGTATTTAACTACAGCAAATCTAGGAGTAACAGATTCCCTTAAACAAATCTTTAAAAATTGTATATGATTTCGAATTTTACATTTCTTAATTGATAGATTTAAATAAGCCTTAATCCCCTTTCCGTGAATAGGATAAACTTTTAAATTTTTCTTAACAGTATCATTGTATACAAACTTTACCAAAACGTAAATGTGGGGGTAGAAAATTATTTTTCACTTTAGATAATTCTCCCAATAAAATTTCTTGAACAAATTTTAAAACCCCACAATAAATTTAAAAACGAAATTCAAAAATAAACAAGTTTAAAAGAAAAACATTTAATTTCCAAAAGCAAAGCTAAAAGGTTCCCATATTTAATTTTCACCCTAAAGTTCACTTGAATCCAAACAATTTACTGACGAAGCATATTTTTACCTGGACGGCTTCGTCAATAAACAGAACTGGCGCATATGGGGAACCGAAAACCCCCATGTTGCAGTCCCATCGTCCCTGCATCCGTAAAAAGTAATGGTTTGGGCCGCCATTTCTTCCTAAGGACTCATTGGCCGATTTTTCAGATCCAAAACTATTACTGCACCACGCTATCTGGATATTCTTCGTGAAATTGTGGCGGTACAAAATGTCTTAGAGGACACTGCGAACATCTCGTGGTTTATGCAAGATATTGCCCTGCCCCGTCGCATGGCCGACATCTTTAATTTTCTGAACGAACATTTCGATGATTGTGTGATTGCTTTGGGCTATTCCACACATACAGGAAGCGGCGTAGATTGGCCTGTCTATTCGCCAGACATGAACCCCTGTGACTTCTTTCTGTGGAAGCAATTGAACAACAAGAGCAGTACATCTCTTCTGCATGTGAAGCCATCCCGCTTGAGACGTTTACACGGGTTTCTGGTAATTTAGTTGTGAGACTAAGCCATATTATTCCTGCACATGGTAGATATGTGGAAAATATCGTAGTTTAGATTTTTCCAGGCTGCAGCAACATCTGCTGTGGAACATTGTAACTAATTTCGAAAGTTTGTCTGCCTGAAAATTTACTGTTGTCCCAAGCATATTGCAACACACGGTGTATTTCTATCGCTGCCCGATTAGTTTTTATTGATTTTTCAAATATACCGGCCATTTTTGAAACACCCGGTATATTTTACATGGTAAACATAAATAAAAGCAAGCTTTTTTAATGTCCGATTTCAATGAAATAAACATCAAATGCTTTTGAAATACCGACTATATGTTGTGTGCCATCATGCTCTAACAACTACAAAAATGCCTCATTCATTTGCTAATGATAAATCTAGGCGAAAGGAATGGACTATGAAGATACGAACCGATAAAAAAATATCCAACAGCATGAAATATGCAGTGATCACTTCACACCTGATTATTACACCATAACTAGTTAGATAATATGAAAAATAATGTTAAAGGTCTCTCATGAATTCAGCTAAAAAAATAAAGTGCTGATAAACTTTTTGGAAATATTAAGGAAAAAATTTAAAATAATTTGATACAGCATATCGCATATCATTGGTGATCACTTCATTATAAAAGGCCTTAAATTCATATTCATAGGAATTATGTCAATATATTGTGAAAAATCTAACGTAAAATATTGAGCTTCAAAGAATGAATGCTGTTATTTTGTGAATGACGTGTCACACTCTGAATGATGTGTGTTAAACCCGTTTTGTGCAATGTAGCATCAAAGCAAAAGATTGTTTATATTACATGATGAAATGTGCGTAATGACTACCATAACAACAGCAAAATATCACATGTTTTTTTTAATATATCTTGTGAAGGCCAATGGAAATATTTGAAGGAAACAGCATTTCCATCACAGAACTTTTCAAAAAACCCAAGAAAAACCACCAAAGAGCCGCAGGAAGCAGGGAAAAAAAGTTAACAGGCAGTTCTTGGTATTAGTGAAGTGAAAAAACTTTGAACATAGAGAGAGAGAGAGAGCAAGAGAGGTTATCCTAAACCTCGACGGTGGCGCGCCTCTGATGTCCACTTGGAGTAGCTTTCCTTCCCATGTCGTATTACTTAAAAAGAGTTTCAATTGCCTATGATCCAATGTTTAAAGGAATAAAAATTGCTTTGTTGGTGAGAATATACTACTAGTGCCAAAGATTAATAATACAATTAAAAAAAGAGCTATTAATATGCATCAAGGTAATAAGGAAAAAAATTCTTTGCAGGGAAAATATTATTCTGAACTGAAAGAACTGTATAAAGATGATCATAATTTTCGGAAATTAGTGGATACAACTGATGAAGTCTATGAAATACCTTGTGAAGATTATGATGCTAATTATCTTGCGCAAACGGGTCGTTTTCTCATATCCCGCTTGGAGGAACATGAGAGAGCTATTCTTTTGAATTTTTTCAAAAATGCTGTCGCCAGACATTGCTATGCTACAGGGCATAACAAAATGGAGCGAAATTAGAATATTGGCTAGAGAGAAAAACTTAAGGAAAAGATTGATTATAGGAGCGTTTGTTATTAATAAAGCTCAGCACACTCTGGCGACGGCATCACATGATTTAGACAACAAGTGGATGATTATGGAAATATTTTCTTTGCTTTCTGTGTCTTGGTTTTTATAAATTTGTGTTTCTTTTAGTTCTATATTTATTGTATCATTCTCCTTTTTACTTCTGAAGATGAGTGCCGACACTCAAAAACGCTAAAGTTGTGGAAAATTTTTTTAATGTAATTGTAAATCTTTTGGATTATGTTTTGGACCATTCTCAAAATTCAAAATTTGCGAAATATTTTTAATCTTATGAGAATGTTTGGGACTTATGTTTATTCGGCCTATATGTCAAAATTTGTGTGATTTCCAATGACAGATTGATTTCCATATTCCAAAGAATTTTTCATTTGTTTGGGACTAGTAACATCGTTTTTGCAGCGAGGGAATGCCCATTGCAACGTGTTTTTCATCGATACAACAGCGAATGAAGATTTGTTTGCTCTTTCCTGCCTTCGAAATGAATTTTTCATGTGAAATGTATTTGGTACAGTTAAGTGTAGAATTAAAAGATTTTTAAATGGGAGGTTTTTAAATCATTGGTTGGATTCAAGTGAATTTTAGGTTGTAAATTAAATATGGAAACATTTTAGCTATATTTTTGGAAATTAAATATGTTTATTTTTTAAGCTTGTTTATCGTTTAATTTGTTTTTAAATTTATTGTGGAGTTTTAAAAATTTGTTTATGAAATTTTATTGGGAAAATTATTTAAAGTGAAAATAAGTGAATTAGATTTTCTGTCTCAGAAGTGTCTTCGTGTGAAAAACATTTTCTGTACATTCACAGATCTGGAAAAGGTTTATGCTGGAGTGAATAAAAGCAAGATTTGGGTAGTGCTAACAGAATGCCATGATTAATCGGAGATGTATTTGGGTAACTCTGCATGTGTTAGACTGAATGCAGCAACAATATGATGGTTTAGTATTAAGGAAGTTGTTTGACAAGAATGCATGATGTCATTTGACTGCTTAACCTATACATGGATGCATGCATAATGTGGGTTGCACTGAATGAGCTCAGCATGACAGACCATGTTGTTTATTATATGCAGATGATACAGTCCTTCTTTCAGAGAGTTAACCCAGTTTATCTGTGCTTGTAAAAAAAGGTGGAATGTGTGTCAAAAGGCAAAAGAGAAGGTATCAAAAGGTGGTTATAAACAAATGTTGAGAAAACGAAAAAGGTGCTTATAAACAAATTGCAAGAATAGAAATGAATGGACATTTCCTGAAACTAGTGAATGAATTTGTTGATTTGGGCACATTCTTGACATCAACTTTAAAGACATCAGCAACGTGTCTTTCCCGGACTACTGGAAGATGTGATAATCTTCTTTCTTCTTTTTTTATTTCGTTTGTATTTTGTTTCTGACAATCATCAATCTTATTTTCTTTTTTTGTATAATATGGTAGACCGCTTGGGTTGGTTAGGCTTCTTGACTACCTCAGTGTATTTCGTTTGGATTTTATTCTGGTTCGATGAGCTTTGTGAAAGCGCTGCTTTCGTCCCATCTGAAAAAATGTACACTTCACTCTTCGATTGTCGATTATGGTTTAAATTGATTCATACTGATGATGGGTAATTTGTAGCCGAAATGCACATGTATGAAATGTCAAATAAACTCGTTATGGAAATAGTGGAATCCGTCCCTTCCTCCTTCACACCAAAGCATCCACAGATCGTCAAAGTCAGTCTTTGTTCTTATTTATGTTATATTTTTTATATATTTTAAGTACTTTGTCGAGCGTTATCGTGCTGCAGGAGATGGTCCAAAGCTGCTGTTCAATCTTGGTGTCAAAAAGAACCTCGGACTTCTTCTCCGACGGGTTCACCCGAGTGGTCACACGTTTATGTACAACCCCTGGCAAAAATTATTCGAACACAGCGTGCAAAATGTAAACAAAACAGTTTAGTTAATGATCAAGTGTAATCCTGATACTTCAGACAGAATATAATTATATAGTTTTATAACTTAATCATTTCTTAATGCAGATAAGAAAAATTGGATCATTTGAATAAAATTTAATGCTTTTAAAAAATCAGTAGTTCACCCTCACTGAGGAAAAAATTATTAGAACACTCCTAGTTTAGGAAAAAATTATTCGAACACAATGGATAAGTTATGGAAAACATCAGTAATAATAAACATGAATATTGTGTTGAGCCTCCTTTAGCTTGTATTACTGCTTTAATACGCTTTGGCATAGTTTGAACCAAATCTCTGCAATAATCAGAACTTATTTCACCCCAACTGTTACGAATTGCAGCTTTAAGTTCTTCTTTGTTTGTAGGGTTTTTTTCATTTACCAATTTTTTCAATTTCCACCACACATTTTTCTATTGGTGACAAATCTGGACTTTGTGCTAGCCATGGAAGTGCTTTAATGTCCTTGTTTTGTAGGTAAGTTTTGATTCTTGCAGTGCGGTGACAAGATGCATTATCGTCTTGAAAAATAATCTGCTCATCTCCGAATTGATCTTCCACGTACGGAATTAGGAAATTATCTAACACTCTTTCATAAACTTCTCCATTCACTTTTCCACCTATTATTGCTAGTTTTCCCAGTCCTTTCGACGACATACATCCCCAAACCATGAAATAAGACGGTGATTTGACCCTCTCTTAAACACTGGTCATAAAACTTTTCTTCACTCCGTCTCCAAACAAAAATACCGTCATCATCTCCACAACCAAGATTAATACGGCGTTCGTCCGAAAATATCACCTTACTCCAGTCTTTTTCAGTCCATGTCTTGTGCTATTTCGCCCACTGTAAGCGTACTTGTCTGTGACGTTTTGTAAGTTGGGGCTTAATTTTCGCTTTGCAGAACTTGTGTCCCATTTCGTTGAGTCGATTTCTGGATGTTCTGTCACTCACACGCACGTTATACTTTTTCCATTGCTTATTCAGTTCCTTGGATGTACAGCTTCTGTTTTTCTTGCAAATTTCCCTGTGTGACCGATCCTGGAGCTTGCTTGTACACCGTTTTCGACCTCTACCAGTGCGATTTAATACTGTACCAGTCTCTCGAAACTTCTTCCACACGCAGTTAACAATTGATACAGCACAATATTTATAACTAGTGTCACAAGATTAATATGCAAAATTTAGCAGTAGAGTAGACCAACAGAAAAATTTTAAACGTAATCTGTTTCGCAGAATTGTCAAGTGTTCGAATATGTTTTTCCTAACATAGGAGTGTTCTAATAACTTTTTCCTCAGTGGGGGTGAACTGATGATTTTTTTAAAGCACTAAGTTTTATTAAAATGATCCATTTTTTCTTATTTGCTTTAAGAATTGATTAAGTAATAAAACTATATAATTATATTCTGTCTGAAGTATCAGGATTACACTTGATCATTAACTAAAATGTTTTGTTTACATTTTGCACGCTGTGTTCGAATAATTTTTGCCAGGGTTTGTAGTGTGTGGAAAGGGAATAGTGCATTACATAGAGGACAAATGTAAGTAACAGATACAAAAAGCAATTTGAAAATCGGTTAAAAATGTAAAAGTAACAGCTTATGGAGGCAAAGTTACAGCTTATTATTACTTTTTGATAACCCCTCGTATCTTCTCTACATTTTTTGAATTTTCTTTTAAAAACTTAATGAGTTCACATTGAAAGGAATGAAAAACAGCGGTAGAATGTTTAAGACAATTGGATATTACCACAAAATTTATATTTCTTAGGATGCCTTGTCCATTCTGAAGAACTGTAACAAACAAACGGATGTATTGTGGCTTGGAACTGGAGCTTTAAAAATTAATATCTTGAAAACGGAGGAAAACAGAGTTTTAAATTTTTTGTATTGTTTTTATGAAAGTATGTGTAAGATATTAATAATTTTTAACGAAAAAAAATACCCACCATTTGAGAAATTTGCATAAATAAAATATTTTTTTTAAATTCAAATATTTGCGCATGCGTAATATAATTTTTAAAACTTCATATAGAATATACAGTTAAAGAGCTTTCATATGTCACCAATCACATCTTTCTAAGTAAAATACCACCGAAGTTACAGTACTTCATGTATAAGGCCCCAACACAAATTTCGAAAATTTTAAATGTCCGTAATTTCCATAAAAAAGAAATAATAATAATAATCGCATTTAACATTCATAACCAACTCCCTAGGGCAAATTTTATTAAAATCCCAGAGGTCAAGTGCCAAAACTATAAAATTTCTGCCTGAAATGACCCATACAGCATTTTATTTAAGCTATCTAAGATCGTAGGGTTTTTTTTTTCAAAACGAGTTACTTCCATGTTAATTTCCGATCAAAGTGAAGTATATCCATCCAACCAATCACCTCAGCAGGTTCCCTAATTTAAGCAGCGTAACGCATGCGTAGTTTTGGATATTTCACTGTAAACAACAAACATGGAGGACGATAGTTGTATACAAGATGATAGCTTGTAAAATGGCAATGAAGGAACAAGAAAACGTCAAAAAGGGAAAAATAAAATAAAGGAAGAAAAGGCCAACCGACATCTTGATGCATTCGGTTTAAGTTTCCAGTGGGAAAACCCCTTGCAAGCATAGAGAATGTGACAGGAATCCTGGTTCATTTGAGTGTGATGAACTCACGCTACCCAATGTTCTGTACTTCAGGCTGGAACGCTTTAAAACGAGAGGAAAGTAACGCAAGTTTTATTTCTGTTGCTGCAAATGTCGTCACATAAAGTAAAACGTCAAGTAAGTAACAGTTTAAGGAACAGGAATGTTACATGTAATTTCAAGGTGAAAAACTGTAACCAACAGAAGGTGCGAGATTGCAAGCAAACTTTTGTTTCAATAATTAAGTCTAACCTACCTAACCTAACAGCCGGCTTACAAAAGTAATATACAAAAAGCTCCTTCTAGCTGAACACTATCACGATATTTTCGCCAAACACTGCAAACAAGTTTCTGTACTCGGAGAATTGTGGAAAGTTTGCGACTGGAAAACACGCGCCGAACCGAGCACTACAACGCCCTGGATAAAATTCAAACAGCAAAGAGAATCATCTTGGAAAAATCCACTGATAGGACAAATACCAAAGCCATCACAACTCGAAAGGGAGCTAACTATGGGATAGATACTGGCAAAGAAGAGAATCTTCTCAAGAAGGGGGAAAAAGCACAGTGGGTCGATTCCTTCCATTTTGCCTAACAGATGTCATATCAATCCACTAAGCTGGACAACATTCTGTCACTCATGGACATGCAGTTTGGAGCAAGAAATTGGAAGCAAGTTCCTGAATTGAAGGAGTTCTACGAGTCATTGTCATCTCAAAATGACGCAGAATACTGAGCACTGCTGTTCAGAAGACTGTAACTGTGGTGAAGAAAACACCTAAGACTTTCTGCTTCTGATGATAGGGGAAGAATTAGATAATTATTTTTGTTATACATTTTTTTCCATTAATGCTATTTTAATGACATTGAGGTATACGAATATTAATTTAAGAAAAAACCGAGTTAATTCCAATTTTCAAAACAAAATGGTTTTCATTCAAACTTATTTACTATTATTATTAAACTACAGGTATTTGAAGTCATTAATTATGCCAATTTACTTGTATTAGTTAGCTTATTAAATGATCACAATGTGAATTTATTTGCACTCGTTTTTTATTCAGGACAAAAAATAGACTTTTCCCAATTTCTGGTTAAGTGGATATACACATGCTAGCTGCATCTCACATTTTTCTGGCAGACTTCCCTTGATATGCTTTATTCAGGTACCAATGAATTAATTCTTGAGTGATTTGAGCTCCATCTTGCATGACAAGGTCAGTTAGTTCCCTTGTGGGTGTAACAATCGAAAGGTATCCCTCAACTTCCTATGCATTGCCTTTGGTGGAATTAAAAAATCTGTTTGTATCTAAGATAGAAGGAGGTAATTGACTTATGACTCAATCTGTATGCCGTTATTGCTTCCTCGACTTCTATTCCTTTCCTTATACAAGTTCGCCTATTGTTAAATCTTTCATACGACCTCAGGTATTCCAATACTTGAGCTGCCCAACATTTCTTGATCTTCCTCTCTCACATTTCTCATCCGCATGACCAGCATACAATCGTTTATTCAGACACTCATCACTCATTCATTGCATATGCCCAAACTATCTCACAGTATATTCAAAGATCACATCAACTATAGAGTAACTAGTATCCCGAATAACTGCCTTTAGCGACACAGGAGCTGATGGCGTGGGAGTGAGTCAAGAAGATTCTGGTAACTTTCTACTGGTAGCTGTTCCCATGCAGATTGTAAATCATCTGATAGCTGTTGAAGTGTACGCGGTGGTTGTTCCATGGCACGCACATGACGATCGAGGTGATCCCAAAGGTTCTCGATTGGGTTGATGTCTGGGGAATTAGGCGGCCAGGGTAGTACTTGGAATTCTTGGTTGTGTTCCTCAAACCACCCCCGAACAATTGCAGCCGTATGACACGTCCTGCTGCAACGTGATATCCCCCACTGGGTTATTTATCCATAATTGCAGTAGCCATGTATGGGTGTACTTCATCTGCAATTATGAATAAATAATATTTGAGAGTGATCCGAATCGGTTGAGAGTTCCTTCCACAGGTATCAGTGGGCCCGGACAATGACATGAGAACACTACCCACATCATAACGCTGCCGCCACCAGCCTGGATTCATCCAACAATGGTTGCAGGATGCTTGTTCACGGAGGTTTCTTGCCTCACCTGCCGACAGCCGTCACTTCTCTGACGCAGAAATCATGACTCATCGGAGAAGGCAACCTTTTTCCAGACAGAAGTTGTCCAGTTTCTGTACTGTTGGGCAAATTGAAGCTGGTTTTGGCGATGCACTTTCGTCAGCATGGGTGCGTTGACCATCCATCAGCTGCAGAGGCCCAAACGTAGTTTTAGAGGTATATTGGTAGCACCCTCATTGGTTTAAGCATTAAGTTGGTCCACTGTAGCTCTTCGGTTGGCCTTCACACACCTTCGCAGCCGACGTTCACCTCTTTCATCAATGGCACGTGGTGCTCCACTGTTCCCATACAGTTTATTCTGAACGGTCCCATTTTCCCAGTCATGGAACCCTTTAACTACAGCAGCACCAGAACATTTCACAAACTGCGCGGTTTCTGATATACTGCCACCCTTGGCCCGTAAGCCTATTATCATCTCGTTCTGCAGATCTGATAAATCACGTTTTTTACCCATTTTAGCAATGAGTGATATGTTTTTAACATAGTGGAAAACTACCTTATGTAGTCACCTAACCAATTCCCACCCCTTGACATATTCCTCGGCTGGGCAACCCCAAAGACAAACGTAGGAGGTGGTCATAATAATAAAGTCTGTCTCAAAAGTATAGAGACTTTGCAAAAACTGTCACATTAGCACATCTGTAAATTTTTTGACCATACCAAATAAAACACTATTTATTCACACTGTGAACATGATTATTACATATTTTCAAAAATAAATAGCTTTTCGTTTTTTACAAAAAAATATTTTGAAATAATCAGTACAAAAAAGTGTCTCAAAAGTATAGAGACTCACCTCCAAACTGAATGGTCATAACCTGTTTTAAATAAAATTGACCCTTTGGAATAGTCCAAATTATAAAGTAAGTTATAATTTGTATTTAATTTCTGCACAATAAAGAGTACCAATGGTGGAAAAGACATTTCTAAAGATGAAATACAATGTAAGTGAAATCTAGAGTTGACAGCAAATGGCGAGACAGTTACAGAAATTTCTGCTGAAATTGGAAAATCCAGGCCTGTTGTACACAAAATCATTGCAGAGAAACGGATATGTGAAGCTAGGAAGAGAACAGGATGGCCAACAAGCACTACTGAACGAGATATGCGCCAGATTTTTCGGCTTGCTGCTACTGGTACAAATTTCTTACAGAAAATACCACGTGAATTGGGTTGACAAATATCCAAAGATACTGTACACAGAAGTATTAAGGCAAATCCTTTACTTGCTTACACAAGGAAGAAGACAAAACCACGTCTAACCAAGGAGCACAAGAGAGTTCGATTGGAATGGGCTCGGGAGCGTATGTCGTGGACAGATGAGTGGCTTTCTGTCATTTTTTCTGATGAAAAGAAGTGGAACCTGGATGGTCCCGATGGAAATGCATTTTACTGGCATGATTTGAGGAAGGAACCAGAATCCTTTTATAGCATCCAGCAAGGCGGTGGAAGTGTGATGGTGTGGGGTGGATTCTCCTTCAATGGGGTCTACCAGTTTGGCATTTTTGACTGGGAGACAAAACTCCTTAAAGTACCAAGAA
>JAHWFO010061343.1:0-13335 GCA_023313115.1 Rhysida immarginata
GCGCAGTTAAACATTATTTATAGAGCCTGGCACAAAAGAAAAAGGAAACTGGCGCATGCTTAAATGAAAAAAACCTCGTTCAACCAATCAGAAATGAACAAGAAATGGGATATTACTTGTTCCTGGTATCAGTAATAAGTAATGCCCAGTTTCCTTTCTGTTTTTGAGTGGTTGCACGGGCACTATAGTAAAGATGCTCATATTTCATCAAATATTTAATGTTTATACAGGGTGTTTTTGAATTGAGTACAGATTTTTTGGGAGATGTTAGAAGAGGTCCTTAGAAGTATTTTTTGTCATATGAACATGGGGTCCCCGCAGCTCCGTTTACTTACAATACTGCATTGAACAATCAAATGACACCGGGACGCAGTGTGCGTTGGTAGGCTAGATTATTTTATTTTTAAAAATTAACACAAGCAATCTACTATAATAACTGTAATAACACAAGAGCAGTTAGAGATTACCTAAACGAGACATATCCTGATCATTAGATTGGTCGTGGCGGACCAGTTGCTTGGCCACCGAGATCGCCAGATCTCAAACCGATGGATTTTTTTTATGGGGAAGCATAAAATCAATGGTGTACTCCGAACCCGTACATACCGAAGAAGAATTGGCGGCTCGTGTTGTCGCGGCAGCAGGTGACATCAGCGACCATGCAAATCAACTGTTTCCACGCGTACATCAATCCATCATAAGGCGTTGCGAATTGTGCTATGAAGCAAATGGCGGTCATTTCGAACAATTTACTGTAAAAGTCATACAGTAGATTGCTTGTGTTAATTGTTAAAAATAAAATAATCTAGGCCTACCAACGCACACTGCGTCCCGGTGTCATTTGAATGTTCAATGCAGTATTGTAAGTAAGTAGGAGCTGCGGGGACCCCATGTTCATATGACAAAAAATACTTCTAAGGACCTCTTCTATCATCTCCCAAAAAATCTGTACTCAATTCAAAAACACCCTGTATATGCATATTAAAAATACATCATGTGCTCAAGAATTAAATGAAAAATATTTTTTTCCGGCTAGATTGTCATTTTCGCCTACTGTGCAGCGGTCCAAATCCGTTAGTTAAATGAATAAACCATTTTCAATTTTTAAACTAAAGTATTTACTTAAAAATATCTGCTTTACATTAAATAAAAATTTACATGAAAACTCTTCTTTTGTACATAAAATACACAAAAAAATTTTTTTAATAAAATAACATTGTTCTTGTCTGCTAAAGTTTTATATATATATTGTTATCAAAGGGAAAATGAGAACTAAAAAAAAACAACAACAAAAAAACAATAACAAACTCCTATCACAACTAAACATGGCTGTTCATTCAGCAACATTGCTCAGAATTTACAGGGAAGGAGAAAACAGAAAATACATAATAATAATAAAAAAAAGAACGATAATAAACAAGAAGCGAATGAGATGATAATAAAAAACCTTTAAATCTTTGCAAAGATGGTGTCTGTGTTAATTATCTTCAACTTGTATTTTTCTCTTCAGCATTAAGTCCACACTTTTTAATGAATCATTTTAAAAAACTTTAGGTTTCTTTTAACGAAATATCTTTTGAATAAGTATCTGAAGAAAAAGAAATATTTCTTCAATAATCACAAGTTTTCTTCTTACCAAACAATAGAGTTCTGTTCGATAATTTATACTTAACAAAATTAAATTGCGAAAAAGAAAAAAAAAAAAAAAACAACATTTAATGGTGACCCTTTGTTTTTGTTTTTTTAAAAAAATGTCGATACAATTTTATGAAAGTTAATCTGAAAAATTCTCCAAAACAAAGTCAACAATAAAGATAAAAAAAAAAAAAAAAAATTTAAAAAAAAAATAAATAAATTAAAAAAAAAAAAACCATTGTCAGTTTAAAGACTGGAATGTCTCAAATCTGTAGCCAGACTGCTGTAACCATTTATTATTATTGTTTGAGAATTTATCTAAAAGATGAGAATTATCAATATTTATGGAAATGAAGTGACGCAAGGGAAAGGAAGGAAGGAAGGAAACTAAATAAAACTAACTTAAATAATAATAATAAAACTATTTCTACTATTAAAAAACACTTAAATAATAAGATTAGCAACCTATCAAATGAATTTAAGGGGACTCATATACAGTAAAACTCCTCAAATCAGGCATCCGAAATTTCACAACGACCACGAATTCAAACCACTTCATTAAGTATTGATTTTCTGTAAAACCATTCTAAAAACAAAAAACTTGTCATTACAGAATTGGCCACTGCATGAACGAATGTGGCAATAGTCTGGTATTTAAATCTCAGCCACGTTCAATTTCATCTAACCTTTCAAAATTACTGCCGGCAATTATAGATACAAATTTCTTTTATTAGACTAGAACGACGACCAAAAGTAGGGCGACCTTATTTCCAAAATGAATAAGCAGGGCACACAAAAGATGTGACCAGAAGTGGACATTAAATGACCAGAAATTCTTGATTGTTTCATGCTGATTTTTTTATTAAAGGTTTATACAAAGTGTCAATTAAACGCTGGGTACTACTTGCAGGATCGTTTCCTATGGACCAAATAAAACGAAACTGTTCCTGGAAGTTTTTTAATAGACGGCATAAGTTTCGAGAAAAATGACCTTGAAATGTCACAACACATTGGCTAATAATTCTGCTTCT
Organism: Rhysida immarginata; assembly: GCA_023313115.1. Lineage (NCBI taxonomy): Eukaryota > Metazoa > Arthropoda > Chilopoda > Scolopendromorpha > Scolopendridae > Rhysida > Rhysida immarginata. Next base: position 2,667 of record JAHWFO010061343.1, read on the forward strand.
ATCCCAGTTATCTCCACGAAAATTAGGGACTTTATGGGGAGTACACAGCCTGTTAATCGTTCCAATTTTGGTGCATGTACATCCATTAGTTTCGGAGATAGGCACTCAATGCGGGACTTGCTTCATATCCAGATGTAATTGAAGTCTCCACAGATATGAACTAAGTCCCACATCGAGTGCCTGTCTCCGAAACTAACACACACACACTATTTGGAATGATCAACGGGCTCTGTACGCCCTGCAAGCCATCCAATTTTCGTGGAGATAGCTGGAATAGAAATCAAATTATTAAGTCCACGTGTTGCAAGACATTTCAAAGTCATTTTTCCCAAAACAAATGCTACCTATTATAAACTTCCATGAATATTTTTGGCTTCTTTTGTCCTTAAGAGACAATCCTCCAAATAGTGCCAAACATTTAATTTACACTCTGTACATTCCCCTTTAGGCAGTGCTTTTTGCGGTGTCCAACCAGAAAAGATACAGAATGCAATGATATATGTAAGTTGAGGTATAAGAGTTTTTCGAGTTAAGAGCCGTCGCTCAGTCGATTTTTTGCTTTGACTTGTAAGCAAAAATCCGAGTTATGAGCGAGCAATCACCACAACATCAAGCAAGAAAAGGTTGCAGTGGAAGTACGTCGGCACAATTTAATCACATTTGTTTAACTCATTTCAGAAACATTCTAAAAGGGAGGAGGAAAACAAACCTCCCTGGACAAGTTTATAAAACAACCTGCGGAAAGTGAGGAAAGCAGGGCGAAAAGGGCAAAAATCAGTGACGATGACAATGAGAACTAGCTACAGTACATAATTGTACTGTACTGTACTAATCTTATAAAACCAGTTCATTTGTTTTAATATGTTTTTTATAAATACTGTGTACTGTATTTTATACGATTATTTAAAAGCACATACAAAAAATTGGGGTGTTTTTTGAGAGGATGGAACGGATTAATGATGTTTCAATTACTTTCAATGGGAAAAACTGATTTGATATACAAGAAAATTGAGTTACAAGCTAAGCCACGTAACGAATTAAACTCTTAACTCGAGGTATCACTGTACTTGCTTACCAACACTTACCAGGGACACAATAGGAAGGAAAATTAGTTCCAATATTTTTAATTGGGACATTAATAGCGTCTCAAAAAGTTTTTTGGAGACACGAGGATAATTTCTCAAGGGGACAATCCCAGAAAACCGGGACGTCTGTCACCCTAAGCAGTGTCTGTCAGAAACGAAAGCTAGTATATTGAAGAAAACGTATAAAACCTTGATTGTAACCAAGCATCAACCAAAGAGTATTGAGCAAAATGTGATAATGCATCATATCGATCAAGAATGGGATACTGCCACTGTACAAAATTCAAGTGAAACTCAAAAGAAAAAAACCAAAGCATATGAAACAAGCAAGTTTGGATGACACGTTTCAAAAACAGTAAAAAATTTAATTCCAATATCTCAACACAAAAAAATATTAAAAACTGTATTTTAAAATACTATGCAGTCTTTGACAATTAATTATTTGTCCACGTTTGTTACACAACAGTACATGTCAATCTCCATTATAACGAATTTGCATATAACGAAGAGTTTCAAAACTTCCAATTTTTCCCCATAGAAGTCCATGTTACAGAGTTTGGCTATAGCAAACTCCAACATGAAAAAAAAATCATTTATTAAAAAAACGCGTTTGGCAAATTTTAATTTTTTTTTTTCCATCGCTCATCAGGAAATTTGAAATTTTATATTGAACAAATAAATGTTTTCTAATGGGAGTTAGAAGATACAGGTCAACACTAGTGAAACTAATTAGTGAAGTTTTATAAGACATGACAAACATGCCGTCAATTTTTAGCTGTGACCATGGCAAGAATGACAAGCTGTGACCATAGTACAAAAATAGTAATTTTAAAGGCTGTTAGGCGTTTCGGGATAAAGAAACAATACACTGCTTGTAAATGGCATACAAAAACGCTTCCAACATCATTTTTTTTAAACTAAAGTAAGAATAGAAGCCTCAAACTGCAAAGAAATTGACCAGAACGTAAACAAAGCAAAAGGAAACTGCAAATCCACAAAGAAATGTTTTTAATGACTCGAATGTACATTTTAACGGCTATGCCTCCTTCATCAGCAAGAGATACGAATTGGAAAGACCAAGAATTTATACAGAAATACGACAATAGTAGCCAATCATAGGAGCAGCATTGTTATTCAGTAGCGGACTGGATGCCCCTAGCTCAACGAATCATACAATCATATTCTTGTTTTTTTTTTTACTATTTGGTTTGATTTTTCATTGTAATTTTATGATTGGCTACATACAGTGGAACCTGGGTTCACGAACCAACAATTTAAACAATTTTTGTTTCGGGTTACGCACGAATGCTTCGGTTCACGAACTGTTCACTTTGTGACATCACTAACTTGCCTTTTCTATGCATGCGCACATAGTTGGTGTCACTTTGAGATCGTGTGAGTATCAGTCGCATTTCTGCAATATGTATCTTCTCCATTATGCTTCCCAAGAAACTAATGGAGAACAAACAACCAGAATAAAGTGACGTAAAATACTTAAATCTCTTAATTTAGGTTTGTTTTAAATTACTACAATGCATATTTAATGCATCCATTAATATTAATATATCTTCAATGTTATTTTTAAATTATTGCATTGTACCCGTACTATATTAAAATGCTGAAATAAATCTCTTTTTTGATTGCTGGAACATATTAATTGAACGAGGGAAGTTGTCTCGGTTCACGAACAACTGGGTTTGCCAACAGAGTTCTGGAACAGATTAAGTTCGTGAACCGAAGTTCCACTATATCTGATTTCTCTCGCTGATAAACACGTGGCCTTTCTTATTTTTCATTTTGTATAAATACGCAGCCTTTCCAATTCAGGTCACTCGTTGATGGAGGAGGCCTAGCTCCCGAAACGTACATTCGAGCCATTAAAACCATTTCTATGTGGATTTGGGATTTCTTTTTACTTTGTTCATATTCTCGCCAAGCTAAACACACACAATAAAAATGTCTTTATAACTTAAAACGAAATTTTTCATTACAACTTGTAACGAAAACCCCGATCTAATTTAAAGTTTTGAAATCCCCAAAGGGTTCGTCAAAATGGGGTTCGACATGTCTATACACAGGGAAAGGAAGCCGCAGTTTTGTTTATTCCGTTACTTTTTATGAGAAATCCCACAAATTCTCAAACGTGGCAGGTCCCGATGATGCCAGATTTGAGGAACTTGACTATATCAAGAATTAATGACGTAAAGACGTAGGTTTCGGGTTTTTCTTTTTGCCCACCTCTGCTAAAACATGAATAGGGATTGCTATCATCAGTCTTTGCCTACTTCAAAAAAAACGGGGATGGTAACAGATTTGTATTTTCAGTAAAAAAATTTTATCGATCGTAAGAGTTTCCCTTGCTCGATTTATAAAAAAAAAAAAGGGGGAGGGGGGCATAGAATCTAAATGGTTAAGTTTTTTCCCCCCGTTTTTTTTTTTTTGTTTTTTCATAATAAAGAATGGGGAAAAGTTATACAAATAAAATGTTCAAAGTTTTTATAAAAGTGACTTCCCCGTTACTTAACTTGCATAATATAAACATCCCAGCTATAAATGTATATTTGTTTTTTAAATGTTCTAGTTAAAAAAAAAATAAAAAAAAAAAAATGAAAAACAAAAAAACTTATTTTTTTTTAAATCCTTGTTTAACTGTTTCAAACGTTAATAATCTGAATGCGTCATATAAATTTGTTTCCTTCTTTTTAATAAGAATATGTACATTAACATTAAGTATATATATATATATATATTTAAAAAAAAAATTTTGAACTTCCCCCCCCCCTTTTTTTTTTTTTTATGTACAAGTTTCAAATTAACAATGGAAAAATAAGTTTTAAAAGTTTTAACTTTTTTTTTCCTTTTTTCTTTATATATTTTTTTTTTTTTCGTTATATATATATATTTATTTTAACATGGGGATTTTATTTTTTATTAATTTTTTTTTTTCAAAATATTTCTATATTTTTTTTTTCAATTTCTATTTTCACCTGCGATGATTCTAGATTCGTTAGTTAATGAAGATTCATCGTCGGGTAATTCTTCGCTGTTGATGTGATTACTGTGAGCAGCAGCCTGATCGTGGGCGAGAGCAGGGCGCGAGCATTTCAGCGCCATCTCCTGGTATGTCCCTCCGTGCAAGAAACAAACTAGCACAACAGTCATGTTATCACAACCCAGGCCTCCCATTTGGCAGTCGGGTGCCAGACACCTAGTCATCAACTCCTCGCATATCTGCACAGAAAGAAAAAAAAATAGAAAAGAGAAGAAAAAAAAAAAAAAAAAAAAAAAAAAAAACAGGAACCAAAACAGCACAAATTTACATATTTTTAGAAACACGAGGCATATTTCAAAAGTAAGGGTCAGTAAATGAAAAATTGAAAATTTATCACTTGTTCCAAATACAGGCTGCTTCAATGGGTCTCGTCGATCTGTTAATTGAATAACTCGTCAACAGGCAGAGCTAGTTTCGTCAAATGTTCTGCACATACGACGCCTGTCCGAAAAGTATCTGGATTGAGGCTACAAAAAAAAATACAGTTCGAACTCACATAAATGTTTAGTCACCTTCAAAATAAGCACAGTCTGCAGCAACGCATTTAGCCCAGCGTTGCTGCCATTGGTCGAAGCAAGTACGGAATGCCTCCTTTGGCATGGCCAAGAGCTCCACCATCGCATTTTCTGTTGTCACGTCCACATCCTCGAATCTCAGTCCTTTGAGCGCTTTCTTGACCTTCGGAAATGCGAAGAAGTCGACGATTTGATTGTGGCCGTCATTTCTTTATGTCGAAGGCCGACCAGGCCGCGGATCACTTTGTGCCAATTCTCTATCCTCCTTAAAGCGCTTGAACCATTTGAAAACCTGTGTGCGGCTCATAAAATCATTGCCGAATGCTTGTTTTAGCAATTCATAATACTCTGTTGCGGTTTTACCGATTTTAAAACAAAATTTGATGCAATGTCTTTGCTTAATGCTTTCTGTCATTTTCATCAAGCAAAAAAGAAAAGAAAAACATTCTGCTTTAGCGTGTTACAACAATTGCACGCGGCACTCTTTAACAGCTGCTAATTTCTTTAGGTATCAGCAGAAATGTCGTCACACGATCCGGATAGGAAGAAGGTGCAGCGAGTTTGTTTTTTTTTTTGTAGCTTCAATCCAGATCGGACAGGCCTCGTACATAAACACACACACGCACGCATTCACACACATACACACACACAAAATCATATTTATGGAGTCTGATTATTTTCTTTGAAAAAATTTTTTCTGCACCAAAATCGACAACAGTGTTTTCTTAGTCAAAACCAAAATTTTTGTGACCAGAGACGTGCTGAAACATTCAGGAAGTAGTCTAGTGCCTTTAAAATTATGCCATTAATTGCCATGTTTGAACGAACAGGTTCAGTGGTTTATTGCAAAGATGCCATGAAGGAAAAAAAAAAAAAAAAAAAAGGCAAGCAACGATACCAGACAACATCAACTCGATACGTGACTCGAGAACTTAGAATTCAGTCCAGCCATAGCATGATGGTTTCCCTTACAAACTCCAGTTAAGACAACCTCTTGGGCCGGATGCAGTTGACTGGATTTCGGCAGCATCATCTGCCAAAATGTTCAACACAGATTTCAACCTGGCAAAATAGTTTTTTCCAACAAGGCACACTTCTGGTTAAATGGCTATATCAATCGTTGAAATTATTAGAACTGGGATAGCGAGAAGCCTAAAATGGTCATTGTCAAGTTTCTAAAATGGTCTTTGTGGTTTGTGTGCCATTGCCATCTTGGGTTGGTATTCTTTATTGACTAGACAGTGAATTCTACATGCTACATCAAGATCTCGACAAAGAGGTTCATTCTTGATGCTACTATGAACACTGGATCCAAAATACATGTCAGCAAGATGGAGCATCTCCACAAGGCAATGTCCTGAACTTACTCAGAAGTCACTGTGATAATCACAAATTTATTCCTGAATTAGTGTGAAGAACTTGCTTGCCCCCTTCCCCCCATGATCCTGATTTATCGCCACTTGATGTAGTCCTCTTATGGGAAGAAGAAAAATGGCTACAGTAGATGGACCAAATTCCATAGAAGAGCTGAAAACAGCAATATCAAATGTGATAAGGTCAGTTTCAACCAGAGATCCTTAATCCTAACGAGATGCGACAAGCAAAATTCCCATAGCAAACTTGATACGGCAAAAATACCTGTGGGCCATTCGTAACAAACGCTCAAATGACAAGAGAGCATTTGCAAGGATCGTCTTCTTGTAACTAACCATGGCCGACTTACAATACTTCTTTTATTAATTAAATAGAAATAAACTCTTTTTGATTTCTTTCTTAATTTCTTTAATTTTTGATTTAATTTAAAAAACTTTCCACCTGTAATGGACATGTCTTATTTTAAACATCGAAATATTTAAAAATCTTTGCCTTGTTGCCGTTGCCTGCTGCTTTCCGTGCTCTGAAGACGTTTTGATGACGTCAGATATCATCAAGACCTACAGCGTCATCTGGCAAAACCCTCGCAACTAACCTGCGCAGAAGAAAGCTGCACGAACCATTTCACATATACGGATTGTCACATCTCGTTAGGATTAAGGATCTCTGGTTTCAACAGACCAATTCAGGCGGCTTATCAAGAATTTCGATCAGAGACTTTGTGTTATAATCTCTGAAGGTGATTTTTTATGTGGAGGGTTTGAAGAAGCTTGTTTCACGATATCGAAGTTCTTGGAATAAAATGGTGACTATGAAGAAAAATATTCTAACGACATATGTATTAGGAACAACTAGGAAATTTTTCATTCATTCTCATTTTAGAACCAACCAGCCATAACTTTTGAAATACACTACATACAACCGATTAGGAAGCAAAAAAAAAATCCTTGAGTAAACTGAGTATAAATTAAAAATATAGAGTAGATGAAACAGAAAAGGCAATCCATAAACTGGAATAAATTTAATTTTCAATATTTTGATGCTGAAAAAATTTTCTTTAATACGAAATCAATTCTTTAGAACTCGAAAATAATATAAATTTTGAAGTTTAAGAAAAAGGTTTTAATTATGCGGTAAATATATTTTTATGCATTAATCCTTACAAACACAAAAAACAAAACAAAACCTTATTTCCGTATACAGTGGAACCTCGCTTAACGAGCACCTCCCGTAACAAGCGATTCGCATTACAAGCAAAACAAATTGTTTCGCCTAACGAGTGAGGAAGAGATAACATGAGGTGGCTTCTCGGCTAACCTTTTTTTACTCTAGATGGCGCTTCTAGTGAAGAAGAGTTTCTCCTCCTCCTTCCCAATAACCTTCCCCACCCTCTTCCTCCATTTAAAATCGCCTTTATATAATAAATTATTTACATAAATATATATTTTGAATATTTTTTCATTATGGAATGCATTATCATATTTTACATTGATTCCTATGGGAAAAATGGTTTTGCTTAACGAGCGTTTCGCTTTACGAGTAAAATTCGGGAACGAATTATGCTCGTTAACTGAGGTTCCACTGTACTCATGTTTGATAAGGGGAACAATTAAGGTTTTTAACATGGGGAAAAAAGCCATATACAAGTTTGCAGAGAGCTCTTACAAAGTTAAGTGGTGAAAATTCTTTACTGTACAAAGGGAAAATTAATTTATAACACTGTACAACATGTCCTATAGATGAAAATGTGTTTCTTGTATATTTTTGGCTGAAAATAACGAATCGGTAGTTATTTTTTGTTTACCACGGCAACATTTGTTGGCAGATGGAAGGGTTATCAAGGTCTCACCCACGGCTAGCAAGTTCACCAACTTGTGTGGAGCACAGATTGTTGACGCCTGTATCACCATACATACTAGATGCGACATATTTGAACAGGTGCGGCAGTCAATGCTCCCCACCATTTTCCAAAAAATCTACATTTTAGCTTTCTACGTATCTATATTGTAGCACATATAGAAGCGCTATACGACCAGTTCATCATTCTGAAGATCTTCCTATACCTACAGCTCCAGATAAATATACTGCTGATTCAGAGGAAGATGCCTGCGTCGACCCAAACCATCAGGATCCTAACTATGCGAGAGATGTAAACAAAAAGTAACAAGTCTCTCCGCATGCTCTTGTGATTGGGTGAGTCCATGGGAGCTTCTTCCCGATACACTTAATTTTACAAGGCCATCTTTTTATCTTTTAATACTTTCTGTTCTCGAGAGATACAATTGAAACTAGGTCCTGCCTTTAGGGTTGATTACTTAAAATCATTATTTCCTTTTTAAATACCAGTGGTTTTTTTTTTCAGTAAATCATGTGCAGAATATAGCTTAAATGAAGGTCTTTGGGCCCATAAACAAATTTAAATACAAATTTGTATTTACTTTATTACTTTACAATCCCGGCCGGGGGGGGCCGCGCGGGGCAAGACCGAACTCAAGGGTAGCATCCCCCTCGAAAAATCAAAATTTTGACGAAAAATTGAAAAAAAATTTTTTCGTTTTTAGCATTTTCAGGTTTTTGTGAATCCATTCTGAGATTTTTATAGGTGAACGTTAATTAGAAATTAAGATATTAATTAATTTATTTGCATCAGTATTTCTGTTTAAGAGCTCATTATATATGCATAAAATTAAAATTGCTATAACTTGAGTTCTAATTATCCGTTTTAAAAAATTTAAACTGTGCTAGGTCAAGAAAAGGGAGCTCTATAACTTTCTTTCAAAGTTTCTAAATCAATGAAACAAGTAATTTTATTGGCTGTTGATAGCATTGCATGTTATAGCTATGCGTGGTATCAGCCAATCAGAAAACAGTTTACAAAACGTGCGTGAACTAGCAATATGGCTGCCTCCATTAGCGTCTTTCTCCTGTAATTCAGTCATCTTTGTTACCTTGTGATCAATTTCAGTTCCAAACATCACCTTTAGTTTATTAATCATTTTATAAACTATAAAATAATTAATAATGCCAGGTAGAAGAAGCGATCGGCCAAAGAAGAGACGATTTCATGGAAATCGCTTCACAAACGATAAATCTTACAAAGAAGGTGCCGCTGATACAGACAAAAACGCTACTGAAAAAATTACTTCTTTCAGGAAGCTAAGCGCATCAGGTATTCACAACAGTTTTTGCAAGAGTGAGTTGAATTCTGAAACTAATATAAGTGGATACAGATTTATTGACTGTGAACTGGTTTCGACATTTATTAATCAATTTCCCTGTCCTCAGTGCTTTATTAATTGTGGATATGATATCAGTGAAAATCAAAGATAAGGACTATGTAGCTGGTGGTTTTTAAAAATTGATGAAAACAAAAATAAATTGATATTTCAACTTTAAACCTAAATTTCTCAGCTTTCTTATTTTCACATTATCACCATCAGTCTTGGCATAATATCTTTTTAAAGAATTAACATATCATGAAAATTTTTTTTTCAGTTTTTTCATACATAATCAAGGAACATAATGAACTAGAATCATTGATATGTGAAAATTAATACTTTTTTGGTTTGAGTTTGAAATATGTATTAAGCAAGATAACGTGACTAAAAATGGTAGAGATATATTCGTTTTTTTTTCCCCCCACCTGAATGGATAAAGCTAATTCAATAATTCTAGTTCAGAATGTAATACACATTAAATAGAAACCAGAAAAAAAATTCCAACTCAATTGGACTAATAACTTCATCATAAAGTTGACAAGAAATTTATGCTAATTGGGGCCTTTTTTTAACACAAAAATGCTGTTTTTTAATACAAAAAAAATTAAAAATTAATGTTTTTGTTAATTTAATTTAAAATTTAGGTTCATATAAATCATATAGTAAAAGGGTGATGATCATTTTCTCTCAAGTTTTCAATTTTGCCTTTTCGAGGGGGATGCTACCCTTAAGGTCAAGTGACATGGATTTTGACTTACCGGTATTGATTTTATGGTGTCATATTAAAGAAGACAACGAAAAAAAAAAATATCTGTATAGAAATTAATAACCATTTCCTTAATTTAATATTTTATTTTATTAATTTTAGGAGGACTTTTGCAAGGGAGCGCCTTAACATTTTGCTTCGGTAATCTCCGTAAATTTTCGTGGACTGACGTCATAAATACTTTGGGGCGATCGGTATAACATAAACTTGCTCAAAATTGGAAGTCAGTATCTTGTTTCCCTCATCACTTTCATGCAAACAATCGAAATATTTTAATTAAACTGAGGTCTCAAATATTATTCATCAATATGTTCTAAATTTGAAGATATAATTTGAAATTTTAAATACTGATAAAAAAAAATAATTATTGTATATTTATAATGCAATATAACAAAAACGCGTTCAGTTTTCAATGTCATGGGAAATCGTTTGACGTCGAATGTAATCTCTAAAATGAGCCAAAAAGTGAAAACATCTGATCCACAAGGAGGAAAAAGGCTGTATAAAATTGACAAAAATTAATATCAAAACTGTAAATGTTTTATCGGAGCTTCGACGGAGCCCATTTCTGCGATCAGCGAAAAATTTCTTGCAAGCGGCCACCAACGCACACATGAAGCCCGTTATTGTTTACAGTGTGCTTTGTTTTATTTACATAT
>JAHWFO010061344.1:0-26431 GCA_023313115.1 Rhysida immarginata
TATTTGACGAATTATCCTGAAACTTCAGAGGTGTAAAGAGCATGTTGAACCTCATATTTTTCTGCGAAGATTTTGTTCCGAAGGCAAATAAGAGACCAGCAACGAAGTGAACCCCCCCCCAAAAAATGTTTCGGATCACCCTGTAAAAAATAATGCTTGAAATGCGTTGTAGCTGTAGCATATGTTTAAGAAGCTTTTCTTACTTCTCTGTGATTATTTATATGAGAACAGAAAGTATATTCATGGAAATATCAATGTTTATTAAAAATAAATTGGAAATGTTTTCGTAAGTTTTTCGTTCATAACATGCAGAGTTTTCAACCCAATGCAATGACATTTTCAGGAAACTTGACAGACTACGAAATAGACAACACCCTGAAATCAGAATAGAAAAATAAAAATTTGGGGAAAAACCCTTTAGCATTTTGTTTATTTTTGAGAGCAACTAAAATTCAACTCATTCTATCGACAATATCTTTCTGAATTTTCACGATATTTGCTAGAGCTTTTTATAAGAGTAGCGTTTACATTTGGCTTATAAATTATGCAAAAGACATTTTGGAGACACTTGCGCTTGCGCAGTTAAACACTATTTAACAAAAATTCTCAGATCTCATTAAATATTTAATATTTTTTTATTCTGATTGATGGGTGTTGACTCTTTCGCATTTTGTCAAGTTTCCTGTAAATGTCATTACATTGAGTTGAAAACTCTGCATGTTATCAGGTCGTTGCATATCAAATGTCGGATTTCGAGTTGGGGTCCGCTCAGCATGGTTTCCATGTTTAGTAGCAAGTACCCATAACAAAGTGGTACATTCCCAGAAATAAACCTATCAGCGACCAGCTGCCTGAAATTTGCATGTCTGCGATGATATTTAATAGCGTTTGAACGCAAGTGAAGATAGTCATGAGTTCATACGATTTACGTGTGATAATGCATTACGAGTTCAGATTGAATCACACAGCATCCAACGCCTCTCGAAACATCAATAAGGTATTCGGTTACTGTGTTGTGTTCCGATCCTTACTCACCTGGCTTGGAGCTACACAAACGAACTGACTTATGGTTTTTTATATCTAGGCTAGCTGTAGACCCGGCGTCGTTCGGGACTTTATTTATCCTCTTGTTGGGTTAACCTGCCTCAAATTAAAATATCCATTTTCACCGTCAGGGAATATCACTGGATACTTTAGATCTCATCTGTCCTTCGAAGTTTTTCTTGCCCTTGACATACCCTTCTGCTCTAGACGAAGCCCCCGTTGTTCAGTTGTTCCCGATGCCGAGTTTCTGACCAATACTAGTTCTTTCTCTTTCCTTTCCTAATATACAAACAAATAAACAAACCTTTGTCAGTCGCCTGGACATTTCTTAGAGGGCTCAAGGGAGACTCGTGTTTCTCCTTTACCTCCTCGATAGACATTCCCTGTCCTTATCGTCTGCTATACTCATTTTATGTTCAATAGCATAAAACGAATGTTCGGTCATTGCATCATAATTTTATGCCCATCCTATCCTATGCTCGATTTTTTTAATATTAAAATTCGGAAGTTGGTAGCTCTGTTCACAAAATGTCAAATATATGGCGAGATCCAGTGCTTCATGTATGGCAAAAGTAGCAAAAGCGCGATTAGCCCCATGTACATCTTTTACTGTGGCTAAAATAAAAATTGCTTCCCAACTAAATTGACGATATTATTACTGCAGATATTCCTGATGGTAACAGTGATAAAAAAAACTACGGGCCATTCTGACACACAACAAACGCAATCACACCCGTGTATGAAGGACGGGAAATGTACCAGGAAGTAGCCCCGGGCGCTAATGATGCTATTTATCTCCAATCTTACAAAATTTCAATAAAACCAAACGAAAATACCTATTCATACACCAAAAAATAAAATCCGAATTGCAAAGTCCGCGAGAATAGCCAAAACATATTACTATCAATACGAAACCAAACAACAATATGAGCGCAATGTAAATAAATCTAAACCAGTATAACACAGAAGATAAACATCAATATGACTGGTATCCCCTTAGGGCCTAGATCGGATGTGTCCGGGGCGTCAAACAATAACGCTAAGGTGAAGTTTGGCAGGCACAACTTAAAGCGCGTTTTAAACACAGGTTCGAGGTTCCTGGTTCGAATCCAGATCGCAGAATTTTTCCTTCCATTTTTCAATCGAAAAATTATTACCTATGCTTGGAGATCATCTCCAGTTTATAATTACTAATAATTACGTGTTTACTGTTTAACTTATAAAATATAAGCAATTGTATGTTTAATTGTTTATGAATATTCATGCTAAACTCATGTCTATTCAAAATATTTATGAACAATTTTCCAAGTAACAATATTCTCAGAAAAACAAGTTACCTTCAATCAATGCAAGGCATAAAATGGAAAATTAAGGAGAAAAAATAATATGGACTATTTCCTACTGCTAAGAGGAATAATAGCCAAGCCATCGATTTTTTTAGGACAAGAATTCATTCAAATTAAAAAAAAACCTAAAATAAAATTAACGGAAATATCAAACTTCATGAGGCCTAAAGGAAGAATAGAAGATACAAATATTCTAAATTAAAATTTTTTGTAAGTTTACAAAGTCCAGATTAAACAAAACCCTTGCCGAAATGGGCATAAGTCATCACACATCAAAACGGAAGTAAATGTGGCATTATCGGACAATTTGATTATGAACAACCGGAGAAGAGACAATTTGGCATTATGAATGAAACAAAGACTTTCCGCACAAAAACAACGATGTTGCTGTTGTATCACATCATTGATGTAAACTTTCATGGACAATAACCAAAATGGTCTGTGTCATAGTCTGCAAAAATTATGTCCATCTCAACAGAAGTAATGGAAAAATTGAAAATTCTTACATATCCTGGTGTTTGAAAATGAGAAAGTTAGGTGAAGATTATCTTTGAAGAAAATTCATCTATTGAATATCTGATGAGGCTTGAAGGTGGCTTAATGACTCCATGGCTGGCAGCTGTTGGAACTGAAGCATTTCTCGGGCTGAAGCAGATGCAGAGGCTCCAGCGGGTATCCAAAGATGACAGGTAGGATGCCCAGGCGCACTTGCTGTTAGGAACTCGGGCAGCACCAGGGGCTGCGTCTTGTTAATAAACGCCTTTTTTATGAGGCCCGTTCACCCACCAGTGGGTCACTTATGTCAGGGGCAAAGATAAGGTGAAGAGGTACGAGATGTTGATCGTGTCCCCTCCGATGACCTTATAGAGACGCGGGAGGATGAATAACGTCTCTGGAACGTACCTGGGCCTAGCCAGTGCCATTCGAGATGGAGGACGGACCTGAGATGGATGGCACCTCTCCTCCAGATGACTGCAGCTGGCAGATGAAAGCCAGAGAATCTCTCATGACAAGCCAGCCAAAGTTCTCGGTTTAGGAAGGCGATGGAAGTGGCCAGGTCCAGCTTATACTCAGCACCGGTGGAGCTGTCCATCAGGAATCGCGCAGACTGGTATATAATGTCAGTCAGGAGTTAATGACTTGAAAGGCGATCCTAGATGGACTGCGCAAACTGGCATTCATGAACCACATGAGCGATGGTTTCACATGACCCGCGAAACAGGCAACCAGTGGATCTAACAATTCCCCAGCGATGTAAACATTGAAGAAAGTAGAATCCATGGTGCAGCAAACGCCATTGAAATTGAACACGGTCTTTTCGAAGGCGAGTGATTTGACGGCCTTCAAGATGGCTGACATGGATACTCAGGATGCCACCGAACGATGTCGGAAGTCGCACCCGGATCAGATCGCTAGAAGAACCAAGATAGACGAAGGTCTCCCCAGTTCTGCGGGCCAAGGTGTTGAAGCCCAGAAAGGAAAGATGACTGATCACGCTGGACTAGGTGGTAAAAGTCCGGCTAACGTGCGACGAATATCACTGGCAGCTTGGACGGAAAAGGCAGCCTGTTCACCTTCAAGAAGAAGCGTAGGTGCAGAAATAAGAAGTTGGCCCAGATAGGGGGAAAAAGGAGGAAGGCACAAATCAAGGCGGCCATTCTGGCCGCGATGAGGTATCGGCAAATGCCTGGCAGACCTAATCCCCCCCCCCCCCTCTCCCCATCAAGTGGGATAAACACAGTTCCGCACGAATGGGATGACGGACTGCTGCATAACGCCACAATCGCACAGTTCACAATCGCACTATGCACCTCCTTTAAAAAATGTGAAGATGGCAAGGCGAACATGCATTTAGAAGTTAATATCGGCACGTGCGTCTGGACGAACCTCGCCTTGACAAACATCGAGGTGGTAAAACGAAAGTGTTTGTCATGGCGGGCGATGCATTTGGTAATTACCAGCTGGCAGTGACGGGAGTCCTTATCGGGTAGAAAGGAGAAAATATATCCCAGCGCTGTAATTTGCTCAAACCACGAAATTGGGAAAGTTCGAAGATAGTTCATTTTCTATTTCCCAATAGCGATACCTTTAAACTTGATGAGTTTGATGGAACTTCCCATTGAAGTACTAAAGAGGTCGAAGGATTCTTTATAGATGCCCAGGGAAATACTCATCAGATGAAAATAGCACATCATCAGCATATGCCATCGTACGGATGTCGATGAAAGTAGCTGGCAAATCATACCCCCGGACAACTGGGTACCGATTAAGAAATTGCAGTAATGGTTCTAAGTAAAAGATGTATAGAAATGGAGAGCTAGGACACCCCTGCCTGACGCCTTTGGACAGTTCGAAAAACGGCGAAGTGGAGCCACTAATCGCCACACATGATGTGGCTGAAGCATACAGTGCTGACATAATCGTAGCAAATTCCCAAATGAAGATGGTGAAACACTCGGAAAAGAAACACGTGATTCACTTTGTCGAAGGCCTTCTCCTGGTCAAGGCTTAGCATGGCGGGAGTCTGACGACGCACACGCGTTTCCTCCATAACACATTTGAAAGTAATCAGGTAGTGGGACATCCTGCGAGATGGAATGGAGCAGGATTGACCCGGATTGAAGAACTCGTCGGCAAAACATTTGAGCCGTTGTTGGAGCACACAAGTGAAGACCTTATAGTCTGTGTTGAGAAGAGTAATAGGCCTCCACTGGGTAACAAGTTCAGGATCCGGTACCTTAGGGAGCAAGATGATTCTCCCCATGGTGAAGTCCGGCATAATGGAGGAAGGGTCCTTAAGAATTAAATTAAATACTTGCATCAGGAAAGGCCCAAGAAGCTTCCAAGTCGCATTAAAAAAAGAGTACAGGATGCCGTCTATTCCAAAGCTGGACTGATGACGGCCATCCATCGACAGAACCTTCTTAACTTCATCTTCTGAAAAGGGATGGGTGATAAACAGGACAGCATCTGCTGTGAGAGGTCTTAGTGCCTTGACCCAATACATCGTGGTGTTGGAGGGAAGGACTTTGTGGCTAAAAAATGATGAAAAATGGGAGTGGAAGGCGGACAAGATATCAGAGTCAGTTTCCACTATCCCAACCTCCAGTACCAAACGAGGACATCTCTTCTTATTGGCACGGCACATTTCCTCAGGGAACGCAGCTGATGACATATACCTGACATCAGACGCCCAGGACAATTTGGCCCTGAGAGCTGCGTTGCAGGCCTTCCGGATCACTAGAGCGTTGAACTCGCTCTTCACCTGGCGGATGTCATAAGCATGCTCCCCCTTCGGGATGGAACAGCGGAGGAGGTAAAAGATATCTTGTAGGATGAGGAGATGGCGCCAGGTGCGTCTAGCGGCATCCAACACAAACTTTCTAAAAAATCGACGGATCTTGGTTTTAAGAGTAACCACGAAGCTAGCAACAGATGCAGGTTGTGGAGAAGTCTTTCCACAAACCGAACGAACATTCCCTTGTATTTATCGGTATCAAGCAGAGAAACGTTCAGTAACCAATTTTTCTGAGCAGGGCCGCAGAGGAGGCTGGGAATAGAGGGTTCCATGACCACTTGATGGCACTGTGGTCAGAAAACGAGCATGGAATGACCTCCAATAAACCCAGTGCCCCAGTGAAAGCAGGGTCCACTAGAAAAACCCGGCGTCACTCGCACGAGCTGTGTTTATACCGCACTTTTTGATTTTTTTTATATAGCTCATCATACAGTGGCTCTACCTTGTGATGACTTCCATGTATTCCAAGTACAACTTATTGACAACAGATAGCGCCGATATTGATCTCATTCATTTTATCGAAAGTGAAGATTAAAGCTGTGTTTTCCACGCTTGGTCTCACTTTGCGGTGCAAACGCCGCTACGCGAGCAGTCATGTAAGTAAATTTTTGACATAAACATGATCTTTTTAAAAATCACTTTAAAATCACTTAATTTTATTATTTTCTTCTAATTTGTATAAGTGGTTATAAATTGCACTATCTTGAGTTATCAAATAAAATTGCACTGAGTTCTTTTTGTATCAAATAAAATCACTTTTAAAAAAGTGCGGTGTAAACACTGCAGCGCGGGTAATGCTGTTATAAAATTTGGCACGAGTGACGCCGGGCTAGGAAAAGGTCCAACCTCGAAGACACAAAGGGCCCTTGATGAAAGGTGGACCCACACTGCTTGGGATGAGAAGAAGACGCCCAAAGGTCGAAAAGTGCGTTCCGCTGACACAACTGGTGAATACACTTGGATGAAAAGATGTCGTTCTCGTCCGGATGACAATTGAAGTCCCCAGCAACAACTACAGGCAGAGGAGAGCACAGGTAGAAGTCCAGATCCTCAAAGAATGTTCGTTTGTCTGCTGATAAATACGGAGCGTACTATTAAGCAATCGGAATTTAAGACCAGATTGAAGTTGTCTAAAGAGTTTACGCTGCAATCGCAGTCAAAGACACAGTTCGACACCAGGATGGAGGGGTTGAAGATGATGGAGTCAACCCCTTGCCCATGTGGGGAAGATGCATTAAGAAAAAAGTGTCTTAATGAATATTGACTGCGAAGGCCAGGGACTTCGGAGAGCTGTTGAGAAGCAGCAAGCTTCACCTCCTGAAGTAGAAGGACATCTGGTCTGTACAGGGCAATGAAAGATGATAAAACCGATTGCTTGAAGGACGAGCCAAGGGAACGAACGTTTAAGGAAATGACCTTCACTGCGAAATTAAGCTGACAGAAGCTGACTTGTATCTGAAGGAGACTTGAGCATCACCGATAGGGGAGGAGGCTGAGATGTATTCCATCTATTGGATCGAGCACGTCCCGAAGAGGAAGAGGGGCTGCGAGGACGATGGCTTGTGCAGCTGTCTCTTTCAGAAGAAGAGGACACAGGAATCCCCTAACTCTTGCTACAATGTCGGCGCGACTTCTTCTTGCGAGGGATCTTAGGTGTCCCAAGATGATCCCGCTGAGCAGACGCTGATGGCTTCGAGGTTCCAGCAGATGAAGATACTCTCATAGGTGGAAGCGCACAGGCGATTCGCAGAGGCTGCGAAACCGATGAAAGCGCGGGTGAAGGAAGGGATGGAAATTCCTTCATAGCAAACACCGACCCGAAGTATAACGTATCGTCTGCGATGACTTCAACAGAGTGATAGTCCTTCAACACTGGGAAAACATATGGCAAAGGAAAAGGAGAAACAGTTTCACGAACCACACGAAGCCGAGGAGGAGGAGGTGGTATTTCCCTACCAGGTGTCCTAGGAGGAGGCGACGATGGTGGGGCCGCCTTAGGCTTCCTCGGCAAAGGACGAGGCGTGGTTACTCTGTTAGGCACTGGTGAAGTCATCCTTGCTGGCTGCTGGGACGAAATCCCTCTAGGCGGTGGCATTGGGGCTGCTGACGGTGTACATGAACTCTCCGGGCACTGATGGTATTTGCCCATGACGCGTTTGCAGAAGTCGCACTTCTTCAGGAGAGGACAGTCCTTCCGTTAGTGGGAAGAATTCTTGTAGGACCAGCAGCACTGCCTCTGGCCCTTGTAGACATGAAAACACGTTCTCCGTGCAGCACAAGGGAGTCAGGAAAGTCTTTTTGAAAGCGCATGTCCAACAGAATGTCACCATTCTACTGTAGGGGAGAGTCGGAGTGTTCTGGACAGGGCACTCGCAGCACCACCCCGTAGTCGGACATGTAGCCTTCAAATAGGCTTCGGCCATCAGCGGCGGGGCACCCCGAACATGGATGCTGAGATGCCCAGGGTCTGCTTGAAACAAGTGGAGAGTAGTCTGGCCGACTTAGACGTGGCCAGTCTCTACTATCCGCTCAGCAACATTTCGGTTCCTACAAAGCTTTCAATATTTTTTAGGGAGTTTTCACACACACACACACACACACACACACACACGCACACACACACAGAGAGTTTTCCCACACACAGAGTTTGAGTTTTGTATACATTTGCGCTTTGTTAACATTTTTGTGTTTATTTACGTCTGCGTTGGGTTTATATTTGTTTTGTTTACATTACTTCACTATTGTAGCACAATTTTCTATCATTACGAAAATAAGTAAATTATAATCGTGCGATACTATAAAATTGATAGAATTATGAGATAAAACAACTGATTGTTTTTAAGATAAAATTGAACAGCAAAAAGCATGGAAAAAAGTTTATGCATTTTCAGAAGATTTTCCACAAAAAGACAAAAAAGAACAACATGAAATTCAAATTATGCATTTATTTATATTAATAATGTAGAAATATAATAGTCAACAAATATTGTTCATTTGCAATGGCAATGCCCCCTCTGTACTTGATAAATTTACTCTCAAATCATCTGCTGTCCTTATTGGCCGATTACATGCACCTCTGGGTAAACTTCGGAGGTTTGGAGTTTCATAAATTTCAGATATCTGTTCACTTTTTTCTGAAGTATAATCCCAAGAAACTAATGTTTGTCTAAACCAGCACACATCTGTCTTTCACCAAAGCTAAAATCTTTCACTAAAAGCATAATAAACGGCACCGAGAGAAAGCCAGTTGAAGTTCGGACCCATATTAATAGAGACAGAATGCCCTGATCATTATATGTATCATTATGTACCATTTGTTTTTCTTCACCCTATATATAATTTATTTCCTTTTGGACAGGGAATATAGAAAATTTTGGATAATAATTGCTCTTATAATTAGTAGGTAATTCCTTTTTCCTCATTCAGGGACAGTTAATTTGTTTAAAGTAGATTTGTTATTATTTAAGAAATCTATAATCAAAATGTTATTACCTCTTATGATCCAAAAGGCATATAAACAGATTTAAAAATTGATTTTTCCCATGAAATTTGAGCATAATGAAATAACTATTTATTATCATTTTTATTATATAAGAGTAGGAGTTGTGATAAAATATATTAATTAAAAAATAAATAAAACTCCATTTATTTATAAGAAAATAAATAAAATAACTAATAGAAACATGAAAAAAAGTCACCCAATGGATAAATGTAAAGGTTGAAGGACGAAACACAGTTAAAACAAAGGTCTTGTGGAGAAATGTTACACGAACACAGGGAGGCACACAGTTTACATTTATCCATTGGGAGACTTTTATTCAGTGTTTCTATTATTTATTTTATTTATTTTCTTTTAATTAAATGGAGTTTTATTTATTTTTTAATTATTTTTATCATTTTTCTTTATTTTACATATTTAAATTGACAATTAAATGACCAATTGATTCTTGTCCAAAAGTACTGGTATTTTAATGTTTAAACTTTTTGAATATTTATTGTTCTCACTCAAATAAAAGAATCTAGGATATTTAGTTTTATAGGTATGGGTTATTGCGAGAATATTATAACGTAGTTAGGTTAGGAGTAAGGCTGCGTACGAGTGTTAACTCGAGTCGAATAAGGGTGCAGACGAATTCATTTGAAAGACACAAATTCTGCTTCAAATGAAACAAATAAAATTTTAAATGGATTCGGAAAAAGTTCAAAAACACTTGAATTCAAATCAAATCCATTCGATTAATTCGATTCAAGGAGGCTGATCACTCCTGTAAGCTCGAATAGGTTTTATCCGAACGATACCATACGAAACCTTCGAATACATACGCAAATATGCTTATAACTACTTACAAATAATAGCTCATTTCGGTGTTTATGGCGAACTAATCCATTAGAAATCTTCAGGGACACTGTAAATGCAGTTTCAATTAGTTAAAATACCTAATTGAAGTTCAAAGATTTCAGAACCACTCGTACGCGTACGACTGCAGCGTTAACTTTAACGTTAGAACAATAGTGCTAGAAATGGAACCAAATTCATAATCTAGGTCTTTCATACGGAAACATTACAATAAATATGTTGAGAAAAGTGAAGAAAATTAAGTTATGTTCAAAAGAAATATGTTCAAATGGTTTCGAAAGGAATTTTCAAAAGCCATTCGAATAGGTTTCGAATAAGATATTCAAAAGCTGTTGAATACAAATTAATTGAATGAATCACACAATTCATTACAGCAGCCAAATTTCAATGCTAGTTCAAATGAATTCGAAAAAGGTTCGAATGACTCGAGAAACAGATCATATTCATTTCGAATTGTTTTAATGTAGATTTGATAGCATGTTCGAATGGTTCAAATCAAAGTTTTTTTGAAATTATTCGACTCGCACGCAGCCTTAGTTAGGAGCATTGTACGACCACAGTTTTATTCCAATACCTGTTTTCGTATATGAGTTAGGAGTAATTGTGCCACCTCATGTAATACTACTCTCTCTCTTTTCGTTATAATTTCATTAATAGCTCATCACTTTACATAATGCTTAATTTATTATACTTCATCGACTTTTCTTTTGCTTCGTCAGTGTATTTTCAGTAACTCTAATCCATAAATGTTGCATTATTAATCATATATATTCTGATATTAATTTTTTTGTTCTTATTTCAGTTTACAAGGAAAAATATAAGATCTGATAGATGCATTCTTAGCACTTTCTTTAATAAGTGTAGAAAAAGGTGTGCCAAATTTGCTGCCGAAGATTCTGAATGTCGGTAAGTTTTTTTTTGTATCTATAAAAAAGAAGGAAAAGGTGAATGTCAGGAACTTCAAATAAAGAATTATTATTCTTCAGCAATAGAATCGGTTCATGAGGCAACAGAAAGCAAGCAAAATGAAAAAAGAATGATGTGAGAGAAACAATGGATGTTTTCTAATATCAATGGGTGTGTTCGAATAGTAATTTGTGTGTTTGAATATCAGTTGGTGTATTAAAATAGCAATGATGTTCCCATGTGAGACTACAGATTGCCTCAGATCCAAAGTGTACTCCATGGAGAAAATCTAAAATTTTGAAAATCTTGTTGCAACAGTATGCAAATTTAAAGTTATAAAGTATCAAAAATTGTGGATAAACACAATGATAATAAAAAAGGCCTAAAGCGCTTATCCTCTGGTATCAATAAATGAATACACACTCGTGTTCAAAAGCTAAGCATAATTACAACATTAACAGATACAGAAAAACGACAAATGTTATAAGACAATATCATGTAAAAGAGTTAAATGGTTAAGCCAATGTCAATTCACGATTGGGTTATCTCAGAAATCCAAATTTATGCAAAGTGATCAAAGTGCAATAAATACAATAAGTTAAACCATTGGGTCAGATTGCACACTAGGAGAACTCCTTGTTTCCTTGATTTTGCATTTAATGAATCACAGATGCCAAATTTATCTTCTCATGAAAATTAGAATAACCAGAGGACTCGAAGCAGAACAGTCACAAATTTAAGTCTCCAGAAAATTGAATTTTCCATAAAGCATGGTTTCCAGACTTTGCAGACATTTCCAAGACACAGGAAATGTTACACGCCGACCAGTGGAAGATTGCGCAAGGGTTAAACTACTCAGCAGGAGCGGTATTAGCAATCCATTAAAAGACGTCAGAAGATTTTGCCACATAGCTGTCTAACCAGCTTGCAGCCGCCTCAGGAACAGGAGTCTTTATGACTGATGTCTGGCAATATATGTCGCTCATACCAGCGAGACTTAGGGCCCGTTTAAGCTGGAGTCGAGAACACTGTAACTAGAATTTTGATCAGTGGACCAACGTGCTATTCACCGAGGAGTCCAGATTTAGCTTACAAAGCGACTCTCGACGAACCACTATTTGGAGAGAATGTGGAAACCATTATAATCCCAAGAACATCAAGAAACAGGACCAGTATGGCAGTGGTGGAGTTGTGGTTTGGGGTGTAATGGTTTGCATGCTAAATGGATGCACAGAGCTCCATATCTTTGACAGAGGTACTGTTAAAAGCGCGGAGATACAGTGATGAAGTACAGTCATGGACAAAAAAAACGCTCCCTCGCTCTATGCTGCTATATTTTTAAATGAGCGTTTATTACTTCGTCACCAGGTATCTGATATCGTTTAGTTCAATTAGAAAATTATCTACATTTTTAACCAATAAAATCATACCATCCTGTTTTAAACGCTCATTTAAAAATATAGCAGCATAGAGTGGGGGAGCGTTTTTTGTCCATGACTGTACTTAAAGTTCATGTTAGAGGTTTCAGAGGTATCGTGGATCCAGATTTTATTCTCATGGACGGTAATGCACGTCTCCAAAGAGCTCTGCTGGACAGGACTTCTTGCAAAGTGAAAATATCCAATGCATGGAATGGCGAGCAAGATCTCCGGATTAGAACCCAATTGATCATGCGTGGTTTACAAACTGTTTCTTCTAAGCCTCCACCAATCACCATCTCAGAGCTCACTGCTCTTCGCCAGGAGTGGGACTTGTTGCCAAGCAAGCACGGAATGTAGGTGCACAACGTGTGTGGCCACTAGGTGTGATCGTATCCGATATTGAAGATTTTAAGTGACACGTTAGTAGTAGGGGCAGCCCTTTGTATACCAGGTTGACCTTTGATCCCTCCAAGATGGCGGCACTTCTGGTTACGCCCACCACGCCCTCGCCTCAGGCGGTGGTATACAAACCGGCCTCCACGTGACCCTTTTTATCAGCAGAGATAAGATGAAAAGATAAGATAAGCCCAGCGGAACGCCATTTTGGTTGCCATGGCAACGGAGCAGCCATTTTTGATGAGGCGATAAGATAAGACCAGTTGGTCGCCCCCTCCACCCGCCATTTTGAGAAATGGCGGCCATTTCTGTTTTTTCTTTTAAATCATATTTTTTAATGTATAATAATTCATTATTCAATAGTGATAAAAAGATAAGAAAGATAAAAAGATAAGAAAAAGGAAAAAGAGAAAGAAAAAGAAATGGAAAAAAGAAAGAAAGAGAGAGAGAGAGAGAGAGAGAGAGAGAGAGAGAGAGAGAGAGAGAGAGAGAAGGAAAGAAAAAGATGAAAAGAAAGAAGAGAGGAGAGAGGAAAGACAGGAAAGAGAAAGAAGGTAGAAGGAGAAGTGGTTTTTTGGGGGTATGCTGCCTCTCCCTCCCACCCTGTGCCTGGTGTCGGTGGTCCTGAACCGCATGTTATGTCGCCAGAGCGCTCTTGTGGTGACATACCAGGGGTTCTGGTCCACCAACGCCTATGCAGGCGGGCAGTAGGTTTAGGCAGCTGGGGCACTCTGAGACTCGACCAGGGCGCTGGTTCCTGTGCAGAAAGTGGAGGGCAAAGCTTAGGTAGTCGTAACACTCCATTGAGATGCCAAGTACCACCACTACACACAGGGGCAGTTATTGCTGTGAGCCTCGAAGGGGATTAATCTGCACCCCCCTTATGCTGTGGCCAAGAGCATAAGAGCCGTGGTGATTTGGTTAACTAGGGATGGTGTGGAAACCTTCCCTTGACTAGTTTGACCACTGGGAACAGATGCTTGACCGTACCCAGGTCTGGGGAGCTCACTCTGCGGCCGTGCCTTATTCTGATTGGTACCTAACAAAAACAAAATTCGGATTTGTTAATTGTCTAAGGGTGAGACAAACCCACACGTTTACAATTCGAGTTTGCATGTATATTAGAAGGTTTACTGTAAAGTCGTTTGGTCCTGGGGTCGAATTTGGCAAAGTTATTAAGAAAAAACAACCTTATTTCCATTTTCCTTGACAGTCCTTATTTTCAGTATGGGTGTGTAGTTCCCTCGGTGGCCGCACAGTTGTATGGCGCTGCGTTCACCGTTCCTTTGCAAACGACGCATCTGTGCGTTTTTCCAGGCCCATTGGCCGAATGTCTGGGTTCTCACACCCTCCACCTTACTGGTGGCTGAAGGATTTATAAAGACGGGAAGAGGTTCATGTTAAAAAGCGCGCTGTCGTTCAATGTCTTTTCACGTTGGCTTCAACTACGGCGCTCCCCAAAGGACGCTGGGTTTTTTAGGAGTACCCTTGGCTTCCGCAGCGTGATGATGAGGGCGCGCTATTCGCCCTACTCCTCCTCCACCTCGCTAAACAGTCAAAAATCGTTCGTTCACAATGCGTTTGTGCGTGTTTCTGGGCTCTCACACCCTTCACCTTACTGAAGTCGGGATGGCTGACTGGTTTATAAAGTCGGAAAGAGGTTCATCTTAAAAAGCGCGCTGTCATTTAATGTCTTTTCACACTAACTTCGACAACGGCGCTCCCCTCAAAAACGGGTTGAAAAAAGCATTAAAATTAAGTTTTTGGGGCTCTTTTTGATCGTTTGCACACCCCAAAACATTCTAGATGATGTTTATGATATTCTGGGTGCGTGTTCATGTTCTCTATGCTTTACATGAAATGATACATTTGCAATTGCGTTCGGTATCGAAGTAGAGTTTTGTAATAAGTTACATGTTCATTTCTCTTACACAATGCGCGAATATTTGAGTTGTCTTGAATTTACTGGCAATTATTTGCCATCCCTCTGTTCTCATTAACTTTAAATACAGTATACACAGATGTTTCTATATAAATTTTACCAGCACAAGAACATTAACGTTCGTGAGGCTGTTCAATGCAATGGGACACTTCTATAACGCTGCATACGTTTTCTCTCGGGCCAAATACAAATATTTCTTATGTATTCATTAAAATTTTGTCACCTTTTACAAGGGTGCACGTTTATTACTCTTATATTTAGTAATCATTATCAGAAAACGTTTACATTCTAGTGTTTTTCAACAAGCAAACTCGACGTTTATTTCGTATATATGTTTAAGTTCCCTTGCTGTCCACTACGTTCTGTGGGCGCTTCATTCGTTGCTTCTTCGTGAAACTGTGAAATTTGGCGAAAAGTAAGGTGGCCAACTGAATTCTCATGAAATTCAAGCACTACCCGGGGAGCTTCTGTTGTTATGTGCGTTTCTAATTAGATTCTATTGAATATTTGTGACAGGGTCATTCATCAATGTGCTGAACTACTTGGGTATTCGTAACCGACTCTAAGAGTTTTATATGCCGTCTTTGTAAACTCTATCTCTCCACCTATCTCTCTCTATCACTTTTCTTTTTATATCTTTTAAAAAATAAAAATAATTAACTCTTTTCTCACACTACTGTATATTCATTCAACCAAAATAATAATAATGAATTTTCACTTGTGTTAATGGGTGTTGTTGTTGTTTTTGGTTTTTTTTGAGGCACAAGCTGAATTCTCGTTGAATGCACTAAGTGCGTAGTCTGTTTTTTGTGTTGTTTGGTTGATTCTAATTTAATTCTATTGAATATTTGTGACGGTATGTGGCAAATGTGCTTTTGATACATTGAAATGAATTGTATGAACATTGTAAGATTGTTACCAGCCTGAGCTTTTGTGAAGTTCCTCTATCTTATTCATACATTTTTTCTGAGAATGTATTTTATACAGTATACAATTCAGATCTGTCAATTTTTAGAAAGTCATATGTTTAAAATTTCTTACACATATAATTTTCAGTTATGTAATTTTCAGTTATGTGTTGGAAGAATGTTTTGCCTGAATAAAAGAAGGGCAATACAGCTCTGCTGTTTCCACATGCCCAATAAGTAAAGATAAAAGAAATTGAAATAGACAGTTTAGTGGTAACTTTACAAATATTTTGAGTCATTTTGAACTATTTAAACTCCAAAGATTTGAGAAATAAAATATTCCTTGCTTTTAAAGATCTTTTAATTAGAAAAAATTCAAGTAGATTTGCACAACATTGAGAGAAATTTCCTACCTATCACTGTTCAATAAACCATGATTGGTTTTAAATGAATTCATTTGCTTTTAATTTCAACAATTTTAAAGTCTGTTCATTGGAAAGTTGACAAATGGCTACACATGTGCTTACTGTAAATTCACTATGCATGTTCATGACCTTATAAATATAGAGAAATTATCTAGGAAGTCTATATGTTTTAATCAGGATTTTGCAGATATATGATCTTGCTTCAATATTGATTATTGTTAGTAAACCACCAAAATGTGTAAATTTCCAGTTTCGTGCATACGTTTTACCAAATTTTCCTGATCAGTTTAAATAGATCACAACATGAAATTTTCTGTGATAAAAAGAAATTCTGTTGGCAGTTAAGATGTTCAAAATTCCATGACACACAGATATGCATGTACTTTAATGTTGTTTTCTGAAATAAAATTGCTCTAAATTCACGATTCCCTTGTCCGTCCTGTTGGCGGTTTCGAACTGTAGGCTATACAGGCTTACACGTTGTACGAAGCAAAACTCTTGTGAAACCAACATGACAGTGATAAAACACACGGATGCACTAAGTGTTAAGAAACCCCTACCGGATAAGTGGTGGCATCAGTTTGATCCAAGACCATATTTATAGAATTATATATCATCTCATTCCCTTCAATGTTTTTCAAAATGCTGCGATTTATTGCAGCCGCTTATTCATTTTTAGGCTCTTTCACATAACCAATAGTTTTCTTGAGTTCATATTTGGGTAAAAGATTATACTATTGTGATAAACCATGTTTCTGCCATTTTATTGAGCACATGTAGCAACGGAGCTCCAAATACCTTCTCTTTTGCAAGAAAGTCTATCAGATGCTTCTGCTTTAAATGAAATACCCGAGAAATGAAGTCGTTCCTGTCATAAGATGTCTGCCCAGGAAGCAAGTTGGTGTTTATGTCAAGCCACCTGAGGATTGGTCATCATGGTAATAAATATATCTGCTCCACCATATTTTCGGACATAACATAAAGCATCTTGAGTGCGCTCGTGCATATATCTAGGACTCCAATGATTTTAGATGAGGGAATCACCATTCTGCCCACGTTTACACCATCGGTATCCCGCTATTAATTATCTCTAAGGTCAACATAATTTTCCATACGTATTATTGCGGTTGAAAATCAAACGCTCAGTTTCAATTTTGGCATACATATCTAACTAAAACTGATTGAAAAGTCCACGAAATCTGTCAAGATAGATATACTTCCTCTGACGCAACTGGATTATAAAGCTGTAATACTGCACAGCAGAAGTTTTCTTGATGAAATTTGTAGCAACTATTTGTGGTCAAAATCAAAAAAGGAATATTATAGCAATCTTCCCCTCGAAAAAACATTAAAGGATACTCTAATTAACCATAGAGGCGATGTGTTTCGCTGATCTTTTGAAGACGATCATTCTTTGAAGTATGCATTTTATTTAATTATAACTTATCTTTTACCCTGCATATTGATAACATCATAAGAGATGTCTCCCGTAGAATTGGCCTCTTGAAAAGATTTACCGCATTTTTCAAAAGTCCATTTGTCACGAGCATTCGCAGCGGAAACGTAGGATTGCAAGGAGTTAAGTGTTCAAGGAGCATACATTTTATAAATTGTTTATAATCATATTTTAATGGTAATAAATAATTGAAGATACAAGTAATTAATGAATGTCATCAGAGTGCGCTTCCTACCCTTAGGCTAGCCTCACCTTTTAACAGTAAATATGATCGAGGGAGAATTCCACTTACACGTGGAAAATCCCCACTACAAAAACTGGAGACGAGAATAGCTCGCTCACAAGTATTAGATTCCAATGGATAATAATGAAGGGGAGCAGCATTAACAAATGGGAAGGTTCCTCTTTGGATCCTGTGCCAAGAAGAAAAATTTTTCCGGCCCATTCCAAATACTTCAAACACAAATTAAGAATTAAGTTGTATAGAAATAATTATGGTTCTGCCTCAGTCCTCATAAAGGTAAGTCTGGGTATTGCTTCTATCAACTAGCAGCTATCTGCCAAGCCTTCAAGCGTTTAGGCAACGCGTTCATCATTTGAACGCAGTCCGCACAGGAAGCTGCAGAATACAAATGACAAGAGCATTAACGTAATTAATTGGCAACGCTTATAAACAATAACGTACAGCAAAGAAGAAGACCCAAACAACTTTATTCTCACACTGTTAAACTATTAAATTCGCCTATCAATGGCATAGCCTCTCTTTTAGCGTCTAGCCCTAATCTAGGAAAAATTAAACCAGTAAATAGTTAAAATTAGGCGGCCGCTTTATGACCCTGAATTAAAGCTAGAAAGAGTGATCGAAATTTAACTAACGCAGTTATAATAATATATCCCAGGGGAAGAGCGGAGAGGAGAGCTATATAAGATTTGCTGGGTCTCATTCATTTGCTATTGAACCGTTTAAGTACTTTTATATTTGAGTATTTTTGTAGTGTTGTTTTAATATATTTTATAATAAAGAAGTTCTAAATATTCCTTGATTTTATGTTAATTTTTTAATGTTTCAATATCAAGTGACGTTTAAACCATTATATGATATAACTGATATTATAATGAACAAATAAATTCATGTAATAGTATATATGATTCATCTTACGTTAGCCTGAGAAGCTAAACGTTCGTAAAATTCATCTTATTTGCAAGGGTATCGTAAACTACGTATTTATTATTATTATTAAAAGTAATGCCTCCATGGCTGTAACTTTTTTATTTGTTTAACCGATTTTCAAAATTCTTTTTGTATCTGATACTCACATTTGTCCTCTATGTAATGTAGTATTCACTTTTCGCCATAGTCCCCATCCCTTTCTACGCATTGCGCCAACGCGTGACTAGTTGGGTGAACTCGTCAGAGAGGAATTCCGGAGTTGTGGTCGACACCAGGATTGAAAGGCAGCGTTTACCTCGCCGTCAGAACCAACACATGTCCCTTAAGGGGCTCTTTTTTCTTTGGCAAACTGCAAAGTCTGTCATCTTTGAACTTCAGTCATTCATCTTTGAACTGTATGGGCTGCAATGCCTCTTGTGTGTGGCGACTCGTTTGCAGGCGGACGTTATCGTAGTCCAGAAGAGGGTCCAAAGCTGCCATTCAATCCTGGTGTGGACACAACTCCGGAATTCCTCTCCGATGGGTTCACCCAACTAGTCAACATTGGCGCAATGCGTGGAAAGGGATGGGGACTATGTCAAAAAGTGAATACTGCATTACATAGATGACAAATAATGAGTATAAGATACAAAATGAATTTTGAAAATCGGTTAACAAATAAAAAAGTTACAGCCATGGAGGCATTGCTTTTCAAAACGCCCTCGTATATACATAATATGAGCCGGCGAGGAGAGAAGACGGGTGAGCCGTCGACACTCTTGCGGTGGGAAGAGTTGGCAAGGGGGGGTTCTTCAAGGTCACACTGCTGACGTCAGTTGTTGCTCTTTGTCGCTTGTCGCCAGCTCTTTCTCACCGCAAATACAAGAGTGTAGCCGGCTCATCCGTCTTCTCTCCTATGGTATATACATAATGATAACTATTTAAATAAATAAATGTGGTAATGAAATATTCATGTCTTTGGTTTTGTTAACTGATGTTAGTAAATGTTTAATTATTTTCAGCTAATGTTTTTATTTATATCTCATTTTTTAAATCATAATTAAAACTAATTTAGAAAACAAAACAGGTGCAGACTATACAGAAAAACTTTTTATTTAGAAAATATAAGCTAACATCAAAAATTCAATTATGAAAATATTGAAACCAAATATTGTGCCTTTCATTAATTTTATGACTAAATTATGATGTAATTTAAGTATTATCTAAGTTCTTTCATACTTAAGAATTTTTGTAGGGTTGTTTTAAAATTTTTTCCAGTATTGTTTAAATAACAATTATAAATCTGTATTTTACGATACCCTTGCAAATAAGATGAATTTTACGATCGTTTAGATTCTCAGGCTAATGTAAGATGAATCATCTATACTATTACATGAATTCATTTATTCATAATAATATCAGTTCATAATATCAGTTATATCATATAATGTTTTAAACATCACTGGATATGAAACATTAAATATTAATATAAAATCAAAGAATATTTATAATTTATATATTATAAAAAATATTAAAACAACACTACAAAAATACTTAAATATTAAAGTATTTAATAAATAAGTAGATAATAAAGATATATAAAATCTGTGTATTTATTTATATATTTATTTAAATAACTGTATCGAAATAAAACTTATTTTTTAGGTAAGAAAATAAACTGAAATTTAACACGAATATTTCAGCAAAATGGAACAATGGAGTGTCATTAATTATAATAAACAGCAAAATGGAACAATGGAGTGTCAAAATGTTTCATATCCAGTTTCTACATAATTATTCTTAACAATATCTGTCATTTCTTAGTCGTCCACTGTATTTTTTCACTGGTTTTCCCTATGGAGGAATTAGATGTTTTGATTGGCTATTGACGTTGTTGTCGCTGGTCGCTGGTAGCTTCCACTTAATTCAGCTCAGCAGAGGCGACGTCACCTGAAAACCAGTTTTTTTCCATCGCGCGCGACCAAGGGCAAAAAACGAGGTCACGTCGATGCATGCGCAGTGCCCATGGAGTGACCCATGTCGCGCGCTACAAAGCGTATTTGCGGCGGGCCTAAGGAGACAGATAACTTCGTCTCTCATACATTCTCTGAAGACGAGGTTAAGAAGTTTCTAATAGTGAGCAGCCCGGAGTCGTCCAGCCCTTGTATTAACGGCTTCCAATATTCTTTCTATACCGCCAATTGCAAACTTCTAGGACCTTTACTGGTGGGAATTTTTAATTCCATCCTACGGGATCCTTATTAGATCTTACCTGAATTTTCCTTCAGGCCCATCCTATAGGCCCAAATCCTGAACTTTAACTCATTAGAGGATGATAATTCCGTTAATTACAGATAATAAGTTCTTCACTGGGGTTTCAACAACGTTTAAAGTTTTAAGCTGAGGTATTGTGCGATCCGAGGCAGTTCTGTTCAATTACTTCGCGCAGGATGAAGAATAATCTGCTTACCATCAAATCTGTCATGAAAGAGGCTCCTACCCGCCAGCAATCTCTCGCCATATTATGTCTGGATCACAAAAATGCATTTGATAAGGTGAACCATCAATTCCTGTTATTGGTGATGCGTCATCTTCATTGCTGTTCCTTCGCTACTGTAATCTCACCACTTATGCTCGGCCAAATCATGTGTTATGATTATTAGTCTCATGTCAGTCAAGTTTTACTCTCTAAAATTGTTAGGCAGGCGTGTCCTCTGTCACCCCTCCTTTACGTCATCTACTTGAAACCATTGTTAGAATATCATAATCGTCTCAAGACAAGATACTGTAACCTAACCTAACCTAAACTAACCTAATCTAACCTAACCTAACCTAACCTCGTTACCAGTATATCCTGGAATCACATTTGCTCTCTTTCATTGATACTTTATATGCCGATGAAAGATATTACTAATTATCATACAGCAAAAACCACAAAGGCATGACTTGCCCAACGCAAATTCCAATCCTACCCTGATCTTTCTCCCATCGAGAGTCTATGAGGGTACATGAAGAGCGCACTTCGTAAAAACCCACAACGCACTGTGGACGGTTTACGGTGGAAAATTCAGGAAATGCTATCAGTCCAGAAGAGTGCAAAGAACTGGTGGATACGATTAACGATCATGTGAAGGCTGTTATTTCATATAAGGGTGATGATACCAAGATTAAACAATACTGTCCGAACTTTTTTGTGGTGTATAGAAGCATATCTGAGTCACTCTCTGTCAATGATATTTTTTACGATCTGTCATATTTCCTTTAGTTGTTTAGTGTTCAATTTTTGTGTGTTCATTAATCATGTACACAATTATTTGTTGGAGTCATGACAATGAAATCAATTTTTATTTTTTATAATAAATTTCACAAAAATGAAACTCCTGTGTAAACAAAACCCACTGTAAGAACATTTTCATGTTTAAGCACAGGTAGCAGAGAACGTTATTGTAATGTGATTGCTTGGTCACCTACGACGTTACTGTAACGTGAGTTCAGACGTCATAATATCGTTTTTATGTCTCATCATAATAGACATCTAAACTAACGTCGTATAACGTGAATACAACTTGTTTTTCATGTCGAGTTAATTCGTTAAGAACTGGTGATATATAACGTTATTATAACGTAGTTATTAAAAATGTCTATTATTACTGGAACTGTGATAAGTTCATAATGAATAAAAATTTAATAATGAAATAAATAAATAAATAAATAAAGTTTAGGCTTACATTAAGTTCCAGTAGTAATAGGCATTTTTAATAACTACATTATAATAACGTTATATATCACCAGTTCTGAAGTTGTGACGTATTTACTAAGGTTTTTTTCATTTAAATCACATTCGAAAAAAATTAAATCAAATAACGTTTTTTTATTTAAAGATCTTAACTGACGAGCTAAAAGTTCGAAAACGTTAGTAAATATCACAACTTAAGAAATTTCTTATGTATAAACTTTATTTAATTTATTATTTCTCTCATTGTTAAATTTTTATTCAAAATGAGTCTGTCATAATTCCATTAATATCAAACATTATTATATCAGAATTGCATTTTGAATACCCACAAAAATAAAAAATTAAAATGCAAAAAAAGTTTTTAAATGTATTTTTTATTTGTCTCAGTTTGTAAATCATACATTTCTAAATTGTAATATTTTTCACACAGTGAAATTTTCAAATAACATTGAAATAATTTTCAAGAATTCATCCTTGTATGGAGAAAATAATTCAATATCAAATAGTGTTCAATTATACAAATATAAAAACACTTCAAATCGACCCTTAAGATTTTAAAAAGTATGAATCAAAGGAACAGCAACACTTTCGTTTATTTTTTATATGGCTGCTGTTTTCTAAAAAATAATAATAATAATAATGATAATAATAATAATAATAATAATAATAAATTTGATTGACTGCCATTCATACAGACTAATGAGTAATAATTTTTTGTGAAAGTTGTACTTTAAAAATGATAAACAATGATGATTGACAAGGATATGCAAAAAAATTTAAATATTAAATTTTTAACCTTCAAAATTAGAGTAATGATTTTCTTCATCGGAGTTCTGTGCACCTGATCTCGGGGGTGTCAAATCATCTATAATAAAGTAGAAAACATTTTTTTATTATAAATTGCACAAACTAAAAAAAACATGGAACAATTTTTAGGTAACTATAGTGAACAGATATATATTTAGAGAAGGACGAGACACAGGAACCCTGGAATACAATAAGTTATTAATTAAAAATATAAAATGAATAAAAAATACTCTTGACAGCAATGGACAGAGATATTCTTAGCATGAATTATCAATACTATAAAGCATACTATCTAAAAATAAATTGCTTATGTCAATATACATTATTCTTCAAAATTATATTTTGACGAATATATATTTCAAATCTACTTACCAATGCAATGAGTGAAGAAATTTCAATCAGTTTGTGAAGGATTCAAAAATGGTTCAGTATCCCTTGGAGGAAGAACAGAGAAAAGCTTTGCAGGTCTGTTTTTTTTGTTTTTTTTTGGTAATTTTTCATGAAACGCACGTTTCCCAGTTGTCTTTATTCTTAGGGCCTCTAAAAATGTTTTTATGAATTTACGTTCATTACTTATTGAAGTATGCTTTATATGGTAAATACTTACTTTAATGAAGTTGAATGAGTCGAACTTTCTGAATCTGACTGATTTATATTTTCATAAAAGCTTTGTTTATTTCATCAGCCTCACTTTGAATATCAGATGTGAATAATGCTTGGTTTGCCTTAGCCTCTTCCAAATTATCTATTAAAGAAGATGTATTATTTAATAAATTATTATTTATATACCAATTACAAATCATTTGTGCCATATACTGCTCTCTCTATATATAATATAGAAACTTAATTCATTTTCTAGAGATATTGGGCAAAGAAACAAAACCAAACTGAATTTCAAATGAGTTTAAAAGATAAAATCAATTAAAGAAAAATTTTATTTTTATTAATTTTAAAACCTTAACACCACGGTATCACTGCAATTTTGCCACTTGAAAAATAGTCATACATTATAATATATTAGCAGGATATTTGACACGTTTATATTTTAATTTTTACAATAACATTACCTGTAATACAAAAATGTCTTGTAATCGCATGCACTCTCCATGTATCCTCGTTTGGCTCCTCTTCTTTCAAAAGGAGAATTAGGCCAATACACCTTACGTTTTCTTGATGAAACCAATTTCTATAGATGACGAAACTCCTCCTTCATATTCTAATTCCACGTGGTACATTTTAAGTGACTAAAAAAATGAAACTTACAGACGATTCATGATGGCAGAAATTTTCCCGCCAACTCTCAAACGGTTTTCACTAAATTTCCCACAATACCCTAGTCGCACGTGACCACTGACCTCTATAAAACTAAAGCACTGTATAAAGAAAGTATGGACATTTCGGGCCAGGCAGCCATTTTGACGCCTATTTCGATTCGATGATTGCCTCTTCTTTGCAGCAAATTCGAACATCAGAGGCACATTTCTCTCTAACTTTTGTCAAAATGGAATAGTTCATTCTGCAAGTTTGAATTTACTGAAAATAAGAGGCAATCATCGTATCGAAATAGGCATCAAAATGGCTGCCTGCCACGAAATGTCCATACTTTCTTTATACAGTGCTTTATATAAAACAAGGCATGCACGCCAACTGTTGTTGTGATTGAGGCGATAAGGGCGGAAGAATTATTTCATATGGGCAGACCGTTAACGATCTTATTAAATAAGATTTCACGTTTTCAAAATGATCATTGTGTCAATCTTATTAAAATGATCACGAATGTGTAATAACGAAAATAATGATTATGCATAAAACGTATAAAATATATATCATAAAACGATTGAACATGACCACAATATAATGCATAACTATTATAAATTTATTATTTATATATTTAGAAAAAGATAATGTTTTTTTTTAATGTATATATCTATTATTAGACAAAATAGGTATATTTATAGGTTCAAATCACGTTAATGGAACCATCTATAAAATGGTAATAAGGACGTTCTTTTTAACCGATTAAAGACGTCTGTAACTCGTCATGTAGGTATCATGGAACACGCACACCAATGAAAAACGTGAAAGTGACATTGCAAGTTGACCTTGACGAAATAATAACGGAAATGACCAACAAATGACGTGAATTTCACGTCATTCTGCTACCTGGGGGGAGTATAATATAGCTAGTTAACGGATGCCACTTTTTAATAAGATTTCTTGACGTGACTATAATATAGATAATGAGGTATTTCTCCGCATCTAGAAATGTTAGCATCGGTTGGCATTTGCACATCTGTTTTTCTGGAAAAAGGCTCTTTCCTCTTGAGGATGTCAGTATTTCTTGATGGCTTGGCTTCGACTCTCTAACTCGACAGACCTTCTCCACAGGAATGAAAAGTGAGATGATTCTAAAGAATTCTATAATAATTCTGCTAATTGGTTAAATTGGAGGAAAACTCCACCTATCGATCAATCTTGAATCAGGTGAAGATAAAACGATTCATGGGCTTATAATCCTGTGTGGGGTGTAGTTGTGTTTAGAGACTATCTGCCTGTTTGCTCCAAACAAATGATTTCATCGGTGAAAATAACTAAGCCTGGTGTAGAATTATACTTTCGATTTCATAACTTCTAATATCTTTTAAGAAGACTGTTAAAGGCTTTATTAACTAGTTAAGTTGTTTAACAAGGTGTTAAACATTAACAAATTTATTAAATTCCATAAAACATTATTAAACAATTAACTGGTAGTAGATTTAATTAATGAAGTATAATGTTATAATTAATTTTGAAGGTTAAAGACTCCTAATAATAAGTAATTTTAATGAATACACGTTTGGCTATTCATTAAAAGGTAGATGCTTCATAACTCCCAAGTTCATTAAAATTACAATAAAATAATAAACTTAATGATATTCAGAAAAATATTTCTCTTAGACAATTATAAGTTTCACCAACAATCACATGTTTAATTTATTAGTTACCTCCCTATGCACTTCACAAAGACATTTGAATGTTCAACATGTAAATCAAGAAATTACCATAAATTACCATAAGAACATTCACTTTTATGCGGAAAACCAATATAAGGCATGTGTCAGCATTTATAATTTATGAAAAGTTATTTATGCACTGTGGCTGTTTGTAAATTACAAGTAATTGTGATTGTTGGGATCCGTTCATTAGATTTTGGGAATTTTTTTTGTTTTTCTTCGGAATTCCATGCAGAACAAATCTTC
>JAHWFO010061344.1:41431-61634 GCA_023313115.1 Rhysida immarginata
GATGGGGGAGGAAATAAAAATATCTGGTAGGCCAAAGTCAGGAAGTACGACTTTGTATTACATTTATCTTGTGGAGAAGGGCTAGGATTATCTGAAGTGCATTACTGGCAAATGGACTGCATCTTGTAAGCGGAGTTTACATTTCATTTGTGCCTCAAGCCCTAAACAATAAAGGTATTGTTACAGGGCTGTAGTCAAGGGTTGGGGGCATAACAACTAATCTTTTATGGAAAAATGCTTGCCTCCTTAGCTGGGGTTAATGTCCGACTCAGTCGAATTTTTGAAAGCAGGTCCAAAAATTTTAAAAATCGACCTCCCCCCAAGATAACGTCATGGCTACGACCCTGGTATATATACATATATTTTTTATTAAATATCTTAAGCACGTTTATTGCTTTGTGTTTACTTATAGTTTAACAATGTCCATTTTGAAATACTAGGGTTTTTGTTAATATAAACAATTCTGATATAATCATTATTTGCATTGAATATGTGTATTGTTCCTACAAAACTTTTTTTCTTCAATTTTATATGAAAAAGAATCGTGATGTAAGAAAGTTAGTCATTTCAAATGTATATAACAATGGATAGGAAAGTATTGTAAAATTTTAAAAAGTATCGCATATTAGAAAATTTGCATCTATCAAATGTAAATACTGAATGTGTCCAAAGGGATAAAAATCAATTTTGTCATAATTAAAACCTTTGTATTGCAAAATGGATATTGTTAAATTATAACTATAATTTTTTGAATGACCTGCTTTATAGGCTAGCTCTAGAAATGTCTCATGGGTAAGAATAAAAACATCCAACCAATTTATAAAAAGTTTAGAAAGTAAAATACGCAAATGAATAAAGAATCGCTATTAAAAAATCGAACGTTTTGCATATAGTAATCACGCAGTAGAAGATGGTAATTAAATTTCCAAGAATTTCTGCGTGGTCAACGTTGATTGGTCATTTGAATCGAATGTCTGAAATAGGCATGATGTCGTGAATATGGGAGCATATTTGCCATTGTCTATCAGACTCTTAGGACGTTCAGGACCCTTTCAATTTTGCTCCTATCATCTGTCCAGTATTTCGCAATGAATTTTCCCAAAGTTATCAGGGCATTGTTTTTTTCCAGTAAAAGGGAGGATAAAGGAGGTAGAACAAAAATAGAGGCAAAATGCACAGTAGAAGTAGAAGTCTTTTGGGCATCTAGGCGTATTCATAATTACTGCGCAGCACTTCACAGTTGTTTAGTGAAGCTTGTTGTTGAGGAGACGGTGGACTGCCCTATTACTCTGATACAACTGAATTGATCGTTGAAAAACTGGCGAAAATGTTATGTTGCCCAGGGTTGTCTTTCAATGTATGCATCAAGAGAGAAAAGAAAATGTTCAGTAGTCGCGTTCATTACACCTTTGCGCTTCATTGGATTTCAAAAGAGTAAGTAATGTAAGCAATTATGTAAGAAACAGATCATTAAGTTTCATTTATGTTCTGTTCATTACTTTAAGATGATATGGAATTCTCTTGCTTCTTCTTACCATTCTCTCGTTTATTAAACCAGTAAGATATGAAACTTTTTTTTTCCAAAATCCCATTAATTGATTAGAAATTAGCCTTTGTTTTCCTCTGCCGAAATAAGCCCATAAGCATTTTAAATCGTGTGGCTTTTGACAGTTATTACTTTAAAAAAAATATACCAGTGAATGGTGTCTAGGTGAAGAAGTGGCATTTATTTTTAATTGGTGCACTTTTGCATGTAGCTGCGGAAAAATAATTTATTAATGCCCTCCGTAGGACACTACCTTGCCGTGGTGGAGGGCTTATTGGCTTCTATATAGTGGAATGTAATGATCAAATGTTATCCATAATATCAAATGTATTTTCCTGAATCATACAAAATGTGCCCTAAAACACACAAACATGCAATATATTAATAAAGAATGTATACTTTATGTTATGATTTTAATAGGTCAAGAACAAGTATCGGCATTAACTTGATGCTTGAACCAATATCTAAACCAACCAGAAGATGGGGGAGGAAATAAAAATATCTGGTGGGCCAAAGTCAGGAAGTACGACTTTGTATTACATTTATCTTGTGGAGAAGGGCTAGGAATATCTGAAGTGCATTACTGGCAAATGGACTGCATCTTGTAAGCGGAGTTTACATTTCATTTGTGCCTCAAGCCCTAAACAATAAAGGTATTTTTACAGGGCCGTAGTCAAGGGTTGGGGGCTTGATAACTAATCATTTACGAAAAAAGGTCTGGCTCCTTAACTGGGGTTAATGTCCGACTCAGTCGAATTTTTGAAAGCAGGTCCAAAAATTTTAAAAATCGACCTCCCCCCAAGATAATGTCATGGCTATGACCTTGTTATATATACATATATTTTTGATTAAATATCTTAAGCACGTTTATTGCTTTGTGTTTAGTTATAGTTTAACAATGGCCATTTTGAAATACTAGGGTTTTTATTAGTATAAACAATTCCGATATAATCTTTATTTGCATTTATTATGTGTATTGTTCCTACAATACTTTTTTTTCATTTTTATATGAAAAAGAATCGTGATGTAAGAAAGTTAGTCATTTCAAATGTATATAACAATGGATAGGAAAGTATTGTAAAAGTTTAAAAAGTATCGCATGTTAGAAAATTTGCATCTATCAATTGTAAATACTGAATGTGTCCAAGGGGATAAAAATCAATTTTTTCATAATTAAAACCTTTGTTTTGCAAAATGGATATTGGTAATTTATAACTATAATTTTTTGAATGACCTGCTTTATAGTCTAGCACTAGAAATGTCTCATTTCCCTGACTATCCCTGACATCGACGGTCTCATTTCCCTGACCAAATCGTAATTTTTTTTAAAAAAACATGTCTCTACAACAGCTTTTTAGACCCAATTTTATTGTTATTATTAATTGTTACTTTATATAAAATTCATATTAGTATTATGAGGCTTGTTCAGTAATTTTTTCCTCCTGGTCCGTAACTGGACATATAAATGTGAATGAGGATGAATCCAGTAAAATCTATTTCCCTGACTTTTTCCAGGGAGATTCTCATTTCCCTGAAAAATGCATGAAAATATATCTCCTTCCCTGACCACGTTTCATTCCCCTGACTTTTTAGAATGTGGTAACCCTGAACAAGCTGCTTCTGTACAAGTCGATTATTCGGATCATACTCCTCTATGGCATGCCTGAGACCTAATTTCGGGGCTTAGCGCCAGATTAAAAAAGATACTATGGGTAAATCCTAATACAATATTTTTACAATGTATTTTGAATCTGTGGCTGAGCCAAAGCGTAGGTGTCTTTTTATATTTATTTATTATATGTTATAAATTCAATAAAATATAGCAAAATAATTCGAGGGTTTTGTAGACTCAATTTAAATGATATTAAACCTCTTTCATCATGAGAAACAAAACGAAATAAAAGACTTCAATAAATCTATAATGCAATATAATAATGAATGATAATTATTAATGACAATACAATATAGTTTGGATTCAACCACTTAAATTAAAAAAAATGCCTCTTAAATATTGCAGTTCATCTATATTATCATTAAAATTTGACACCAAATTGTAAATTCGTCTGTCAACAGCAATATATTGTGGTCTCCATGGATTAATTTAACTTGCTATTTGCTGTTCCAAACGGCGTTCTGCGTATTGTTGCTCTTTTTTTTTGCAAAAATGACCAGAACGAGGAATGGTGAGATGACACAAGGCAAGGAAACCGGTTGTGCCATCCCTCGACGGCATTATTTGTGCGTGGCTGATTGTTTAGAACCCTCCAATACACATTCCATATATTCAGAGGGAATTTCTGAGTAGCTCGAACATTCCTTCTGCGAATACGACTAATGTAAACATCTTCAAGGTATTCAGTAATTGGATTTGCCTCCAGTGAAAACTCCTCCATCAACTTTTCAAAGAATTGAGGAACAATCCCTTCAGGAATGACGCTAAATAGGCAACCTTGTAATTTTGGTAGCAAATTCTGTTTCTGTTACATATCCTACTATGTTCTGTACTAGTGAATGTATACGAAGTCAATCCTATTAGATTGTTAATTAGGATGAATATTATAATTGAAACAAATATTACGGTGGGGATTTTGGATTTTAGATGAGTTTTTATTTCTATACTTAAAGTGTTAAACAAATTATGAAATATGATAGAAATTCGTGAAGGGGTGTTTCAATAATTAATAATAAAAATGAATATAAATAATAATGATCTTATTCAATTTAATTTTATATTAAATAGAGATGATTTAGGGTCAAAAACAGAAAATAAATTTGTTATTTTAAATTTATATGGTAAGTTTTAATGTTTTCTTGTTTTTTAGGAATGTTATTGGTTATTGAAGGATAAATAATAACTATAATAAGTAGAATCAACAATGTAAATAACAAATATATTAAAATTCAGGATATGGGGGCTATTTGAGGTATATACTATTGTTACTTTAATTTGACATATTAATATTATATTTTAACTAATTTCGTTCATAGAAGTAAATATACTATATAATGGTTTAAGAGACCATATCTTTAATTTCAGCCATCTATTGACATAGTTTTAATTCAGCTTAAAAAAGTGTTTAAGGTTACTCTTTCTAATGTAATAGGTATAAATCTGTGATTAGCTCCACAAATTTCTGAGCATTGGCCAAAAAATAGACCTGGTCGGTTGACGTAAAATGATATTTGATTTAAACATCCTGGTACAGCGTCTGCTTTTACTCCTAATGCTGGTACTGTTCATGAATGAATAACATCTGCTGCTGTAATTAAGATTCGAATTTGAGTATTTATAGGGACAACTGTTTGATTATCAACTTCTAATAGCCGGAATGTATTTAATGGTATTTCTGATTGGTTGATTATATAAGAGTCAAATTGTACATCTGAAAAGTCTGAATATTCATAAGATCAATATCATTGATGTCCGATTGTTTTAATTGTTATATTAGGGCTTCTAACTTCATCTATTAAATATAACAGATGTAAGGATGGGAGTGCAATAAAACTTAGTGTGATAGCTGGTAGAATTGTTCATACTGTTGACTTTCATATATAAATCGATTTGGAAATGAGCTAAATAAGAGTGATGTTATTATATATGATACTAACACTGTAATAAGAATAATAATAATTATTGTATGATCGTGGAAGAAGATTAATTGTTCTATAAGAGGTGATGCTCTATCTTGAAATAAAATATGATTTCACGTTGCCATTAGTTATAAAGTTTTGCTAGTTGGTTATATGTATGATCTGCTGGTGGAAGATTATGATTTCATTCTACTGAGGATGGAAGATTTAATGAAAATACCAATTTTCGATGGGATGCTAATGCTTCTCATAGAATAAAAATTAATATTAGAACAGCAACAAATGAAATTGTTGATCCAATTGATGAAATATTATTTCATGTTGTGTATGCATCTGGATAATCAGAATAACGTCGTGGTATTCCTCTTAATCCCAGAAAATGTTGTGGAAAAAATGTTAAATTTACCCCTAAAAATATAGTAAAAAATTGAATTTTTAATATTTTTTTATTTATTGTGATTCCTAAAAATAATGGAAATCAGTGGATAATTCCAGCTAGAATAGCAAATACTGCTCCTATTGATAAAACATAGTGAAAATGTGCCACTACATAATAAGTGTCATGTAATATAATGTCAATTGAAGTATTAGCTAAGATAATTCCCGTTAAACCCCCCACTGTAAATAGGAAAACAAATCCTAGAACTCAAAGTAATGGTGCTTCAAATGCTAATTGAGCGCCATGTAGTATTGCCAATCAACTAAAGATTTTAATTCCTGTAGGAACTGCAATAATTATTGTTGCTGCTGTAAAATATGCTCGAGTATCAACGTCTATTCCTACTGTAAATATATGATGAGCTCATACAACAAATCCTAAAATTCCAATTGCAGCCATTGCGTAAATCATTCCTAAAGTTCCAAAAGGTTCCTTTTTTCCAGATTGTTGGCTAATAATGTGAGACTATGCCAAACCCTGGTAAAATTAAAATATAAACTTCAGGATGACCAAAAAATCACAATAAGTGTTGGTATAAAATAGGATCACCTCCTCCTGCTGGATCAAAAAATCTTGTGTTAAAGTTTCGATCTGTTAATAATATTGTGATTGCTCCAGCTAAGACTGGTAAGGACAATAATAGAAAAATAGCTGTAATTTTTACTGCTCATACAAATAAAGGAATACGTTCCATTAACATACCTGCTGTTCGTATATTAATTACTGTAGTAATGAAATTAATAGCTCCAAGAATTGAAGAAGTTCCTGCTAAGTGAAGAGAAAAAATAGTTATATCTACTGAAGGTCCAGCATGTGAAATGTTACTTGTAAAGGTGGATACACTGTTCATCCTGTACCTGCTCCGGCTTCTACAGCTGCTGAACTTAAAAGTAATATAAGTGATGCAGGTAGAAGTCAGAAGCTTAGGTTATTTATACGTGGAAATGCTATATCTGGGGCACCAAGTATTAATGGTAACAATCAATTACCGAATCCTCCTATGATAATAGGTATTACTATGAAGAAAATTATAATAAAAGCATGAGCAGTAACTACTACATTATACGTTTGATCATCCCCAATTAAACTTCCTGGTTGGCTTAATTCGAGTCGGATTAATAGCCTTAATCCTGTTCCTACTATTGAGGATCAGGCCCCAAAGATTAAATATATAGTTCCAATATCTTTATGGTTTGTGGAAAATAATCATCGCGGTAAGAAAGTTTTTAAATGTTAGATTGTAAATCTAAAGTGGAGTAATTTCTCTGGTTCTTCAGTTTTTGGAATATTAAATTGCAAATTTAAAGGTAGATGAGGACTTAAATAATAATTTTAGCTTTGAAGGCTAATAGTTTTAATTAACTTAAAGTATTATATTAATATCAATATGAAGGGCATCCCTAAAACTGATGGAGTTAAAATTATAATTCTTATTTTGTTGTCTTTTTTGAAATCATATAATGCTGGAGATTCTGTGATTATAAATGAGTAATATGACACACGTAAATAGTAATATAGTGTGATTAATGAAGCTACAATTAAGAATGTTGTTGTAATAATATAATTTGATTTTGCCAGCACCAAGATGACTTGCCATTTTGGTAAAAATCCTAACATTGGAGGCAGCCCTCCTAAAGTTATTAAATTTAAAAATAACAAGAAGTCTGTTATTTTATTTTTTGCTGAAGTTAATAGTTGTGGTGTATATATAATTTTATTAATGCCCAAATACGTTATAATTGTAAATGAAATCAAAATATAAGTTAACAAATATAGCATAAAGA
Organism: Rhysida immarginata; assembly: GCA_023313115.1. Classification (NCBI taxonomy): domain Eukaryota; kingdom Metazoa; phylum Arthropoda; class Chilopoda; order Scolopendromorpha; family Scolopendridae; genus Rhysida; species Rhysida immarginata. The sequence continues at coordinate 48,792 of JAHWFO010061344.1, forward strand.
TTTGTTCATCAGTTATTATTGCTGCTATTATTCATCCTATATGCCTAATAGATGAATATGCTATTAACTTTCGTAGGCTTGTTTGATTATAGCCTCCCACCGAACCAATAAAAGCCGAAAGAAGTATAGGTCCTATTAATATTTTATCAGCTATATTTAAAATCAAAAACAACGGTGCAATTTTTGTCAGGTAATTAGAATTAAGCAATTTATTCAATTAGAGTTATCTATGATTGAAGGTAACCAAAAATGGAGGGGAGCAGCTCCTAACTTTATTAAAAGTGCTGCTAATAAAATGATTTGTGATAAATTTAAATATGATCATATATAGTGTATTGAAGACATTAAGACTCCTATTAATAGTATTGATGATGCTAGGGCTTGGGTTATAAAGTATTTTATTGGTGTGTCACTTTTAGAATTAAAAGCTAAAATAGGAATTATAGATATTAAATTTAATTCTAAACCCATTCAAATTGTAAATCATATAGAAGATGTTACAGCGACTAATGTCCCCGCAATAAGAGTAAAAGAAAATGTTAATATAATAAGTATTTTAGAAGGATTGAACCTATGAGTGGGGTATGAACCCAATAGCTTTGAAATTAGCTTATCTTAGTATGATATAGTGTAGGGAGCCCCACGCAAGATTTTGAATCCTGACGATTAGTTCGACTCTAAATAATGTAACAAAAGTATAAAATACATAAATTATTTTATCGAAATAATCCTTTAATCAGGCATTTTGTTTTTCCAAAAGTTTTAATATATGAAAGTTTGAATGTAAACAATTTTTACAATCTCGATTAAATTATCTGATTTCAAATAATTAATGACTTATATTTATATTAAACGTTTATCCCGGACGAAATACAAGTAGTATGCGGGAATTAGAAGTTTATTCTCAATCTGTAAAAACTTACAAAACGGTACGACCCATTGACATTTGACAATATTAAGACATGGATTCGAGCATAAGTGCATATTTAAAAATGAAATTACGCCAACTATATGTAACGGGAGGGCTCACGCCATATGATCAATAGGACTCCGGGAGGAGTCCCAAATAAGCTCAAGGGGCCTCTGTACTATAAGAAACCAGATAGCGACCTCAGGCGATATATTTGTACTAGTCATCGGGTATATGTGACAAAGTCCTTTCCTTGCCATGAAGGGTAACTGTCCTATGTGGGCTTATTCAGTATGAGTGCGCATTTAGTGTACGGACTTACGATGACCCAAGTGAGGAAATTGCTATTTAGTAGCCGATGTATGCAATTAAACTTAGGATCATTAATTGCACCTGCTAAAATGACTCATGTTTCATAATATCATACATATTTAAATGAGAAGAAAAATATAAATCTTATTTTAATTTACAGTATAACCTTCTAGGATTACGAAGGCGCCTTCAAAAAAAAAAATGAATAATTACTGGGGGGGCGCCCCCCCCCTAGTCCGATTCTTATCGGTTATTTTAGATTTATTCTTATCGTAGTTTGTTGTTTTAGCATATTTTATGTTATTTTTATAATGTAAAATTTATTGTAAATTTTGCCTTATAAATATGCAATTACATATATATAAGTAATTACACACATGATGTTCTTATTAAAAGTTTGACTCTGGCTTTAGTTATGGTTGCGAAGTGGAAGCGCATTTAGGTTTTTTGAATATTTAATTTTTACAGTGTTCAGTTCTAAGACGTCATGGGGGCGTGATTTTGGCAAACTTTGCTAGGACAGTCTTATGTTGTGCTAGCAGCCGCGGTTATACTTCATGTTCATACCAAAATATTTAAAGGGCAGTTATGTTTTTATAGAAAATTATTCTGGTAGATTATGGTGAAATATTTATCTATTATTAATTTTTATTATGAAGCTGCGATAGAAGGTTATAAACCAGGATTAGATACCCTGTTATTCCTCTTGTAAATAATACCGTTTAGTAGTATTAGAGTTCTTAAAATAAAAAGGGTTTGGCGGTATTGTAGGCATATTAGAGGAACCTGTATCTTAATTGACAGTCCACGAGTATCTTTCCTTAATTTGTAAATCAACCTGTATACCGTTGTCTTCAGTTTGCCTTAGAAGGCGCTTTCTTTATATATATATTAATTTATGAAGTCAAATCAAGGTATAGTTAATGTTAAGGTTGCTATAGGTTACAATTTTTGTAAAAATATGGATTATAAAATTTAATTTTTATATGAAGGTGGATTTAATTGTAAAAATTACTAATTAATTAGTTTTGAATATGCACTATTATATGCACACATCGCCCGTCACTCTCATAATTAATGAGAAAAGTCATAACAAAGTAGGTGTATCGGAAGGTGCTCCTAGTGGGAAATAATTAAATTATAATGTTTTATTTACACTAAAGAGTTGATTTTTTTATATTATTTTGATTTTTATATTAGGTTAATTTTAAGAAAGATCTTTTTATTAGTATACCTATAGAAATTAAACAGCTATAATAGTGAATAGTACTGTGAAGGAAATAAGATTATGTTAAGTAGAAATAATTAGTGTTTGTACCTTTTGTATCAGGGCTTTTTAAAATATGAAATGTTATTATTTTATCCCGAATCAATTAGAGCTATTGTTTTAAAATTAGATAATGTTTCAGAATTTTTGTAATTTTATAACAGGGGTGAAATCCTAATCGTTAATTGTGATATCTGGTTGTTAGGGCTTTAATTTAATTAAATGATTTATATAAATAATTGTGCTGTTAGGGATAAGCTTAATAGTTTTGTAATCTTTTTTAATTATTTAAAAATAGGCTTGAAATTGGCGTTTTTTTGGAGGAATTTATATTTTATTTTTCTTTAATTTATATTATATTGTATTATACTTAGCTATTTAAATGAATTTAAAATTTTTAGAACCGATAAAAAAATTAGTAAGGTTAATATTATTTATTTATTATCTATAATATAAGATTTAGGAATTCGGCAACACATTTCCTGCCTGTTTAACAAAAACATGTCTTTTTGAATTTATATAATAAGTCTGGCCTGCTCTATGTATAATTAATGGCCGCGGTATTTTGACCGTGCGAAGGTAGCATAATCATTAGTCTATTAAATGTGGTCTGGAATGAAAGGTCTAACAGGGGGTGGCTTTCTTGATTTTATTTTTGAAGTTGAATTGTTAGTAAGAATGCTGACATTCTGTAGATGGACGAGAAGACCCTATAGAGCTTTATATGCATATTGATTATGTTGCTATATTTGTCAATTGTTTTATTTTGTTGGGGCGATAACGATTATTAAACATTCGTATAATACGTCTTTTTATAAGGTTATATGATCCATTATTAATGATTATAGTCTAAGTTACCTTAGGGATAACAGCGTAATTTTATCTTAGAGTTCTTATCGATGATTAAGAATGCGACCTCGATGTTGGATTACGATTCCTTTATGGCGCAGGAGTTTTAAAAGGTAGTCTGGTCGACTATTAAAATCCAACATGATCTGAGTTCAGACCGGTGTAAGCCAGGTCGGTTTCTATCCTCTATTTATAATTAATAGTTAATAAATACAACTGAAATACAACTGAAATAACAAAATAATAAATATAAAAGTATAATCAAAATAAAACTAAAAAATCAAATAAAGAGCTGACGTTTCGGATAGAGCCTATCCTTTATCAAAGCAAAAAAGGATAATTCTCTAAAAGCAAGTAGAATATTAGAGAATTATCCTGAAGTTATGAAATTAGTACTAACGGGGGGGTTTATATATAGTTTGCATGGGGAATAGTAAGGCGTTATTGGCTGACAAACAAGAGAACAAATGAGATTAATTAGACGAACTGTTGGGATAGGACAAGACGGAGGACAAATAGGAAATAATAAGGGGGCGGCGAGAAAAACGTAATAGGATGAAACATATGAAAGTGAAATTATAAAAACGTTTAGGAATGATAGGGTGCCTAGCAACAAGATTACGTAAAATTATTCCTGATCATTAGTAGACAAAAAAGGGGGCTGTCATGAAAGAATATTATTGATATTGTTCAATATTGATATTGCCAGAAACAGTACGTTGGAGAGACAGGCAATACCATACGCTTCAGATTTGCTGGGCATAAGTTTGATATTCTTAGCAATGCTGACACCCCTGTCGCTAAACACTTTAATTCCCCTGGTCACTCTTTACAGGCCATCAGCATTTATATTCTTCGTAGTAACTTCCATAGCAAAAAAGAGAGAAAGCAATTCGAGTCTTTTCTTATTTGGAAATTTAATTCCCTCACCCCTAATGGCATTAACCTTAGCAAAGGCACCATTCCCTCATTACCTTTCCCATGTCCCCTTCCAACTTCAGCTATTCCTTAATTTGTCGCAAGCCCTATGGGGCCTTTTCTTCTTTTTTTCTTCTTTCTTATCTTTTATTTATTCTTTTCAATGTTCTTCAATGTCCTTTCATATATTTTTTTACTTTTGATCCGTTGCTCTTACATGTGGGACATTTTTACAGGGTGACTAGCGACTGGGAATGGTCAGGGAATTTTTATTTTTTAAACCGAGTACAGTCAGGGAATCATAGAATCGATACTTTTGAACAATATCAATAATATTCTTTCATGACAGCCCCCTTTTTTGTCTACTAATGATCAGGAATAATTTTACGTAATCTTGTTGCTAGGCACCCTATCATTCCTAAACGTTTTTATAATTTCACTTTCATATGTTTCATCCTATTACGTTTTTCTCGCCGCCCCCTTATTATTTCCTATTTGTCCTCCGTCTTGTCCTATCCCAACAGTTCGTCTAATTAATCTCATTTGTTCTCTTGTTTGTCAGCCAATAACGCCTTACTATTCCCCATGCAAACTATATATAAACCCCCCCCCCCGTTAGTACTAATTTCATAACTTCAGGATAATTCTCTAATATTCTACTTGCTTTTAGAGAATTATCCTTTTTTGCTTTGATAAAGGATAGGCTCTATCTGAAACGTCAGCTCTTTATTTGATTTTTTAGTTTTATTTTGATTATACTTTTATATTTATTATTTTGTTATTTCAGTTGTATTTCAGTTGTATTTATTAACTATTTATTGCATTCCAGGGTCTTTGTGTCTCGTCCTTTTCTCTTATAAATATCCATTCATTGTTCTCAGAGACCCGTACCCTGTGTTTCCATTTGTCTATTTTTACCTTTCACTCAACCTTTTGCTCGATTCTCTTTGTATATCTTTATTTTCTTGTTCAGTTTTGTCCAGTATGCCTGTTCTCTCTCTGTCTCATGTTGCTATCGTTAGTGATTCTATGTTGAAGTATTTCCCCACACGTGTCCCAGTTAACTCCTCCCACTCCCTGTTTTTTCTCTCTCGTAGTGGTTGCACCTTTTCGGACATCCGAACACTTTTACAAGACATTCCACCCGGCCTTAAACATCTCGTCATTCACATAGGTACAAACAACATCTCGTCTTCACTTAACAGTCCAGATACTGCCATTCACTCCCGTATACAACAACTCACCACTATCTTCTCCAACAACAAAGACATCCAAGTCACTTTATCTTCAGTTTTGCCACGCCACACAAATTTCCACAGACCCTTACATTCACAGTACACCTCACGACTTAACAAAAACATTTCACGATTCAATACATTAGCACAGATTCTTTCCAGCACCTCTAAACGTTTTCACTTTTTACAACACCGTCCACTCTCTCCTATCCACATTTGCAAGGATGGGCTACATTTGTCACACAGGGGTCTGGATCTGGTTTCACACAACATTCTTAGATATTGTCAACCTCTCGCCACACTCAACCTTATCTCCAACACTACACAAGACACTGACAATCATGCACCACACAACACCTCCGACAACACCCCTACACTTACTGTTTCACCAGTACATATTTCAACAACTTCACCTTCAGTCCCTCCACCCCTTCAGCAGACACGTACATTTACTCCCACCATCCACACATTAACTACCACTGACACAACCCCACCCACCTTTCACGATGTCCCTTCTTCCCCAACACTCTCCCCCATTAACCGAATTCTCACAACTACACCTTCACAGAACACTACACAAATGCTTGACACACTTTTACGCCCACCTTCTACCTCGAACACTTCCGCCAGACCACACACTTATAACACACGCAGCTCCACAAAACTACAAACAACACAAAACAGATGACTAACAGCCAACCACCCTCCTACTTTTTTTCAGCTCCGTAAGCTTTGCGACAAATTTTGTACCTACCATGCTCACAAAATCACCTTTTCCCATTACTTCACTCTCGGCATAACCCCCAAAGGTTTGGTCTCTGCCCCCAGCATCCAATTAGGTCCCTTACCCTCTGCCACTCTGTCCCAAATTCATTCCACTGTTTCTGACTCTACCCGTAACATCCTTCCTATCCTTAGTAACCATTGCTCCAGCATTTGCACAAGCCTCTATCAGTCTATTACCCAGCATGACTCCCTCCCCTCTCTTAATCCCGCGGATATTGATGCTCTTCATACTTTCATTTGTAAAAAGCTTGATTTTCTCTATTCCAAAAAATGCAATAAATTTCAAAGAGATCGTATTTCCTTCCCTAATAAAACCCACTTTCTAATTAATCCGTTATCCGCCTTTTTCTTGAACTCCCTGTCTAAAAACGATCCACCTCCCTCTACCAGCTCCAGCTCCTCTAGCTCCTCTACTCTTGGCACAACCGCAGTTATTAATCTATCAACCACTAAACTTTCGTCTCTCGAGATCAGAACCCTGTCCAAAGGCCTTTCCTTCTGTCCCACTCCTAATACTATTAACACTTTTGATATCATTTCCTCTGTCGATAATTTTAGCCGTGCCCTCAGGTCCCGTCTATACTTTTGCATGAATCCTTCCAATTCTACTCCCGCTACCAACTCAACCTTCCATATTCCTAGCGACTGGACCCCTCCTCATGAAATCAATCCGGAACTTGAAGTTTACATCAAATCCATACAAAACGACATCCTCTCCATCACTAAAAATATTAAAAAACCTCTTCCTAACCTTACTAATAACGAATTCCTTTGTATCAAACGCCTTAGCAATAACCCTGATATAACAATTAAACCAGCAGATAAAGGGGGTGCGATTGTTGTCATGAACATCTCTGACTACATTAACGAAGCTAACAGACAACTCTCTGATATTACGTTCTACAAGAAACTAACCTCCGATCCTACTGACACGTTCAAAACCATACTTCAAAATACCCTCTCCCAGCTTGAATCCTCTTCTGAAGTTGATAACAAAACCCGCCTCTTCCTCCTTCCTAAATTCAGTTCTCCTGGTCGTTTCTACCTTCTTCCCAAGATTCATAAACCTGGCAATCCCGGCCGTCCGATCATCTCTTGCAACAACACACTCTGTGAGCCACTGTCTGCGTATGTCGACCACCACATACGCCACATCCCACCCAGTCTTCCTTCCTATATCAAAGACACTAACGATTTTCTCTCCCATATCCAGCGCCTTAACGACTCTAACTACGATTTCAAGAACGTCTTCCTCTGCACGCTTGATGTCTCTTCCCTCTACACTAACATTCCTCATGACGATGGGGTTAAAGCTGTGTGCAACAGTCTCAAGGCTAACAAAGCTTTTCAAGTTCCTTCTACTGACACAATCTGCCTTCTTCTTCGTACCATCCTCACCTCCAATTTCTTCACTTTTAACAATGAGTATTACATCCAGACCAGTGGCACTGCTATGGGCTCCAAAATGGCTCCCAACTATGCTAACATTTTTATGGGGGAAGTGGAAACCAAACTACTCTCCACGTCTCCCTTAAAGCCGTTGGTCTGGCTGCGATATATTGATGATATTTTCCTGATCTGGCCACACAACGAAGACTCACTCTTATCTTTTATCACCCATTCCAACTCCATCCACCCCTCCATCAAGTTTTCTCACAACTACTCTATCAGGACAGTTTCTTTTTTGGATGTCTCTATCTCTATCACTAACAATAAGTTGTCTACTAATCTCTATAAGAAGCCCACTGATCAACACCAGTACTTACACTATGACAGCTGCCATCCGCGCCATTGCAAGGATAACATCCCATTAGGTCAGTTAACTCGCATCCATAGAATATGCACTAATCAGCCTGACAAGGACTTCCATGCTAATGCCCTTACCCACTCCCTTAAAGCAAGAGGCTACCCCAAATCCGGGCTTTCTTTTTTTCCAGTAAAAGGGAAGGAAACGTAGGTAGAACAAAAATAGAGTTAAAATGCACACTAGAAATGGAAGTCTTTTGGGCATCTAGACGTATTCATAAGTTTTGCGCAGCACTTCACAGTTGTTTGGTGAAGCTTGTTGATGAGGAGACGGAGGACTACCCTATTACTCTGATACAACTGAATTGTATCGTTGAAAAACTGGCAAAGATGTTACATAGCCCAGGGTTGTCTTTTAATCTATGCATCAAGAGAAGAGAGAAAATGTTCAGTAGTCGTGTTCATTAAACCCTTGGGCTTCATTGGATTTCAACAGAGTAAGTAATGTAAGCAATTATGTAAAAAACAGAACATTTCTTAAGTTCATTTATGTTCTGTTCAATACTTTAAGACAATATGGAATTCTCTTGCTTCTTCTTACCATTCTCTCTTTTATTAAACCAGTAAGATATGAAACTTTTTTTTTTCAAAAATTCCATTAAGTGATTAGAAATTAGCCTTTGTTTTCCTCTGCCAAAATAAGGCCATAAGCACTTTAAATCGTGTGTCTTTTGACTGTTATTACTTTAAAAAAATATACCAGTGAATGGTGTAGAGGTGAAGAAGTGGCATTTATTTTTAGTTGGTGCACTTTTAAATGTAGCTGCGGAAAAATAATTATTAATCCCCTCCGTAGGACACTACATTGCGGTAGTGGAGGACTTATTGGCTTCTATATAGTGGAAAGTAATGATCAACATGTTATCCCTAAATATCAAATGTATTTTCCTGAAGTCATACTAAATGTGACCTCAAATACACAAACATGCAATATATTAATAAGGAATGTATACTTTATGTTATGATTTTATAAGGTAAAGAACAAGTATCGGCATAACTTGATGCTTGAACCAATATCTCAACCGACCAGAGGATGCGGGAGGAAATAAAAATATCTGGTGGTCCAAAGTCAGGAAGTACGACTTTGTATTATATTTATCCTGTGGAGAAGGGCTAGAAATATGTGAAGTGCATTACTGGCAAATGGACTGCATCTTGTAAGCGGAGTTTACATTTCATTTGTGCCTCAAGCCCTAAACAATAAACGTATTTTTACAGGGCCGTATTCAAGGGTTGGGGGTTTGACAACTAACCAGTTATGAAAAAACGTCTGACTCCTTAACTGGGGTGAATGTCCGACGCAGTCGAATTTTTGAAAGCAGGTTCAAAAATTTTTAAATTCGACCTCCCCCCAAGATAACGTCATGGCTACGACCCTGTTATATATACATATATTTTTGAATAAATACCTTAAACACGTTTATTGCTTTGTGTTTAGTTATAGTTTAACAATGTCAATTTTGAAATACTAGGGTTTTTATTAATATAAACAATTCCGATATAATCATTATTTGCATTTAATATGTGTATTGTTCCTACAATACTTTTTTCTTCATTGTTATATGAAAAAGAATTGTGATGTAAGAAAGTTAATTTAAATGTATATAACAATGGATAGGAAAGTTTTGTAAAATTTTAAAAAGTATCGCATATTAGAAAATTTGCATCTATCAAATGTAAATACTGAATGTGTCCAAAGGGATAAAAATCAATTTTGTCATAATTAAAACCTTTGTTTTGCAAAATGGATATTGTTAAATCATAACTATAATTTTTTGAATGACCTGCTTTATAGGCTAGCACTAGAAATGTCTCATGGGTAAGAATAAAAACATCCAACCAATTTATAAAAAGTTTAGAAATTAAAATACACAATTGAATAAAGTATCGCTATTAAAAAGTCGAACATTTTGCATATAGTAATCACGCAATAGAAGATGGTAGTAAATTTTCCAAGAATTTCTGCGTGGTCAACGTTGATTGGTCATTTAAATCGAATGTCTGAAATAGGCATGATGTCGAGATCTTGGGAGCATATTTGCCATTGTCTTATCAGACTCTTAGGACATTCAGGACCATTTCAATTTTGCTCCTGTCATCTGTCCACTATTTCACAATGAATTTTCCCAAAGTTATCCGGGCATTGTTTTTTTCTAGTAAAAGGGAGGAAAAAGGAGGTAGAACAAAAATAGAGTTAAAATGCACAGTAGAAATGGAAGTCTTTTGGGCATCTAGACGTATTCATAAGTTCTGCGCATCACTTCACAGTTGTTTGGTGAAGCTTGTGGATGAGGAGACGGAGGACTGCCTTATTATTCTGATACAACTGAATTGTATCGTTGAAAAACTGGCGAAAATGTTACGTTGCCCAGGGTTGTCTTTCAATGCATGCATCAATAGAAGAAAGAAAATGTCAATAGTCGCGTTCATTACACCCTTGGGCTTCATTGGATTTCAACAGAGTAAGTAATGTAAGCAATTATGTAAGAAACAGAACATTAAAGAAGGAAAATAAGTGATGTATATTAGTTAAGAAGAGAATAGTAAAAAGTACATTACAAAATAACAAAGAGAATAAATAATACGAGGCCTTTCGGTCATTTTATTTTCAAAGACCTTCTTCAGGTATAAAAATTTTTCTGAAAGTATAACTGAAATTCTTCTCTCAGTAAAAGATAAGAATATAAGTTTAAATAGATAGATTGTTGAGAGGTATTATTTCATCAGTTGATTGTTTACATCATTAGTTTGATCATTTTAAATTCTTATGATCAGAGAATTTTTGTACATTGTTATTTATAATTGAATAAAGATATATTTACATATTTTTATATTAAACTGATTATGATTATATTTACAAAATATAAAAAAAATATAATTAAACAAATTTTTTTAATTAATAAGTGAAAAGATAGTTATTAAAAAGAATTATTATAAAGTTGTAATTAAAAAGATTTATTATAAGGTTTAAAATTTTTATTACAATATTTCCCATTTTTTATCTAATTTATATGATTGATGGGCTATACAATTTTTTGATTTGGTTATATAGTAGCTTTCTTTAATTAATCTTTTTTGCCAATGTTCTTCAGTTCCTAAACCTTTTGTATTTTCCTAATCAATTTCATGATTTTTGTTCTTCTTATGTAAATATAATTGATTATTTTCATTACATTTTTTTATATCATTTTTGTGTTCATCAATTCTTTTTTTCATAATTCTTTTTGTTTGTCCTATATAATGATCATTGCATTCTTTACAAGGAGTTTTATAGATAACATTATTTTTTATATGTTTATTATTATTTTGTTCTAATTTTCTGTTTAGTAAAAAATTTCCTATTGTTTTTTTATTTTTGAAAGCAATTTTTATATCATTTTTTTGTTCTCTTTTTATTATTTTTGTCATCATCATCATTCCTGGCCTTTATAGGCCTTACGGCCTTGAGCCCCAAGCACCACCATCTTGGGTGATTGCTTGTTTTCAGACCTTGTTTATTTTTATGTGGCAGGGGGGTTGGCCCTACGCACAACCCCCATTTCTGGGGGATGATGACGAACTTAACGACTGCTGTAAGGTGGTCACAGCAGCCGGGACCGACGGCTTTACGTGCCCTCCGAAGCACGGGGGGGAGATGGAAATTTCCAGGTGGTCACCCAACCTGTGCTTAGCCGCGCCCAAGGTTGCTTAACTCCACCACTGCATTGAGCAAGGCGAGACAACTGGGCTACGAGCAAGGCGAGACAACTAGGCATTATTTTTCTAAGAGATTTATTTAATTTTGGGTGATAATTAAATGTTATATAGTTATAATTTTGATTTAAATTAATGATTTGGTTATTTTTCTGTTGTATGCAGTTTTCCTAGTAAAAATTCCAAAAAATTTTTTCAATAAAAATAATAGGGTAGGTTTTTTTAATTAGCATTTTTCTTAATTTTAGTAATTGATGTGTGATATTTTTCGTGGAGCAGACTCTATTAATGCTTTGTAAAAAATTATTAATTACATTGATTTTATAATGTATAGGTTGAAATGATTTAAAGTTAATCATGATATCTCCTCTTGTGGGTTTAATATAAATATAAGAATTAAAATAAATCTCTTAGAAAAATAATAAAAAGAGAACAAAAAAGTAATATAAAAATTGCTTTCTAAAACAATAGGAAATTTTTTACTAAACAGAAAATTAGAACAAAATAATAATAAACATATAAAAAATCATGTTATCTATAAAATTCCTTGTAAAGAATGCAATGATCATTATATAGGACAAACAAAAAGAATTATGAAAAAAAGAATTGATGAACACAAAAATGATATAAAAAAATGTAATGAAAATAATCAATTATATCTACATAAGAAGAACAAAAATCATGAAATTGATTGGGAAAATACAAAAATTTTAGGAACTGAAGAACATTGGCAAAAAAGATTAAATAAAGAAAGCTACTATATAACCAAATCAAAAAATTGTATAGCCCATCAATCATATAAATTAGATAAAAAATGGGAAATATTGTAATAATAATTTTAAACCTTATAATAAATCTTTTTAATTAAAACTTTATAATAATTCTTTTTAATTACTATCTTTTCACTTATTATTTAAAAAAATTTGTTTAATTATATTCCTTTTTTATATTTTGCAAATATAATCATAATCAGTTTAATATAAAAATATGTAAATATACCTTTAATCAGTTATAAATAACAATGTACAAAAATTCTCTGATTATAAGAATTTAAAATGATCAAACTA
>JAHWFO010061344.1:61644-84888 GCA_023313115.1 Rhysida immarginata
TTACTGAGAGAAGAATTTCAGTTATACTTTCAAAAAAATTTTTATACATGAAGGTTTTTGAAAATAAAATGACCGAAAGGCCTCGTATTATTTATTGCCTTTGTTATTTTGTGATGTCTTTTTTATTATTCTCTTCTAAACAGAGCAGTAAGTTTCATTTATGTTCTGTTCATTACTTTAAAAAGATATGGAATTCTCTTGCTTCTTCTTACCATACTCTTTTTTATTAAACCAGTAAGATATGAAACTTTTTTTTTTCCAAAATCCCATTAAGTGATTAGAAATTAGCCTTTTTTTTCCTTTGCCGAAATAAGGCCATAAGCATTTTAAATCGTGTGGCTTTTGACTGTTATTACTTTAAAAATATATACCAGTGAATGGTGTAGAGGTGAAGAAAGGGCATTTATTTTTAATTGGTGCACTTTTAAATGTAGCTGCGGAAAAATTAAATATTAATCCCCTCCGTAGGACACTACCTTGCCGTGGTGGAGGGCTTATTGGCTTCTATATAGTGGAATGTAATGATCAACATGTTATCCTTAAATATCAAATGTATTTTCCTGAAGTCATACAAAATGTGTCCTCAAACACACAAACATGCAATATATTAATAAGGAATGTATACTTTATGTTATGATGTTAATAGGTAAAGAACAAGTATTGGCATTAACTTGATGCTTGAACCAATATCTCAACCAACCAGAAGACGGGGGAGGAAATAAAAATATCTGGTGGCCACAGTCAGGAAGTACACGATGGGTGTTGGAGAGGCTGCAGCAACATGGGCTCTATTTGAAAAAATCGAAATGCGTTTTCGGTGCGCATAAAGGTAATTACCTAGGCTTCACCTTCCCCCAGAAAGGGAAAGGTTGCGAGGAGAGGATGACGTGCGCACGACTTTGTATTACATTTATCTTGTGGAGAAGGGCTAGGAATATCTGAAGTGCATTACTGGCAAATGGGCTGCATCTTGTAAGCGGAGTTTACATTTCATTTGTGCCTCAAGCCCTAAACAATAAAGGTATTTTTACAGGGCCGTAGTCAAGGGTTGAAGGCTTGACAACTAATCAGTTATGAAAAAACGTCTGCCTCCGTAACTGGGGTTAATATCCGACTCAGTCGAATTTTTGAAAGCAGGTCCAAATATTTAAAAATCGACCTCCCCCCAAGATAACGTCATGCCTGCGACCCTGTAATATATACATATATTTTTGAATAAATATCTTAAGCACGTTTATTGCTTTGTGTTTAGTTATAGTTTAACAATGTCTATTTTGAAATACTAGGGTTTTTGTTAATATAAACAATTCCGATATAATCATTACTTGCATTTAATATGAGTGTTGTTCCTACAATACTTTTTTCTTCATTGTTGTATGAAAAAGAATCATGATGTAAGAAAGTTAGTCATTTAAAATGTATATAACAATAGATAGGAAAGTATTGCAAAAGTTTAAAAAGTATCGCATATTAGAAAATTTGCATTTATCAAATGTAAAAACTGAATGTGTCCAAAGGGATAAAAATCAATTTTGTCATAATTAAAACCTTTGTATTGCAACATGGATATTGTTAAATTATAACTATAATTTTTTGAATGACCTGCTTTATAGGCTAGCACTAGAAATGTCTTATTTCCCTGACTATCCCTGACATCGACGGTCTCATTTCCCTGACCAGATCGTAATTTTTTTAAAAAAACCATGTCTCTACAACAGCTTTTTAGACACTTTTATTGTTATTATTAATTGTCACTTTATATAAAATGAATATTAGTATTACGAGGCTTGTTCAGTAATTTTTGCCTCCTGGTCCGTAACTGGACATATAAATGTGAATGTAGATGTCTCCAGTAAAATCTATTTCCCTGACTTTTCCCAGGGAGAGTCTCTTTTCCCTGACAAATGCATGAAAATGTATCTCCTTCTCTGACCACGTTTCATTCCCCTGACTCTTTAGAATGTAGGAACCCTGAACAAGCTACTTCTGTACAAGTCGATTATTCGGATCATACTCCTCTATTGCATGCTTGAGACCTAATTTCGGGGCTTAGCGCCAGATTAAAAAGATACTATGGCTGAATCCTAATACAATATTTTTACAATGTATTTTGAATCTGTGGCTTAGCCAAAGCGTATGTGTCTTTTTATATTTATTTATTATATGTTATAAATTCAATAAAATATAGCAAAAAAATTCGAGGGTTTTGTAGACTCAATTTAAATGATATTAAACCTCTTTCATCATGAGAAACAAAACGAAATAAAAGACTTCAATAAATCTATAATGCAATATAATAATGAAAGATAATTATTAATGACAATACAATATAGTTTGGATTCAACCACTTAAATTTAAAAAAATGCCATGGATTAATTGTTCCTGCTATTTGCTGTTCCAAACGGCATTCTGTGTATTGTTGCTCTTTTTTTCTTTTTTTGCAAAAATGACCAGAACGAGGGATGGTGATATGACACAAGGCAATGAAACCGGTTGTGCCATCCCTCGACGGCATTATTTGTGCGTGGCTGATTGTTTAGAACCCTCAAATACACATTCCATATATTCAGAGGGAATTTCGGAGTAGCTCGAACATTCCTTCTGCGAATACGACTAATGTAAACATTATCAAGGTATTCAGTAATTGCATTTGCCTCCAGTGAAAACTCCTCCATCAACTTTTCAAAGAATTGAGGAACAATCCCTTCATGAATGAACGCTAAATAGGCAGCATTGTAATTTTGGTAGCAAATTCTGTTTCCGTTACATATCCCAATTTTAATCCCAACTCTTGTACTTTCTGATGAACGTTCTGAGAAAGGTGAAACAGACATCCATGGCTGGTGGCATTAGGAAAAAATTTTTTGAAGGCATTAATTGCAGCCAATTCAAAATTGAATTGTACCGAATTGGGATGTAAGGGTATGCTATGAATAGTGAGTGCACTAAAGAACCTCTCATAGGTAGATTGCTTCTTGACTTATAAATGATTTAACCTAATAATTATGAATTTCCCAAATGATGTTCCAAAGAGTCATCAAGTGAAGATCGAAATAAACTAAAAATTAGAGCAGGAGTGCTCACACTTAGCTATTGAACGTGCCAGGTAATGGCACGGACAATCTTCAATCTGACAATGGGTAGATGAGGGTTTAAACTGGTAGAATATACGATTAGGGAACCACCCAATTAGGCCACTTGAGGAAACGTGTGTGGAGAGGGGATCAAAAGAAAAGTCACCTCCTCCAAGAAATAATATTAACTGAAATTGCCATATTAGAAAATAAAAGATTGTACAAAATTTTAAATTGATTTGCTAAAAATAAAATAAGTAATCTGTACACTGTGAAACTCCCCTTTACCAAAAAGCAAATCCCAACATCATAGGAGGAAGCAGATACTGATTCCAAGCAAAAATAGAAACTTTATTACAATTTTTGAAAAAATAAAAGAAGCAAATAGATAGAATAGGATCTGATAGAATATTCCGAAGTTACAGCACTTCCACATGTGTTCCTGCAGTGACTCGCAGAATATCCATTCGATATTCGATTTCACGCCATGTATTTCGCAGCATTTCAGGTTTCACTGTTGCAATGACGGCCACAATCCTTTCCTTCAATTCATCAAGATCACGAACTTTGCTGGAGTACACGCGGTCCTTTACATATCCCCACAAGAAAAAATCGAGTGGTGTGATGTCAGGAGATCGCGGAGGCCATGAAATCGGCCCCACGCGGCCAATCCAACTAATAGGAAATTGTTCATCCAGGTATCGCCGCACAATCGTTCCCCAGTGTGACGGTGCACCATCCTGTTGAAAAATAACCTCTGGTTGTCGTTGTTCAAGCTGCGGTATAGCATAACATTGCAGCATGTCAAGGTACGTGATGCTATTCACCGACTGCTCTGTGAAGAGGAATGGTCCAATCACTTCATTGACAGTCAACGCGCACCACACATTGACCTTTGGACTGTCTCTAACATGTTCACCGACTTCATGAGGGTTCTCTGATCTCCAAATGCGACAGTTGTGTCTGTTCACACGCCCGGAAACATGAAATGTTGACTTATCTGAGAAAGCCACTTTATCCAAGAACGTGTTGTCCACATCAATTTTGTGCGGAATGAGGTCCGCGAATGCAAACCGTTGCGGTTTATAGTCGGGCTTTAGTTCCTGAACAATCTGAACTTTGTAGGCATACAATTTCAAATGCTTATGCATCACTTTCATCACTGTAGATCGTGGGACTAGCAATTCCAAGCTGGCGCGCCGAGTTGACTTCGTAGGGCTCCGTTGGAACGCATCTCGCACCTTCTCAATGACTTCCTCACTGACGGTAGGCCTACCAACACCTTTCTTGTGGGCTACGCTTCCAGTGTCCTTAAGCCGCTGATACCACTGCTTTATGGAATCCTTTCCAAGAGCAGGTTGTCCATATTCCAAACGAAATTGCCATTCAACTGCTATCACGGATTTCTTCTTTTATTAAACCAGTAAGATATGAAACTTTTTTTTTTCCAAAATCCCATTAAGTGATTAGAAATTAGCCTTTGTTTTCCTTTGCCGAAATAAGGCCATAAGCACTTTAAATCGTGTGGTTTTTGACTGCTATTACTTTAAAAAAATATACCACTGAATGGTGTAGAGGTGAAGAAGTGGCATTTATTTTTAATTGGTGCACTTTTAAATGTAGCTGCGGAAAAATAAATTCTTAATCCCCTCCGTAGGACACAACCTTGCCTTGGTGGAGTAGTTATTGGCTTCTATATAGTGGAATGTAATGATCAACATGTTATCCCTCGATATCAATTGTATTTTCCAGAAGTCATACAAAATGTGTCCTCAAACACAAACATGCAATATATTAATAAGGAATGTATACTTTATGTTAGGATTTTAATAGGTAAAGAACAAGTATCGGCATTAACTTGATGCTTGAACCAATATCTCAAGCGACCAGAGGATGGGGGAGGAAATAAAAATATCTGGTAGGCCAAAGTCAGGAAGTACGACTTTGTATTACATTTATCTTGTGGAGAAGGGCTAGGAATATCTGAAGTGCATTACTGGCAAATGGACTGCATCTTGTAAGCGGAGTTTACATTTCATTTGTGCCTCAAGCCCTAAACAATAAAGGTATTTTTACAGGGCTGTAGTCAAGGGTTGGGGGCTTGATAACTAATCAGTTACGAAAAAAGGTCTGGCTCCTTAACTGGGGTTAATGTCTGACTCAGTCGAATTTTTGAAAGCAGGGCCAAAAATTTTAAAAATCGACCTCCCCCCAAGATAACGACCCTGGCTACGACCCTGTTATATATACATAAATTTTTGATTAAATATCTTAAGCACGTTTATTGCTTTGTGTTTAGTTATAGTTTAACAATGTCCATTTTGAAATACTAGGGTTTTTATTAATATAAAAAATTCCGATATAATCAGTATTTGCATTTTATATGTGTATTGTTCCTACAATACTTTTTTCTTCATTGTTATATGAAAAAGAATCGTGATGTAAGAAAGTTAGTCATTTCAAATGTATATAACAATGGATAGGAAAGTATTGTAAAATTTTAAAAAGTATCGCATATTAGAAAATTTGCATCTATCAAATGTAAATACTGAATGTGTCCAAAGGGATAAAAATCAATTTTGTCATAATTAAAACCTTTGTATTGCAAAATGGATATTATTAAATTATACCTAAAATTTTTTGAATGACCTGCTTTATAGGATAGCTCTAGAAATGTCTCATGGGTAAGAATAAAAACATCCAACCAATTTATAAAAAGTTTAGAAATTAAAATACGCAATTGAATAAAGTATCGCTATTAAAAAATCGAACGTTTTGCATATAGTAATCACGCAATAGAAGATGGTTGTAAAATTTCCAAGAATTTCTGCGTGGTCAACGTTGATTGGTCATTTAAATCGAATGTCTGAAATAGGTATGATGTCGAGATTATGGGAGTATATTTGCCATTGTCTATCAGACTCTTAGGACGTTCAGGAACCTTTCAATTTTGCTCCTGTCATCTGTCTACTATATCGCAATGAATTTTCCCAAAGTTATCCGGGCATTGTTTTTTTCCAGTAAAAGGGAGGAAAAAGGAGGTAGAACAAAAATAGAGTTAAAATGCACAGTAGAAATGGAAGTCTTTTGGGCATCTAGACGTATTCATAAGTTGTGAGCATCACTTCACAGTTGTTTGGGGAAGCTTGTTGATGAGGAGAAGGAGGACTGCCCTATTACTCTGATACAACTGAATTGTATCATTGAAAAACTGGCGAAAATGTTACGTTGCCCACGGTTGTCTTTCAATGTATGGATCAAAAGAAGAAAGAAAATGTTCAGTAGTCGCGTTCATTACACCCTTGGGTTTCATTGGATTTCAACAGAGTAAGTAATGTAAGCAAATATGTAAGAAACGGAACATTAAGTTGTATTTATGTTCTGTTTATTTCTTAAAGAAGATATGGAATTCTCTTGCTTCTTCTTACCATTCTCTCTTTTATTAAACCAGTAAGATATGAAACTTTTTTTTCTAAAATTCCATTAAGTGATTTGAAATTAGCCTTTGTTTTCCTCTGCCGAAATAAGGCCATAAGAACTTTAAATCGTGTGGCTTTTGACTGTTATTACTCTAAAAAAATATACTAGTAAATTATATAAAGGTGAAGAAGTGGCATTTATTTTTAATTGGTGCACTTTTAAATGTAGCTGCGGAAAAAAAAATTATTAATCCCCTTTGTAGGACACTACCTTGCCGTGGTGGAGGGCTTATTGGCTTCTATATAGTGGAATGCAATGATTGTAATGTGCCGGAAAGAAGCTATTTCCGACTCGTTCAGCCAAACTTGACAGAAAAGGCAAATCGAGAACGTTAAGAAAAAAAAATTGAAGTTGTGTTACAAACGTTTCAAAAACCCCTCTTAATCCCACATTCCTTTTAATAGTTTAGATTGTATATCATTTTATTTTGATTTTATTTAATTATAAATAATATTTTTATTTTATTATATTTATTTTCTCATGATAAATAACCTTAGGAAAAAAAATAAATGTCAAAACCTAAATCCAAATGAACAAATGTTCTTTTTATTGCAATAAAGATTAAGCAAGGAGGAAAGGAAAACAAAATATTACAATAACGTTACAGCCGAAAATAAAGTTAGCTTAAACGATGATCAGAGTAAGGTGCACAACCAGAAAAAGGAGAAGACTCTAACAAATCTGGTGAAGTCCGGTTGATTAAAAAAAAAACGAGAAAGTCACTCAGGAGATCTAGCGGCAGTAGGGATCGAATGGAAGGCTGAAAAGAGTCAAGATATAATTTGGAAATAAAATAAAAAAATATTTAAAAAGTAGAAACTTGGTTTCAACCACACAAGCTGGGCTTGAAATGGGAGATAGTCCAGGACCAGCCAAAAGGTGGTTCTAGGAAGCAGTTGAAACTATAAAACAGGATGTATTCAAATTACATAAGAGGGGAAAAAAATAAATTGATTGAGAATAAATAAAAAAAAAATTAACGACTACTCACCACAACAAGACACAATTAAGACGATGAACGAGAGACCGACAAAGGAGGGAAAACAAAAAAAAAGGAATACTCACAAAACACGAGAAAAAGGTCTATTATTGAACACAGACAACAAAGAGGGAAGGAACGCAGTCATCCGAGGGAGATGAGGTGAAGGAACGAAGAGGTGAGCAACGCTAAAAGGAAAAGAAAACAAAAGCAACTGGTTTTTTTAAAATATGCATTTCATAATAAAAAAAAATAATGGTGACAAAAGGCATGAAGAGGAGCTTCAATAGGCAGTCCACACAAAAGTAAACGTAATTAAAAATGTCCAACTTGTCTTCCAGTTCATGTTCTAATACAAGGCCTTCTATTTACACTAGGTGCCGACGTCCTGGAAAGATTGGAAGATCCGTTAGAGAATACAAATGTCGACTGACCAAACGCTAGTCATTGTAGTTGCTTGAAATAAAACAGCCATGAACACGATTAAGATTGGAGTCGGGGAAGCCAGCAAAATCGATGAACTTCCAATAATCTGGCCAAACGGAAAAGGTGAAGGAAGCACCGAATACAGTAGATAGTCCCAGCGACAACAAACAGGCTAACAAGGTATGTGATCATTTTAAGACTGGTGAAACAACATCGAATTGGAATGGGTTGAAGAAATCAAAAAAAGAATAATTATTCAGATCTTAAACCACATAGGCGAACGTAGCAAGCGACTGAGTCGGGCCAGCATTGTACTCGAACCATCGTCAGTTGGAGGGAGCTCCAGAGTTCAAGGAACCTCAACGGAGGCTAAGTGGATTCATCCTCCACGAAGGCTGAGCTGGTTCAGCTTCTACGAAGGCTGAGCTGATTCTACCTCGACGAAGGCTGAGCTGATTCAGCTTCGACGAAGGCCCAGTTGATTTTGCCTCGAAGAAGGCCCAGTTGATACTCCCCAGAAAAAACCTTTAGAGCACGTGAAAGCGAAAAGCTGGCGCACGCTAACAGTCAAAATGACACGCGGGCATGACCGAAGGCACGGACACTTGAAAAGAAAAAATTTATGCCGGAAATAACATTACAACAATATGGACAGATAGTAAAAAGTTAAGTAACAATAGGGTAATAAAAAAAACTTTTCAGATGCTAAAAAAAAAATCGTAGCTAATTACTGAAACAATGAATTAGACAATAGATAAATTTCAAAATCCCTCCAAAAAAAATTATTTAAAATTTGCCTTATAACTTATATGAAAAAGACTTATAACTTTTTCTTTTATTTTAAATTAAATCTACCGAGTTAATGGTCGAAACTCTTTAGTCTATGATATGCTTATAACGGAGCTCCAACGGGAATTTTTACTCTTAATGCCTCAGTTAATTCTATAGTTCCGAATGCATGGAACTAAATTCCTTTTTTGTTTATTTATGGGCTTATTGCATGGGAATTCCTTTTATTTTTTCTATAAAATTATATAGAATTATGTAACCTGGCCAGGTTGAGTCAGGACTAATGAAAGACCTGAAAGGAAAAAACAAAGATCAATGTGGAAAACCATGTTAGCCATAATTCCTATTTAAAACTAACATTACGGAGAACGTCATGTGTACCCTTTTAAATTATTTTTAACGAGGAGGGGGCCACCGTAACCTCCTCGGAGGCTTAGAGAACTGCCCGCGTAGGTTGGCTCCCTGGCGGCAATAGAACAAAACGAGCTTTGACGAGAAAATAAGAAAAAATTAGGCTTTATTAAGATGTCAATAGACTTAAAGCACCAGATAAAAAGAATACTTAACCAAGCGATTTTTAATCATAAAGGCATGTTAAAAAAAAAAATCAATTCGTACTCTAACTCGAAGTTAGGTCGAAAAGAAAAGGTGAAAGATCAAGAGGTCCCCGGAACACCATCCTCAAACGGGAAGAAAGGTAAAATGGGAAAAAATTTTTTTTCCATATAACGGGACTGAAATTGCACGTTATAGACTCCCTGACCAACAAAAAAAAATTTTTTCTGCATACAGAAAAATTTTTTTGTAAATTGTTGAGAAAGGATCGAGTGGGAAAAAAAATGAGCCCTAAAAAAGGTGGAGGAGTTGTCACGGAACTTTGTAATCTCCAATTTAGGTTTTGACATTTGAGCACGATACTTTCCATTCTCGAGTATCCTGAGGTTTATCGACCCGCTTAAGACATAAAGTGTTTGGGTCCCAGTATTTTACTACCATGAAAGGACTGCCATATAGGGGGCTTAACGATTTCCATGGTCGGTCCGATTCGGGTAAGAGTTGACTCCGGACCAATACCAAAGAACCCGGATCGATTTGTTGTCTAGGCTTGATGTTTTTGATTTACGTTTTCTTTCACGATTTAGAAAGGCACTTTTTAGATTGTTCTCACGTTGGAGAGCACTCAATTTTCCTCTGGTAACATTCCAAAAATCCTCGCCTAACATTAATTGCTCAGGCGTAAAATTGGTGGCGTCATGAGGCAACACGCGTAACGTGAATAAACATTTTGTCAGCAAATCATCCCATGCTTGTGTAGGATCATCCATTAAAGCCAATCTTAATTTATCTTTTATAGTCCTAACGAAACGTTCCGCAGGGTTAGTCTGTGGAGTGTATGGTAGGCTATACAATGCCCTGATATTCATGCGTTTATAAAACGCCTGTATTATTTTCCCTGAAAAATATGTTGCATTATCCTGTAGAACTTTCTGTGGTTTTCCTATTTTGGCAATAGCAGATTGTAAGAGCTCAATGACAGCCTTCTGGGTCAATTTTCTTGCGGGTAATAATTCTACCCATCCCGAAAATGTATCGATTGCAATGATGAGGTAGCGATTGCCTTTTTTTGTTCTCGGAAGGGGACCAGTGGCATCTAGGGCCTACAATTCATTGACAGTGTGTACTTGTCGCCTCCTAGCGTGTCCTGCTAATCTGTAATTGGAGGCTTTGCCTCGTTGACAACTCTCGCATTGATTGACAAACTGTATTACTTGTTGTTTCATACCTGGCCAACGAAACCTTTTTCTTAGCAAGAAGAGCATTTTTCTAATACCCGGGTGAATTAAAGGTCCACAGTTGTGCCAATATTCAATTAAGCTATGACGGTGTTTTTCTGGCACCTCTATTCGTAAACACGGTTTAGCGTGATGCCTTATCATGGGCTGAACGTGCTCATACATTGTTTCCTCTGGAGGATTCTCAGAATCAATTTGATCGCGAAAGTTTTTGACCGTAACGTTTTCTTTTTTTACATTCGTCATCTGGACGCAAGTTTGACCGAGCCAACACCTAGACAGTGCATCTGGAATGTGGTTTAACTTTCCAGTTTTGTGTTTTATATTAAAATTAAAGTTTTGCAATTTCAATGCCCAGCGCGTGATCCGGCTATTTTGATCTTTGAATTTATGTAACCAGTTCAACGCCTGGGCGTTGCAGTATACGTCAAATTCTACCCCTTCTAAATAGGGTCGGAAGTGGTTTATGGTTGATATAACAGCTAAGCACTCCCATTCAAGAACAGTGTACCGGGTTTCGCACTCCGTTAATGACCGACTATAATAACCGATAATCCGGAATGCCCCATCGATACGTTGGGCTAACATCCCCGCAACGGCCACCTTACTAGCGTCCGTATGGATCTCAAAAGGTATAGAAAAGTCAGGTTGGCATAAAATGGGAGGACTGGTGAACTTGTTTTTGATGTCTTCGAAGGCTCGTTGACAGTTTTGGTCCCAACGCCAAGGATAATTTTTATGGGTAAGCCGACGTAAGGGATGATTGACATGGCTTAGACTGGGGATAAACTCTTTATAGAATTGTACCATCCCGATATATTGTTTTACTTGGCGGGGGTTTTTAGGCATGGGGTACTTCAGCATCGGCTGTATGTTTTTCTGGGTGGGTCTTAAACCTAAAAGGTCAACTTTATAACCCAAAAACTCCACTTCATTTATCGCAAATCGCGATATAATGAAGTTCACCTTTAGGTTACAAGAGCGTAGTTTATGTAACACGATGTCCAGTACACGCAGGTGTGATTCCAAATCTGGAGTTCCCACTATAATGTCATCCATATAGTGGAAACTCCAGGATTCGATGGTGGGATCAAGAACCCGATAGATGATTGACTGGAACTCCTGAGCACCATTTTTGATTCCAAAAGGAACCACAGTGAAACAAAAGATGCCCATCCCGGGTACCATAAAAGAAGTTTTCTCTTGAGACTCCCGGTCTAGCGGAATTTGCCAATAGGCTGATTTAAGATCCAATACGGAGAAAACTCGTGTGTGATGTAGTTTTCTTAGGATCTGATCGATGGGTAACGGATAATAGACCATTGGCTTAGTTAGTCGGTTCAACGGATGTGCGTCTAAAACAAACCTATACTCTTGACCCCCCTTCTTCTCGATTAGAAAATAGGGAAGCGACCAGGATGTTTCTACGCGTCTGATTACCCCCTGTTGTTCCATTTCTAAGACTGTCTGCCGGAGGATAGGAACTTTCACGTGGGCCTGCGGATAAGGCCGTATTTTCACTGGGGGATTATCTCCCGTATCTATAGAATGGGTGTATCCTGGAAAACGATCCGTTATTTTGGCCATATCTTGTGCCATAGTTTCTATCAAGGAATTAATTTTCCGTTGTATACATTCTTCATTTGTGTCTTTCGAATGAATGGGGATCAATGCCAATGGCAGTTGTAAAGTTAATTTTGCGTTTAATTTCCTCAAGGTGTCGATTCCTAAAAGTCCATTACAAGGAAGGTGAGGGGCGATCCAAAACAACAATTCGATTTTCCCACACCTATCTCCATTTATTTTATCTACTAAAATCTTTCTCGTTTGGGTCAATTCCATGACTCCGACAATACGTCGTTTTGGTTTTAATTCCCCAGGGTTGGTAGTTAAACGATCAACCCATTTTTCGTGTAGTAAAGAAACGTTCGAGCCAGAGTCTACCATAAAAGGGTAGCGAACGCCTTCAATTTCAAGTTCTATTTGCCAAAAAGCGTTTGACGGGACGGATAGAACCTCAGTAATTTGAAAACTCGAATCACCAGCCCTCGAACATAGAGTCTGATTTTTGTCCGACGTTTCTTTATCTAAGAGCACTACACCTTCTAGTTCATCCTCGAAACCAATGTCACGTTCGTTCTGATGTCTCTGGTTCGAAGATGAATTTTCAGAAAGGGGTGCTTCCCGAATTGCTGGTTCCATATGAGAAACGTACAAATCATATTCCTGCTTGTTTTCCATTCGCACATCCGCTCCTTTTTCCATTTCCGAAAAATTTGGAATATCGCGTTCAACGCCCAAAGCATCTTGCATTAATTCTAATGTGCTTTTAGGATTGGTGTACGCCCAACGCTCTTGAAATTGTAATAGAGCATTTTCTTTCACCAATTCACGCAACTGTGCTGCTGTCAAAGGTGAATCTAATTTACGATTCATTTCGAAAGTACGGCACCAATAAACCAAAAAAGGTTCGGACTCATGTTGCGTTGAATTAAATAACTTCTTCATGTTGTCTGCCCACCAATCCGGGCGTCCCAGTATTTCTCTCAAAGTGAACTTCAACTCATTCCAGTTTTGAGTTTCGATTTTGAGGGCAAGCATCCACGGGGACATTTCACGTGTCACCATGGCAGGCCACCATCGAAATAGGAACTTATCTCCTACTCCAAACATTTTTGTCGTCTTTTCTAGTTCCCATATATACTCATAAATATCTTGTTCTATACTAAATTTGTTTAATCCCATAAGGTCTAACATTTTCAGCTGCATTATACCGTCTGCAAGCTGAGCATTCGTACCCATCTGCGCAAGCAACTCGGCTTCCATATTGTTTTTTGATTTAGGAGAACGTGACGACTTGCCGGATACTAGAACAAAAAAAAAACCCATAAAATAAAATCGGCCTAACAATTGACAAAACAACTTAAATATGTCATTTGCTAATCTGGAAGAAACTTATCCTTAAGAAGGGTGGAGATCAAAAGATCTTGAGTATTGTGGTCCATCTTACCCTGGAAAAAACCTAACAAACGTAAAAAAATCAAGACTCGCTAGCGAAAATTCGACTTAACTAGATACCCGACTTACCATAAATAAACGACAGTCAACTTACGATGCATGCGCTAATTTGTTGATTTGGAAAAAAACTAACTGTAACATGCCGGAAAGAAGCTATTTCCGACCCGTTCAGCCAAACTTGACGGAAAAGGCAAATCGAGAACTACTCACCACAACAAGACACAATTAAGACGATGAACGAGAGACCGACAAAGGAGGGAAACACAAAAAAAAGGAATACTCGCACAACACGAGAATAAGGTCTATTATTGAACACAGACAACAAGGAGGAAAGGAACTCAGTCATCCGAGGGAGATGAGGTGAAGGAACGAAGAGGTGAGCAACGCTAAAAAGAAAAGAAAACAAAATTGAGCAACTGGTTATTTTAAAATATGCATTTCATAATAAAAAAAAATAAGGGTGACAAAAGGCATGAAGAGGAGCTTCAATAGGAAGTCCACACAAAAATAAACGTAATTAAAAATGTCCAGCTTGTCTTCCGGTTCATGTTCTAATACGAGGTTTTCTATTTACACTAGGTGTCGACGTCCTGGAAAGATTGGAAGATCCATTAGAGAATACAAATGTCGACTGACGAAACGCTAGTCGTTATAGTTGGTTGAAATGATACAGCCATGAACACGATTAAGATTGGAGTCGGGGAAGCTGGCAAAATCGATGAACTTCCAATAATCTGGCCAAACGGAAAAGGTGAAGGAAGCACCGAATACAGTAGATAGTCCCAGCGACAACAAACAGGCTAACAAGGTATGTGATCATTTTAAGACTGGTGATACAACATCGAATTGGAATGGGTTGAAGAAATCAAAATAAGAATAATTATTCAGATCTTAAACCACATAGGCGAACGTAGCAAGCGACTGAGTCGGGCCAGCATTGTACTCGAACCATCAGTTGGTGGGAGCTCCAGAGATCAAGGAACCTCAACGGAGGCTAAGTGGATTCATCCTCAACGAAGGCTGAGCTGGTTCAGCTTCTACGAAGGCTGAGCTGATTCTACCTCGACGAAGGCTGAGCTGATTCTCTTTCGACGAAGGCCCAGTTGATTTTGCCTCGACGAACGCCCAGTTGATTCCCCCAGAAAAAGCACGTGAAAGCGAAAAGCTGGCGCACACTAACAGTCAAAATGACACGCGGGCATGACCGAAGGCATGGACACTCGAAAAGAAAAAATTTAAGCCGGAAATAACATTACAACAATATGGACAGATAGTAAAAAGTTTAGTAACAATAGGGTAATAAAAAAAAACTTTTCAGATGCTAAAAAAAAAATCGTAGCTAATTACTGAAACAATGAATTAGACAAAAGATAAATTTCAAAATCCCTCCAAAAAAAAATTATTTAAAATTTGCCTTATAACTTATATGAAAAAGACTTATAACTTTTTCTTTTAATTTAAATTAAATCTACCGAGTTAATGGTCGAAAACTCTTTAGTGTATGATATGCTTCTAACGGAGCGCCAACGGGAATTTTTACTCTTAATGCCTCAGTTAATTCTATAGTTCCGAATGCATGGAACTAAATTCCTTTTTTGTTTATTTTTGGGCTTATTGCATGGTAATTCCTTTTATTTTTTCTATAAAATAATATAGAATTATGTAACCTGGCCAGGTTGAGTCAGGACTAATGAAAGACCTGAAAGGAAAAAACAAAGATCTATGTGGAAAACCATGTTAGATATAATTCCTATTTAAAACTAACGTTACGGAGAACGTCGTGTGTACCTTTTTAAATTATTTTTAACGAGGAGCGGGCCACCGTAACCTCCTCAGGGGCTTAGAGAACTGCCCGCGTAGGTTGGCTCCCTGACGGCAAAAGAACAAAACGAGCTTTGACGAGAAAATAAGAAAAAATTAGGCTTTATTAAGATGTCAATAGACTTAAAGCGCCGGATAAAAAGAATACTTAACCAAGCGATTTTAATCATAAAGGCACGTTAAAAAAAAATCAATTTGTACTCTAACTCGAAGTTAGGTCGAAAAGAAAACGTGAAAGACCAAGAGGTCCCCAGAACACCATCCTCAAACGGGAAAAAAGGTAAAATGGGACTGAAATTGCACGTTATATGATCAACATGTTATCCCTAAATATCAAATGTATTTTCCTGAAATCATACAAAATGTGTCCTCAAACACAAAAACATGCAATATATTAATAAAGAATGTATACTTTATCTTATGATTTTAATAGGTAAAGAACAAGTATCGGCATTAACAAGATGCTTGAACCAATATCTCAACCGACCAGAAGATGGGGGAGGAAATAAAAATATCTGGTGGGCCAAAGTCAAGAAGTACGACTTTGTATTACATTTATCTTGTGGAGAAGGGCTAGGAATATCTGAAGTGCAAATGGCAAATGGACTGCATCTTGTAAGCGGAGTTTACATTTAATTTGTGCCTCAAGCCCTAAACAATAAAGGTATTTTTACAGGGCCGTAGTCAAGGGTTGGAGGCTTGACAACTAATCAGTTATGAAAAAACGTCTGCCTCTTTAACTGGGGTTAATGTCCGACTCAGTCGAATTTTTGAAAGCTGGTCCAAAAATTTTAAAAATCGACCTCCCCCCAAGATAACGTCATGGCTACGACCCTGTTATATATACATATATTTTTGATTAAATATCTTATGCACGTTTATTGCTTTGTGTTTAGTTATAGTTTAACAATGTCTATTTTGAAATACTAGGGTTTTTATTAATATAAACAATTCCGATATAATCATTATTTGCATTTAATATGTGTATTGTTCCTACAATACTTTTTTCTTCATTGTTATATGAAAAAGAATCGTGATGTAAAAAAGTTAGTCATTTCATAAGTATATAACAATGGATAGGAAAGTATTGTAAAATTTTAAAAAGTATCGCATATTAGAAAATTTGCATCTATCAAATGTAAGTACTGAATGTGTCCAAAGGGATAAAAATCAATTTTGTCATAATCAAAACCTTTGTATTGCAAAATGGATATTGGTAAATTATAACTATAATTTTTTGAATGACCTGCTTTATAGGCTAGCATTAGAAAGTTCTCATGGGTAAGAATAAAAACATCCAAACAATTTATAAAAAGTTTTGAAATTAAAATACGCAATTGAATAACATATCGCTATTAAAAAATCGAACGTTTTGCATATAGTAATCACGCAATAGAAGATAGCAGTAAAATTTATATTGAATGTCTGAAATAGGCATGATGTCGAGATAATGAGAGCATATTTGCCATTGTCTATCAGACTATTTGGACGTTCAGGACCCTATCAATTTTGCACCTGTCATCTGTCCATTATTTCGCAATGAATTTTCCGAAAGTTATCAGGGCTTTGTTTTTTTCCAGTAAAAGGGAGGAAAAATGAGGTAGAACAAAAATAGAGTTAAAATGCACAGTAGGAATGGAAATCTTTTGGGCATCTAGACGTATTCATAAGTTCATCGCATCACTTCACAGTTGTTTGGTGAAGCTTGTTGATGAGGAGACGGAGGACTGCCTTATTACTCTGATACAACTGAATTGTATCGTTGAAAAACTGGCGAAAATGTTACGTTGCCAAGGGTTGTCTTTCAATCTATGCATCAAGAGAAGAAAGAAATTGTTCAGTAGTCGCGTTCATTACACCTTTGGGCTTCATTGGATTTCAACAGAGTAAGTAATGTAAGCAATTATGTAAGAAACAGAACATTAAGTTTCATTTATGTTCTGTTCATTACTTTAAGAAGATATGGAATTCTCTTGCTTCATCTTACCAT
This sequence comes from Rhysida immarginata, assembly GCA_023313115.1. Taxonomy (NCBI): domain Eukaryota; kingdom Metazoa; phylum Arthropoda; class Chilopoda; order Scolopendromorpha; family Scolopendridae; genus Rhysida; species Rhysida immarginata. The sequence goes on from JAHWFO010061344.1 coordinate 79,015, forward strand.
TCTCTCTTTTATTAAACCAGTAAGATATGAAACTTTTTTTTTCAAAAATCTCATTAAGTGATTAGAAATTAACGAAATTGGTAGTAACTTTACAGTATAACATAATGACGACAGAGATTCCAACTAGTTTCGCCTTTTATTCCCGGCTTTAACAAGGATAAGACAACAAGAGGCTCGCAGGCCTTATATACAGAAACAAGGTACATACTATGCAAAGAGATTGGAGGATGGAAATAGAAAGTGAGCCAATCAAGAAAATAGGAAAACCAATAACAGAAATTACTATATGAAACCAAGAACAGAAAATACTAATGAAACCAATAACAAAAATTAATATAGGAAACAAAACAAAATGATAAAAGAGGAAAGCAAACAAATCGCGGACCGAAAAGAGAGCATATCTTTTTCTCAGAAGACAAGAAGATTTACAAAAGAGAATGAAAGTAAAATAATATAAAAATATCTGAAAATAAAAAAATTATACAAGGTCGGAGACAGAGTTAAGTACGGCATAGACATCAAAATCCGTTTGGCAATTGAGGAGGAGGCCAGGAGTGGATCTCTTGGCTTTAAATATTTCTATTGACTCAAGGGTCGCAGTCTTGAACGGGTCGTTGGATTTGTGTAAGATGGACATCACTTCATCTTGGGTTTTTAAAGTATGTCTTGGGTTTTCAAAGTATGTCCGGAATCGGTAAGATGGTTGGCATAGTGGGAATTACGATCTTCTTTTTCGTAGGAGTTGACGTGTTCCTTGAAAGGTATTTTAAAATTACGGGTGGATAATCCTATGAAAAAGTTATCGCAGAAGGCGCAGTTCAGGCGATAAACTCCGGATCGGTCGAAATCGTGAGATGCAGGTAGGGTAGATGGGTGCAAGGTACAAAGAAAAGGGGTAGGGGAACGAAAAGAAATTTGGAGGCCAAGGGAAGAGAGGAAATTGGAGAAGCGGGAGAAATGGGGCCGAGGTAAAATAGAGAAACCCACTTCTTGCGTTGGCTTATATCAGGAGGGGGGGGAATCGGGTTAAGGAAGGCATGTCTACGTCTTTAGAGGGTACGGGAGAAAGTAGAGGATGAGAAGCCGTTCATACGGACGAGGGTGTGGATGATACGGACTTCGGAGGTGCGGGAAGGGGGGCTGAGGGGTAACTTCAGGACACAGTCAATGAAGTAGCGTAGGGAAGCGTGTTTGTGGACGGAGGGTGTGTGAGGAAGAACAGTGGATTAGATTGGACGATGTGGTAGGCTTACGGAATACAGAGAACGAGAAACGGTTAATTTGGAGGTTGTTAGTAATGAGGATGTCAAGGTACGGGATGGATTTGTTAATTTCTGTTTCGTAGGTAAATTAGATATGGGGAGAGAAGGAATTGAAAGTGTAAACGATGTCAGTGGGGGAGGAGGAACGAGAATCGTAAATATTAAGGATGACATCCACATATTGATAGTGGAAATGATAGTGGAGTTAGCAAGGAGGGGGGGTGACAAAGGTTAGTTCGAGGTCTTGTAGGAAGACTTCAGATAAGAAGCTGCTAAGGGGAAAGCCCATACGCAATCCAGTAATTATCTAATTATCTCACCGATGATTAGAAATTAGCCTTTGTTTTCCTCTGCCGAAATAAGGCCATAAGCATTTTAAATCGTGTGGCTTTTGACTGTTATTACTTTAAAAAAGTATACCGGTGAATTGTGTAGACGTGAAGAAGTGGCATTTATTTTTAATTGGTGCACTTTTAAATGTAGCTGCGAAAAAATAAATTATTAATCCCCTCCGTAGGACACTACCTTGCCGTGGTGGAGGACTTATTGGCTTCTATATAGTGGAATGTAATGATCAACATGTTATCCCTAAATATCAAATGTATTTTCCTGAAGTCATACAAAATGTGTCCTCAAACACACAAACAAGCAATATATTATTAAGGAATGTATACTTTATGTTATGATTGTAATAGGTAAAGAACAAGTATCGGCATTAACTTTATGCTTCAAACCAATATCTCAACCGACCAGAATATGGGGGAGGTAATAAAAATATCTGGTGGACCAAAGTCAGAAAGTAGGACTTTGTATTACATTTATCTTGTGGAGAAGGGCTAGGAATATATGAAGTGCATTACTGGCAAATGGAATGCATCTTGTAAGCGGAGTTTACATTTCATTTGTGCCTCAAGCCCTAAACAATAAAGGTATTTTTACAGGGCCGTAGTCAAGGGATGGGGGCTTGACAACTAATCAGTTATGTAAAAACGTCTGCCTCTTTAACTGGGGTTAATGTCCGACTCAGTCGAATTTCTAAAAGCAGGTCCAAAAATTTTAAAAATCGACCTCCCCCCAAGATAACGTAATGGCTACGACCCTGTTATATATATATATATATTTGATTAAATATCTTAAGCACGTTTATTGCTTTGTGTTTAGTTATAGTTTAACAATGTCCATTTTGAAATACCAGGGTTTTTATTAATATAAACAGTTCCGATATAACCATTATTTGCATTTAATATGTGTATTGTTCCTACAATACTTTTTCTTTTACTGTTATATGAAAAAGAATCGTGATGTAAGAAAGTTAGTCATTTCAAATGTATATAACAATGGATAGGAAAGTATTGTAAAATTATAAAAAGTATTACATATTAGAAAATTTGCATCTATCAAATGTAAATACTGAATGTGCCCAAAGGGATAAAAATCAATTTTGTCATTATTAAAACCTTTGTATTGCAAAATGGATATTGTTAGATTATAACTATAATTTTTTGAATGACCTGCTTTATAGGCTAGCACTAGAAATGTCTCATAGGTAAGAATAAAAACATCAAACCAATTTATAAAAAGTTTAGAAATTAAAACACGCAACTGAATAAAGTATCGCTTTTAAAAAATCGAACGTTTTGCATATAGTAATCACGCAATAGAAGATGGTAGTAAAATTTCCAAGAATTTCTGCGTGGTCAACGTTGATTAGTCATTTCGAGATTATGAGAGCATATTTGCCATTGTCTATCAGACTCTTTGGACGTTTAGGACCCTTTCAATTTTGCTCCTGTCATCTGTCCACTATTTCGCAATGAATTTTCCCAAAGTTATCAGGGCATTGTTTTTTTCCAGTAAAAGGGAGGAAAAAGGAGGTAGAACAAAAATAAAGTAAAAATGCACAGTAGAAATGGAAGCCTTTTGGGCATCTAGACGTATTCTTAAGTTCCGCGCATCACTTCAGTTGTTTGGTGAAGCTTGTTGATGAGGAGATGGAGGACTGCCCTATTACTCTGATACAACTGAATTGTATCGTTGAAAAACTGGCGAAAATATTACGCTGCCCAGGGTTGTCTTTCATTGTATGCATCAAGAGAAGAAAGAAAATCTTCAGTAGTCGCGTTCATTGCACCCTTGGGCTTCATTGGATTTCAACAGAGTAAGTAATGTAAGCAATTATGTAAGAAACAGAACATTAAGTTTCATTTATGTTCTGTTCATTACTTTAAGATAGGGAATTCTCTTGCTTCTTTTTACTATTCTCTCTTTTATTAAACCAGTAAGATATGAAACTTTTTTTTTCCAAAATCCCATTAAGTGATTAGAAATTAAACTTTGTTTTCCTCTGCCGAAATAAGGCCATAAGCATTTTAAATCGTGTGGCTTTTAACTGTTATTACTTTAAAAAAATATACCAGTGAATGGTGTAGAGGTGAAGAAGTGGCATTTATTTTTAATTGGTGCACTTTTAAATGTAGCTGCGGAAATATAAATTATTAATCCCCTCCGTAGGACACTACCTTGCCGTGGTGGAGGGCTTATTGGCTTCTATATAGTGGAATGTAATGATCAACATGTTATCCCTAAATATCAAATGTATTTTCCTGAAGTCATACAAAATGTGTCCTCAAACACACAAACATGCAATATAATTATAAGGAATGTATACTTTATGTTATGATTTTAATAGGTAAAGAACAAGTATCGGCATTAACTTGATGCTTGAACCAGACCAATATCTCAACCGACCAGAGGATGGGGAAGGAAATAAAAATATCTGGTGGGCCAAAGTCAGGAAGTACGACTTTGTATTACATATACCTTGTGGAGAAGGGCTACGAATATCTGAAGTGCATTACTGGCAAATGGACTGCATCTTGTAAGCGGAGTTTACATTTCATTTGTGCCTCAAGCCCTAAACAATACAGGTATTTTTACAGGGCCGTAGTCAAGGGTTGGGGGCTTGACAACTAATCACTTACGAAAAAACGTCTGCCACCTTAACTAGGGGTAATGTCCGACTCAGTCGAATTTTTTGAAAGCAGGTCCAAAAATTTTAAAAATCGACCTCCCCCCAAGATAACGTCATGGCTACGACCCTGTTATATATACATATATTTTTGATTAAATATCTTAAGCACGTTTATTGCTTTGTGTTTAGTTATAGTTCAACAATGTCCATATTGAAATACTAGGGTTTTTGTTAATATAAACAATTCCGATGTAATCATTATTTGCATTTAATGTGTTTTGTTCCTACAATGCTTTTTTCTTCATTGTTATTCGAAAAAGAATCGTGATGTAAGAAAGTTAGTCATTTCAAATGTATATAACAATGGATAGGCAAGTATTGTAAAATTTTAAAAATTGTCGCCTATTAGAAAATTTGCATCTATGAAATGTAAATACCGAATGTGTCCAAAGGGATAAAAATAAATTTTTTTTCATAATTAAAACCTTTGTATTGCAAAATGGATATTTTTAATTTATAACTATAATTTTTTGAATGACCTGCTTTATAGGCTAGCTCTAGAAATATCTCATGGGTAAGAATAAAAACATCCAACCAATTTATAAAATTTTAGAAATTAAAATACGCAATTGATAAAAGTATCGCTAATAAAATATCGAACGTTTTGCATAATCACGCAATAGAAGATGGTGGTAAAATTTCCAAGAATTTCTGCGTGGTCAACGTTGATTGGTCATTTAAATCGAATGTCTGAAATAGGCATGATGTCGAGATTATGGGAGCATATTTACCATTGTTTATCAGACTCTCAGGACGTTCAAGACGCTTTCAATTTTGCTCCTGTCATCTGTCCACTATTTCGCAATGAATTTTCCCAAAGTTATCAGGGCTATGTTTTTTTTCTAGTAAAAGGGAGGAAAAAGGAAGTAGAACAAAAATAGAGTTAAAATGCACAGTAGCAATGGAAGTCTTTTGGGCATCTAGACGTATTCATAAGTTCTGCGCATCACTTCACAGTTGTTTAGTTAAGCTTGTTGATGAGGAGACGGAGGACTGCCCTATTACTCTGATACAACTGAATTGTATCGTTGAATAACTGGCGAAAATGTTACGTTGCCCAGGGTTGTCTTTCAATGTATGCATCAAGAGAAGAAAGAAAATGTTCAGTAGTCGTGTTCATTACACCCTTGGGCTTCATTGGATTTCAACAGAGTAAGTAATGTAAGCAGTTATGTAAGAAACAGAACATTAAGTTTCATTTAAGTTCTGTTCATTACTTTAAGAAGATATGAAATTCTCTTGCTTCTTCTTACCATTCTCTCTGTTTTTAAACCAGTAAGATATGAAACTTTTTTTTTCCAAAATCCCATTAAGTGATTAGAAATTAGCCTTTGTTTTCCTCCGCCGAAATAAGGCCATAAGCATTTTAAATCGTTTGGCTTTAGACTGTTATTACTAAAAAAAAATATACCAGTGAATGGTGTAGAGGTGAAGAAGTGGCATTTATTTTTAATTGGTGCACTTTTAAATGTAGCTGTAAAATAAATTATTATTCTCCTCCGTAGGACACTACCTTGCCGTGGTGGAGGGCTACCTTTACCTTGGTGAAAATGTATATAAAATCATTATATTTATTCATTT
>JAHWFO010061346.1:0-43887 GCA_023313115.1 Rhysida immarginata
CTTCCTCTGTGGACTGTTCTGCCGGGTTATACGGCCTTCAGTTTATTCCACTGTATAGTTTCTCGAACTTTTACTATCACGTGAAAACATTCTCTGTTTTACTTTCTTTATTACTGTGCAATTATTTTTTTTCATGTTTTTTGGTATCTGTTTCTCATCTGTAATAAACCTCAAATTTCTGCTTGGAATCCTCCTTTTTGTTTACCTTTTGACTCCAAATGTTAAATTTTATCCGCATTTCTTGTGGGTTAATTTGGGAGGGTCCTCCAGTTCTTTCTTACTATCCTTTTTTTTTTTTTTTTTTGCTTATTAGGGTTAACTTTTGTTCTTCGAGTTCCTTTTTGCATAATTTTATTTATCTTCCCCTTTTGGCCCTTGCCTTTCTGCCCTTGACTGTCCGTGTCACTTTTGGCACGCAACAAAATGTACATATAAAGTATGTATACTCCTATGTACGCATATCCATACTGCATCCTGTGCGTGATAATATATACAGGGTGAATTTTAAGTACACCGACAAACTTAAAATTGACTGACTGAAAATTGCGTAAAAAAGGTCATATCAACATGTTTCCGGAAATCATATCAACATTGTTGCCACAGTCCTGACCTCATTTATTATTACAGACCTGTCCATAACACGCTGAAAGCTATACCACAGAATGGACAGCTTTGCCGTTTCCCATGCTAAGCGATGGTAGTGAGCAGACGGTGGCGCCCTCCGACGGATGGGTGGAATCTGCCGGCTGTTTAACCTGCGTTTCTATGGAGTATGCTACGACTTTTTTTTAGATTTTTAATTATTTCTCGGTCTGTAATTAACGGAAACCTCCAAGATCAGATGGAAGTTTGAAATGAATGACATGGAATCTGTCAGCGTCAAAAAATGTTTTTTTCTACGCAGGAAAAATAGATATTCGCCTAACTAAATGCTTGAGTAACTTGCTTGGTGGAATCGTGGATTCACTTAGCATAGTAATAGCACTGGGAAATAAGCGCTTTTCGAATATATTTCATTATTAAATTTATTTTTCGTTCTTTATTTTAGTTTCAATAAATTAAAAAGTTAATTTTAAAGTCTGTATATGGATTTGTTTCGTGTATACAATGTAAATAAAAACATTTAAGACATGTTTGCTTATCTATTAAAACTTTCAAACTGATCCGTTTCTTAGATATTAATTAAAAGTTAATTTTTGATTTAACATATCTTTGGTGAAAGTGTATTCAGAATTTTGGTATGTTTATAAAGAAAATGAAAGTTTTACTCGTGATGTTTGTTAATTATATAACTAAAAAAAATTGTCAGTTTCTTATGTTCATTGCACTAAAAAATATTGTCAGGGTTTTTGTGTCTCGTCCTTCTCTCGTATACTTCTGTTCATTAAATGAAAAATGAAGAATTATCTTTTAATCCCTCACATTATTAAGGAAACTAAATTCTTTAATATGAATTCAAATTAAATAGTAATTCGTTTCCCATGGAGTTTAAAATCAAATGAAAATTAATTATAATCAACTGTCAGTTTTTTATGAATTTTGTTTTTTGTTATATTATCTTGTTGAAGTCTGAAGTTTCTTAATTTTTGTCAACATCATTTACTTCAATGTAATTTTATCATCAAAATATACAGTGTATCTAAATGTGTATCTTTAAGTGTATATAATATAGTGTAAAAGTTGCATTCTAATGGCTTTTGTCACTTATTTTGCTTCTCACTTTTTCAATAAAAACAAATTAAAGTAAGTCAAATTAATTCTGTTGTTGAAATGAGATTAGTTTGGAGTGAAATTACTATATTTCGGACAATATATTAATACATTTGCAAAATCTAAATGATTAAGGTATATGCTGTAAACTTAACAGCCAGTCAGCTGATTGCTAAGCAAGTTACTCAAGCATTTAATTCGGCGAATATCTATTTTTCCTCCGTAGAAAATTATTTTTCTTGACGCCGATAGATTACATGTCATCCATTTCAAGCTTCCATGTGATCTTGGCGGTTTCCGTTAATTACAGACCGAGAAATAATTAAAAATCTAGAAAAAGTCGTAGCATGCTCCATAGAAACGCAGGTTAAACAGCCGGCAGATTCCACCCATCCGTTAGCAGCGCTGCTTTAAAGTCACTGCCATCGAAATGCTGAGCTGTCCATTCTATGTTATTCTATGGCTATACGTGAATATTCGCACATTTTTGCCACCTCGGGAACTGTGGCGCTAGTTAAACACTCGCTATCGCTTTCTCTTCTGCTTCTCTCGCTGTAGCGTTCCTCATCTACTTGCGATATCTGAAGACCGTACGTTTGAAATTATATTTATTATACTAGCAGAATTTGCCCGGCGTTGCACGGGCTGTTTGTTTGGTGAAATTTTGAATCAGATTTTGAGTATAAACGAAAAAGCCTTAATAAAGTATTTGGAAAAACGAAAAAAATTCTTTTAAATGCTCGCACTAGAATTTTGTTTCCAATTGGGTTCACTCAGAAAAATTCGACATTGCATCCTTAACATTTCACAATATCAAAGATGTCTATGAGTATTGATTTATTTCTGTCTATATTAAAATACACTTAATAGATGGATTGAAAGAGTTTGCTTACAGCCTCATCAGCATCTCTCATCAACATGTAACCGTTTCAATAGACCTTTTTAGAGAACATATTGTCCGCCAGGAGGGACACTGTATTTGTCGGTCATTACACGCGGTCTTTTTGACTCCTAGGCGTCGTATTGTCCCGTAGCGAAGCTGCAGAAATAACGAGCTATTACACGAACTATAGGGTTTGCTATATTTTCATTCTAACAGAATTTCTTCTCTTGAATCGGTGTAGTTCACCTTTTCTACTTTTGATATTTTTTGCACGACCGTAATGGCGGCGCCCATGAGATGATGTAATGAAAAGGTCTATAGAGTGGTATTCAGTCACAGAGCATGGAATCATGTCCTAAATGTGGTTGTTTATATTGTTAGTATCAGTTTTAGCAGCAAGGATTGGCGTCTCACACAATCATTTCAGATCTTTATAATTTTCTAAAATGTTTAGATAAACATTATCTATAACTTCTCTAAAGGAAATTACTACATTACAAAAACCATATGAAAAATAACTTTTCTCCAGTTATTAGCTCATGAGGAAAAGTACCCACACATTTTCAGGAAAAGCTTGAGCAGCTGCACGCTTAGAAATTGTATTCTATTATATGTTTTAGAATAATTTCTTACATCTCTCCAAAGATTTTGATAAAAAAAAAATAATAATGATTTTTTATTTTATTTATTTATTACTTTTTATAACTATCCCCCTTAAAACGTGAATCATTAAGGCAAGCCTCGTACCTGACGAAAAAAACCACGCCCCGGCCAACACCACCTAGACAGAAGGCCTGCGCACAGAAACTGCATACATTGCTACATCATCATCAAACAGCCAAATTTAAGGCTTATTATTGGTAGAAATACGATTAACAATAGCCGCTTTATCGTGATGTAACAATGCATGACTTTTCTGTGCGCTGGCCTTCTGTTCACTTATTCACTTGGAGTCACTCCGAGTGATTCCCGTGACTCTGAGTCATTCGGATTCCGTTTCTTTATTTGTTCCGAGTCATTTGGTCTCCGTTTCTTTATTCGCTCGGAGTTAACTCCCTTGACCTCCAACATCAGGGTACGCTTGGAGTCTTTCGGAGTTTGTTTCTTTATTCGCTTGGAGTGCGACTCAGGTTAACTCCCTTAACTCCTGCTTTCAAGCTGGAGTCATCGGAGTCAAAAAATTTAATGAGAAAGACGACGCAACAATGAAGAGTGCCAACAAAGTTGCGACTTCAACGATGATTAATTTTGTTACAATGAGATATCGTTTACGAGCGCGCTTGTTAGGAGCCGTGGCAACCACACAAACAAGAAAAGACTTTATTTCTTCAAGCTGGCGCATACTTGTTTAACTATCAACATGGCCGCCTCTATCTTTCGAAAGTGCACGATCATATCTTACCATAATTGGTTAGCCTTCCATTGTTGTTGGCTTGGCACGATACAAACGAAAATTTAGCTTAAATTAATCGAAAATTTGATTCAAGACAATTCCTTCAGCATAATTATTAATTTTTATATGCTCAATCTCAGTTCCATCTTTACGCATGGGGCCAGGGCCTCGTGATCCAAAGGCCACCCTAGCCTCTATGATAATAAATTAAAATTACAATTATGACCAGAACTTTGTTTTTATAAAAATATTAAAAAATAAAAAATATGTTATTGTTTATTTCTGTTAATAAAAAATAACTTAATGTCAAAGGTTCGCCATAACCAAAAGAGCCATGGGCACTGCTCATGCTTTTCTGATGCCTCCGGAGGTTGCGAAGAGGGGAAAAAATATCTTGAATCGTTCACAAGCAGTGTTGACAATTTAGCAGGGAAGTGTCCAATTTAAAAGCTCATTTTTATTATTTTGTGCATTATACATTAATTTACGAAGTAGTATAATATGTTGGGGGTGGCCGTGGCCTGGTTGTCTCGTCGGTTGGCTTGCCAATCGATGGAGTTCAGCAACTTCAGGCGCGGCCAGCTGCTGGTTGGGTGACGGCCTGGGCTTGAGGGCCACCGCTGGCGGGACAGCTATTTGGGGCGCGGCTGTTGGGGGACTTTGGTCTGACCCATTTGCCGATTGACCATAGCTGGTGTTCCAGCAGTTGGTGACAGCCTCTGGTTCGTTTATCCCCAGCAGCTTTTCCATCATGAAACCCCCCGTGCTTCGGAGGGCACGTTAAGCCGTCGGTCCCGACTGCTACTGTCATCTCGTAGCAGTCGTTATAATGGGATGGCGCAAAACTCCCTCGTAGGAGTAGGTGCCGCAAGCGATAATCTACCCTCTGTACCAGATAAGATAAGATATGTTTATTTATTAATGAATGATTCTATACCCATTTAAAAATGGAGAAGATAAAATAACAAATAATAAGAATAAATAATAACAATTAAGTAATAAACTAGAGGATACTCTTTTACCACAACAAGGAAACAAGAAACGAAAAAATAATAAATGAAAAATAAGGCAAAAAATTAAGACAAAAAACAAGAGAATAAGAAAAATACGACCTGTAAGCGCTTTTCGAAAGCCTTGCTTTCATCGTTCAGCAGCCCAAGGGGGAACACGGAATGAACTGACTTAGGACAATCGACAATCGCACAGTGAAGTGTACATTTGTTAGGATGGTACGAAAGCAGCGCTTTCACAAAGCTCATTCAACCAGAATAAACTCCAAATAAAATACACTGAGATAGTCAAGAAGCCTAACCAAACCAAGCGAACTAATTTTGGACAATCGACATTCGAACAGTGAAGTGTACATTTGTTAGGATGGGATGAAAGCAGCGCTTTCACAAAGCTCATCCAACCAGAATAAACTCCAAATGAAATACACTCAGGTAGTCAAGAAGCCTAACCAACCCAAGCAGTCTTCCATATTATACAAAAAAGAAAATAAAATTGCCGTATGTCAGAAACAAAATATAAACGAAATAAAGAACACAAGGACAAAGAAGATTATCACATCTTCCAGTAGTCCGGGAAAGAGACGTTGCTAATATCTTCAAAATTGACGTCAAGAACGTGCCTCGGTTTACGATACTTCTTATGCCAGTTCATATTCAATGATTTCTTTAGAATTCCATTCACAAGTTTATTGTCGTGAGTCTTCATCTTCTGTATCATAATCAAAAGGAGATCCTGTATAAACTTTCCGATATGGGCCATGTTTAAATCCATGTGGATGGATTGGTTTTTCACTGTCCTTCTGTCCAGCTGAGCAATGGTCCTCAGGGTAATATTCTGGAATGACTGTAGTTCACTGCATCTGGTTTTACAGATAGTCGCCCACGCAGGCATGCCATAGAGGAGTATGGTCCGGATTATCGATTTGTACAGAAGTAGCTTGTTGTCAATGCTGAGGGCGCTGTTGCGACCCATGAGAGCTATGTTACTATACTTAGCCCTCTTTGCTGTGTTCAGAGCATAGGACATATGCCGGTTCCATGAGAGTCTTGAATCAATGATAACTCCCAGATACTTGTAGTTGTCCACCCAGTCCAGTTTCTTATTGAACAGAACAAGAGAATCTGGGCGACGCTTGAGCTTCCTATTGAGGTACAAAGCCTTGCACTTTCCGACGTTTAGGTTCAACTTCCAGCAGTTAAACCGTCTTCGAACTGCTTCAAGGCGCACTGCAGCCGAGTGATAACGTGAGCCGGCTGGTGTGCCCATGTCATAATGGCAGTATCATCCGCATTAAAATACAGATTACAATTATCGGGTTTCGGGAAATCATGTACAAAGTAATTAAATAGCACAGGCCCGAGGACAGAACCCTGAGGGAAAGATAGCACCGGCCTTTACAACACGGGGTGTAGAAAGATTTTCTCCAACTTTGGCTTGATAGGATCTGCCGTCAAGAAAGGATTTCACCAACAAAATCGGCAGGGAACCCGTCACATTTTTTAGACAAGGCCCTCAAGCCACACATGGTCAGAAGCTTTACTGACATCGAGAAATACCACCCCACAGTACCTGGAGAGGTTCAGGGGGGTGCTCAGGTCTTCAACGAGCCTCCATATCTGCATCGGACAAGAGTGGGCAGCACGAAAGCCAAACTGCTCTTCCCGAAAAAGGTCATTTGCTAGATAGTGGTCTTGGAATCTGACGAGAATCGTTTTCTCCAACACTTTGGACATCGTGGGTAGCAGGCTAATAGGTCGGTAACTCGCCGGAAATGCAGGATTTTGCCCCTGCTTGGGGATACTCGACACAATAGATTGCTTCCAAGCCACAGGGAAGTAAGAAAATTTCCAGCAGACGTTAATGATATTAGTGAGATAGTCAATATAGTTCTTCGGGAGGTTTATAAGGGCGTTATTACTCACCTTGTCTCTTCCTGGAGCCTTCTTCTTTTTCAGTTTACTTATGATGGTGGCGACTTCTCCAGCCTCGATGCTGTTCTTCGTTAAATGCTGTGGGACTTCATCAAAGTTGACAATATCTTCTTCCACACGCTGAGACATGATTTGGCTCTCGAGCTTATCGTTGGTAGGAGTAACAAACTGCATTTCCAGTGAATCTGCAATGACTTGGGCCTTGTCCTGATCAGTTTGCACATAGCTACCTTGTGGTGTACGGAGTGGAGGAAGCGTAACATCCTTCTTCTTCTGTAAAGCTCTGACCATACTCCACAAGCTTTTGAGTTTTTCATTCCATCTAGCGTCGCGAAGCTCTTTTATCTCCTCTTGAACTCTTCGCACTAACCTGTTGTACTTGGTTTTGAGCCAAGGTTCACGATAACGTTGCCATAGTCTACAGGTCCTGTTTCTTTCAGCAATTAGGTGTTGGATTTCAGGAGTGAGTTGGTTTATTCTCTGATGGATACTTACTAGCTTCTATGGCACTGTTAATACATCTGGTGATGTCATCAACAAGTTGATCGATGTCCTCTGTACAGTAAGCAACGTCGGGATTGTAGCCATAGTCCTTAAGAATATCTTTGTAGAGCTTCCAGTCTTGATGATGTACGAGTTCCTCTCGGAAATTTATGTCAGCATTCTCAAAGTTCATCGCCACAGGCTTGTGGTCAGAAGAAAGGTCATCAATCGTGAAGATATTGTACGGTTTGAAGAAACCCTTCAAGAGCGAGATGTCCAAAACGTCACTACTAGGGGAGTGGTTGCAATAGTAGGTGTCCTCCACAGGTCCAGCAGCGACGATATCATCTCTACCTTGTATGTACCTATAGAGAATCATGCCGTTGTAATTCTGTGTTCTGGAGTTCCAGCTTGGGTGTTTTGCATTTAAGACACCAGCCAGGACGACTGGAGTGTCACCACTGAAGAGTTCATCAAGCTCGCAAATGTCAAGATAATGTTTAGGTGAATTGTAGAGCGCCACGAACTTCACTTCACCACAGGAGACGTCATTGATAATGATGGAGGTCGATTCCATACCTGCATCAGACTTGGATACAAATTCTTGGTGTTGAATTCCCTTCTTAATGATGATCGCAGCGCCCCCAGTCGCACACCTTGCAGCATTTGAAGCTATTCGATCCTTACAGTACACACAATAGCCAGGTAGCTTGAAGTCTTGGCTTGGTTTGAGGTGAGTTTCACAGAGGAAAGCCAGGTACCTGACTTGGGAAGGTATATCGAGTCTTATATAGTGAATAAGAACGGAGAACAACCAATCAAGAGAATTGTAGAAAGTGGCAATTCATCGATTGGGAAGCTGAGTCACCCACTGAATCAATGCAGATTCACCAATGGGGCCCTTATCGAGATTTAATAACTGGTTTTTGTCGGTCTTGTTAATGGCAAGGCTTTCAAAAGCATCTAGTAGGTGCTGTTTATTGACTGATTGTACAAGTTTTAAATTCTCTAATGAAAAATCATGTCCCGTGTCCAGAGAGTGCTTGGCTATTGCGGGCTGGCTGCTTCTGCCAAAACGTCTATGCCACATATGCTCCTTGAATCTGGTGGCTAAGTTCCTAGCAGTCTGACCCTTGTACATCAAAGGGCATTGCGAGCACCTGGCCTCGTAGATCCCGGATTTCTGTAGATGTGGAATGTGGTCTTTAGGATTAATAAGAAGATGTCTCAACTGGTTGGGATTGCTAAAAGCTAAAGAGATATGGAACGGTTTGAAAATCGAGTTAAGGCCTGTTATCAGGGCATGGTTATATGGTACTGAAACAGTTCTTTCCTTGTCCTTTGTACTGTTCAAGGTGGAAATATCATTAATAAACTTTTTATACTTTCTTTTCCTAACTAGATCCGAAATAGTTTTGGAACTGTATCCATTTTTCACAGCTATCTTTTTAATTAAACCAACTTCTTTAGTGAAATTAGTTCCACTCATGGGAAAGTTAATAGCTCTATCAATCATAAAAATGAAACTAGAGAGCTTCTGATTCTAAGGGTGATTGGAATCAATCGGAATGTAATTCATTCCATTAGAAGGTTTTCTAAACACGTTAAATGACAAAGAATCCTTGTTCCTTTTGATCATAATATCAAGGAAAGGAAGTTGACAATTTGCTTCAACCTCAAACGTGAACTGTACTGTGGGATAGAAACTATTCAAATGCTTAGCAAAATCATCAATGTTACAAATTTTAGTGTCGAATATAGTAAAAACGTCATCGACGTAACGATACCAAATCTTAGGAAAATAAAAATCTGAATTCTTGAGTCTTTCTTCGAAATTTTTGAGGAAGATCTCAGTAAAAACTGGACTTAGGCACGAACCCATGCGAGTGCCTCCAACCATCTTATAAGTCTTGTTATTACACTGGAATATGTTATTGTTCATACAAAGTCTGGTGATCCTCAAAATTTCATTGATGTTACTCTTGGGAATATTATTCTTGAGTAGCACATCATTCAAGAAATCGATAGTTTCTGGGATTGGGATACTCGGAAAGAGAGAAATGACATCAAATGACACCAAAATTTCACCCTCCTTGATTTGCACATTTTCCAGTTTTTTGACTAAGTCTAAACTATTGTTCAGAGAACTATCAAATTCTGAGATTTTTAAGGTCCTCAAATATTTAGCTAAAAACTTAGAAATATGATAGGTAGGGGAGTCTGTATTGGACACAATCGGACGCATCTTATTTCCTGGTTTGTGAATTTTTGGGAGGGCATATAACCTAGGAATAGTAGGGTTTGAAATAATCAAAGAAGCGGCCACTTTTCTTGGAATAATTTTTAACCAGTTTTTTAACTTCTCTGACCAATTTCGGTAAAGGATTTTTGTTAATAACCTGGAACGGTTCCTCCGAAATCAATTTGTTGACCCTATCACAGTAGTCAGATTTCTTTAAAATCACTGTGTGATTGCCCTTATCACTTTTGAGGAACAGGCAATCTTTTTGGTTGAGAGTTTTAATAATATTAGAATACTGAACTTCTGAAAAATCAGGATTATAACTATTCCAATTGTCGGATAAAACTTTCAAACATTGTTCTCTAATGGCTTTTTATATGCGACTAAGGTAAAAACCTAATCCCACCTTCTATTTCACCAACCAGTTGATGCATGTCCCTCTTTTTGTTGCTGACTGCGAACTTTAAACCTTTGGATAAAAGTTCCAATTCACTATTGCTATACTCTATGTCGGTCTGATTGACAATATTGTCAAATTTGTTATCACACTCTGTATTACCTGGATATTTTTACTCTTGACAATGCAATCTAACTTCTCTGTAAGTTTTTTTGGGTTTTTTTTATCAATTTTCAACTGATTAACATTATTGACTTTTAAAATAAATTTATCCCACTCTTTTTTACATAAACGATTGCTCAATTCAAGATGTAAGGAATAAGCTTTAGCTTGTGTGATGGTTGTTGTGATGCTTTTTGGTTGTGAAGCTTTAGCATGTACAATTCTCTTGACTGGTTGTTCTCCGTTCTTGTTCATTATATAAGACTCGATATACCTTCCCCCAGATTCTCTTGTTCTGTTCAATAAGAAACTGGACTGGGTGGACAACTACAAGTATCTGGGAGTTATCATTGGCTCAAGACTCTCATGGAACCGGCATATGTCCTATGCTCTGAACAAAGCGAAGAGGGCTAAGTACAGTATCATAGCTCTCATGGGTCGCAACAGCGCCCTCAGCATTGACAACAAACTACTTCTGTACAAATCGATTATCCGGACCATACTCCTCTATGGCATGCCTGCGTGGGCGATAATCTGTAAAACCAGATGGAGTGAACTACAGTCATTTCAGAATGTTACCCTGAGGACATTTGCTCAGCTGGACAGAAGGACGGTGAAAAACCAATCCATCCACATGGATTTAAACATGGCCCATATCGGAAAGTTTATACAGGATCTCATTTTGATTATGATACAGAAGATGAAGACTCACGACAATAAACTTGTGAATGGAATACTGAAGAACTCATTGAATATGAACTGGCATACGAAGTATCGTAAACCGAGACACGTTCTTGACATCAATTTTGAAGATATTAGCAACGTCTCTTTCCCGGACTACTGGAAGATGTGATAATCTTCTTTCTCCTTGTGTTTTTTATTTCGTTTGTATTTTGTTTCTGACAATCGTCAATCTTAATTTCTTTTTCGTATAATATGGAAGACCGCTTGGGTTGGTTAGGCTTCTTGACTACCTCAGTGTATTTCATTTGGAGTATATTCTGGTTGGATGAGCTTTGTGAAAGCCCTGCTTTCGTCCCATCCTAACAAATGTACACTTCACTGTTCGATTGTCGATTGTCCCAAGTCAGTTCACTCCGTGTTCTCCCCTGGGCTGCTGAGCGATGAAAGCAAGGCTTTCGAAAAGCGCTTACAGGTCGTATTTTTCCTTATTCTTTTGTTTTTTGTCTTATTTTTTGCCTTATTTTTCATTTATTATTTTTTCGTTTCTTGTTTCCTTGTTGTGGTAAAAGAGTAACCTCTGGTTTATTACTTAACTATTTCTATCCACATAAGATTTTATTCCATTATTCAAATAATAACAAGTTCACCAATGAATAATGATGAGAGGTTTTGAAGAGAATTGAAGACTTGTAAATGAATGGTAGATGGTTGCTGTGCATTGTTTAATTTTTATTAAAAATGTCCAACAAAAGACAAGCGCATGAAAAAAGGCTAAATTGGCAATACTGCACACAAATGATTATAATGATCAAAGTCTTCGATTGTTACGTCGTTATGTTGACTCGGAGCATGACTCCGAACGAATAAGTGAACGCACCCTAGGTGGTATTGCCCTGACACAGAAAAGTCACCTCTTCTTAGTCGAAGCAACAATGTAACCTTCATTGTTTCTAACAAACGAAAAAAATGCTGATTGCTAAACTCCAACATGGAAATAATGAATATTACATTGTTGCTTGGACTAAGATGGTCAGGTGACTTTTCAATGCCAGGGGTGTCTTTTTCGTCGGCTGCTGCATGTATTAATTTCACCAAGCATAGTTCACCCATCCGATTGTTCACACATGCAAGGAAACAAATATAAACCAAGTCTATTTCATATACAGGGTGGTTTCATATATAATTAAAGTGACACTATTTAGGCCCTTCTAGCGGCCGTTCTGGTAATCAGATTTTGACGAAACTTGAGATATATGTTATACTACCATGGGGAAGAGAAGTTTGCTAAAAAAAAAATTAGTTCACATTTTGACCGCTACGTCAAAATATGGCGATGGTCTTGTAAGAAACTATCTGAGAATTCTTAATCAATCAGAGACGTTATGCAAATGAGATATAAATTTAGAAAACCTTTAAAATGACAGTGAAATTAAATGTGAAGTCATTCTTCACAATGGCTTTAGCTAAAAAGGATCGAGCTTTATTGGTGAAGTTGTTTTACCAGAACTGCAATAATGCTTCTGCTGCACTAAGAGAATATCGACGTTTGAAAACTTGCGAAATGGGCCTATGTCCATTAATGGTTTAAAAAAGATGATTAAGAAATTTGAAGAAACTGGTGAAGTGGGTGTGCTGCCAGGGAGAGGACGGGCACGAATTGCAAATGAGACTGTGGAAGACGTTACTGCTGCTGTAGTGGAGAATGCTTCAAGTTCCCAATGTTCTTCAGCAAGTGCTCGAGCCGTATCACGTGATTTGTCTATTCCGTGGTGTACGGTACAAAACGTTTTGCATTCCGTTTTAAAGTGGTATCCATACAAGACCAAGGTGGTTCAAAAGTTGCTTCATGAAGATCCGGAAAAACGCACTGATTTCGCTTGCCAGTTTCTGGCTAGAATAGCCATCGATAATGCATGGCCATGGAACATTTTGTGGTCAGATGAAGCGTATTTCACACTAGATGGAGCAGTGAATGCTCAAAACTGTCGCATCTGGGGTACTGAAAAGCCGATGGTTGTGCATGAAAAGCTTTTGCACTCTGATTACGTGACTGTATGGTGCGGATTCACTTCACATTTCATTCTTGGCCCCTTTTTCTTTGAAGAGAACACTCCTCAAGGCACTAATAAATGTTCAATCACTAGTGCTCGTTATTGCGAACTTCTGCAGCAGAAAGTCATTCCTGCTTTACAAGAAAGACAATGTTTAGACACTACAAGAAAGATAACAGGAAACCACTGATCCACATAAAACTTTTAATCGGACACCCACATTGCACGACAAGCAAAGGAACTGCTTCATGCTCATTTTGGAGATGATCGGGTGATTTCGAGAACTTTTCCAACTGCATGGCCTCCTCGTTCACCGGACTTAAACCCTTGTGACTTCTGGTTGTGGGGATATTTGAAAGATAATGTTTATGGAGGAAGAATACGGACTGTCTTTGAATTGAAAGCAAGCATAACACGCCATATCACTGCTATTCCTCAGGAAACCCTTCGCTCTTCTGTGGAACATGCAATAATGCGCTTTGAACATGCCATTGACACAAATGGAATGAACATTGAACAGATGCTTTGATTTTATAAATTTCTCTGCTTCTAACTTGTTTTTGTTATTATTCATGCGCCATATTTTTGACGTAGCGGTCAAAATGTAAACTAATTTTTTTTATTGCGAAATTCTCTTCCCCATGGTCTGTATAACATATATCTCAAGTTTCGTCAAAATCTGATTACTAGAATGGCCGCTAGAAGGGTCTAAATGGTGTCATTTTAATTATAACTACCCTGTACTTTGAAACGGAATATTTGAACTTTAATAAAGCAAAACTACAACGAAAAAAGTTGAAAGACAGTGTAAAATTTTAATAAGAAACAGAAAAAAGACCAGTTTGAACAGAAAATCATAACTCGAATTGAGAAATTTCATAACAAAAGGTGAACGTGAAAGGTGAAGTTGGGACACAAAGAGAAATTTAATCCCATAATTGGCTGCAAACAGCTAGTGAAAGGTGAACAAAACCAAATTCAACCCTACCCGGCCATATTGAATGCGTTTTGGAGAAACCAAACCAAAAGGCAAGGGGTCTACCATTGAAAGGTCAATAAAAACAAAACAGGTCAATGAAAACAAAAGTTAAAAGGTCAGCATGAGAAATCACATTGACCTCAAAAGAAACTTCTAGAATATTCTGGAGAGAAATGGAAACCACGTGAGCATTGCAATCACCATGGCTACTGACGTCAGCTACCAGCACGGGAAAAATCAGACACGAAGCATTCACTCAGAATCCTATCAGCCAGCCAACTCGAACAACCCATGCTCACAGCCACTCTCGCACCGTCAGAAGAAGGAAGAAGAAGAAGCAAATGGATTGTGCCATAGAAAAGAACCCAGCCCCACACAGTCAGTGAAGAAATTCATTTTTTCACATATTATTAAGTAGCGGAAGAATGGAGCTACTTATTGTTTTCACAATGTCCGTCTGTCTGTCCGTCCGTCCGTCCCCTTCATAATTTCCGCATTTCTTGAGGTAGAAGTTTGAAATTCAGTATGTAGCTTATTATGGGCATGTGCACCTTCACTATTTAGTTTGGTTTTGATTGGCCCACTGGGGTCGGAGTTTCGGGGGCGGAAATTAGAGGGGACCAAAAGGTCTACGCGTATTTATGCATATAAAGGAGTGAAATTCATAATGCAGATTCCTCTAAGCAATATCAACATTACTATGAAGTTTGGGCCAAATTGTCCCAATGGGGTCGGAATTGTGGGGGTGGTGGTTACTTGGTCTTTAGAAATATGGCAACATATGGCAGGTCATATATCCTTCGATTGGAAATGACGAGAAACGAAAGAAGATACTACGTTCGAGAAAATCAATTTTTCGCTTTAAAAAATTGGGGAAGGGGGTAAAAAGTGAGAAAAAAGGATAAAAATAGATGAACTCAGAACTTCCGCTACTTTCCTATACCTTCCTCGGGAGGCTTAATTTCTTGTTAGTAGTAGTAGTAGTAGTAGTAGTAGTAGTAGTAGTCGTAGTAGTAGTATTAGAAGTAGAAAAGATGGTTGAATGCATTTAACTCATTAATGAAGTATGACTATTTCTCTCTCTCTCTCTCTCT
Source organism: Rhysida immarginata (assembly GCA_023313115.1). Classification (NCBI taxonomy): domain Eukaryota; kingdom Metazoa; phylum Arthropoda; class Chilopoda; order Scolopendromorpha; family Scolopendridae; genus Rhysida; species Rhysida immarginata. The sequence goes on from JAHWFO010061346.1 coordinate 15,021, forward strand.
CTCTCTCTCTCTCTATTAGTAGTATGAGGAGACACGAGCACTGCAAATACTTTTACAACTGAGAAAGGGGATGTCATAATACATGAATTGAGCGTCTGCAGATTCTATAATGTCCGAAAGCTCGATGAGCCTACCAAGAAACAGCTGGACATCTATGGACAAAGATTGAAGGGTCACTACACCTTTATACTGCCCAAAGAAAACGAGATAAAACGAGATAAAACTCGTCAAGTCGATTGGAACTGTCTCAAAGCCATCAATTACACGCTATTCGGGCGAAGGAACATTTTTACGGGTAATCTGCGTTATTCTGCATTGCCAGGAATCTTAAACGATTGGAAACGCGTCACTATGCACTTTTATGCATATGGTGGTATTTGTTATATATAACGTAATATGTGTCCGATTGGCTTCAGCCAATAGGAGTGCAAACTGTTAATAAATAGTTTTAGTTTCGATATTAAGCTAAATCATCGTTGCATCCGTCTTTATATTTATGGACTATAAAAATACATATAAAGCCTATAAGATATATGACAAGGTGTCAGAAGTGAACTCTTCCTCATGTTTTGATAATGACTGGATACAAATAAGGTGACTTTTGTGATAAATTTGGCGACATTTTTGTGAAAATTGTGCGACGAAAAATACTATACGTGCTCATCGCTGGAAGGAAACCACACAAACTGTGAGTACGGCAATCAATATTAGGCCTATAGATCCTTTTGAATCAGGTTCTAACCCAGCAGAGAGATGATGGACAAATTGGAAAAATGACTATAAAATGTATGAACAAACCTTAAAGTATACAAGCAAGCCAGATAAAGTCCGTAAATCATTGCTATTAGTTTGTTGTGGAGAAGAATTAAAGAAAATATATAGAAGCTTTGTGTTTGACGAGACAACTCCCGAGAATTTTGACAATATTATGGCTAAATATGATGCACATTTCACTACTTATAAAAATGTAACGTATGCTTCTTTTGTTTTTCATAGCATATATCAAAAGGAAGGTCAAACATTTGATAGTTTTCTAAGCGAAGTTTTGACCCAGGCAGAGGAATGCAACTTTGAAGATACGACAGAGACGCATAAAAACAGAACAATTAAAGATAAAATAATTAGCGGACTCTCAGATCAGGCATTGAAAGAAAGGCTTCTAAGACAAGGACAGATAAAATTAGAAGAGGTAATCAAGCAATGCAAAACTGCTGAAGTTTCAAAGAAATACGGCAGAGAAATGAACAGAGACAATAAACCAGTTGATGCTGTAAGTAAATCTTTTCGTTATAAAAGCAAAAATACGAATATAAATGTGAAGCCTGGACAAAATAGAGATGCAAGCACTATAAACTCAAAAAAAATTGTCAAAAATGTGGCAGAACGCACAATTATAGAGAGTGCCCAGCATTTGGTGTTAAATGTAGAGGCTGTGGAGGCCCTAATCATTTTATGAAAATGTGCAAGTCTAAACAGAAGACACAAGGAAAGGAATTTTATAAGCCAAATAAATGAATTACGCAATGAGTCAAGCGATGATGACAGTTTTATTATATCAGAAATTGAAACGAAGACAGATACATATCATAATGATGCATGGTATTGTCCAGTTTTAATTAATGGAAATACGGTAAAATTAAAACTTGATTGTGGTGCACAAGCCAATATTTTATCAAAGCAAACTGTGATGAAATGGGATAGACAACCACAAATAATGCACTCGAATGCACGACTTTATACATATACTGGACAGAAGATACCAATTTTAGGAAAAATAAAATGTAAATGCAAATATAAGAATATGGTACAATATTTAACTTTTTACGTGATACATGAAGCCAGAACACCAGTGTTAGGTGCAGAAGCATGTGAAGCTTTGGGATTAATTAAACGCCTATATGAAGTTATAGAAATACAAGAGAAAAAACAAGAACATGAAAATGTTCAGAGTATAATTGAGCAATATAAAGATGTTTTTCAAGGCACAGGAAGATTAAAAAGACAATACTCATTTCAAATAGAAAAGGATGCTCAACCATTTCGCGCAATGCCCAGACGAATTCCAGCAGCTCTAGAAAATAATGTTATGGAGGAATTAGCAAGACTCTAGAAGGAAAATTTGATAAAGAAAGTTGAAACTCCGACAGATTAGGTTAACAACGTTACGTTCATAAAGAAACATGGGAAGATACGCATTATATTAGATCCACGAGAACTCAAGAAAGTAATAAAAAGACAAGGATATAATCCTCCAACTCTAGATAAATTACTTGCAAAAGCCCATGGAGCTAGAAAATTCACCATTCTTGATATGAAGAACGCATTTTGGCACCTGCCATTAACGGAAGCAAGTTCTTATTATACAACTTTTGTAAGCCCGTTTGGACATTATCGTTGGCTAGTATTACCATATGGATTGAATTGTGCTCTTGAAATGTTTCAGAAGGCGATAGATGATATTTTCTGCGGTGTACCTGAAATCTCGCCATACTTTGACGACATACTGATACCAGTTATAGATGATGAAAATCATGCAAAAATATTAAAGAAGGTCTTGGAAGTAGCAAGAAAAGAAAATTTAAAGTTCAGTAAGGATAAACTACAACTAGCAAAAGATGAAGTGAACTATTTGGGATACGTCTTAAATAAGGATGGAGTGCGTCCAGATCCCAAGAAGCTGGAAGCTATTAATAAATATCCAGTACCCACTTCAAAAGAAGAATTAAAAAGAGTTTTAGGCTTAGCAACATACCTGCTGAGATTTGTGGCACATTATTCAGAAGAAACTAAAATCCTTAAAAAATTATTAAAGGACAGTGTGACATGGTGTTGGAAAGAAGAACACATGAGAGAATTCGACAGGAAAAAAGGACTGCTACAGAAAGCACCAGTACTAAATTACTTTGATAATGACAAGCCAGTAACTTTATCAGTAGATGCAAGCAAGCATGGATTAGGTGCTCTGCTTTTACAAGATGGAAAATTGGTGGAGAACGCATCAATAACGCTTACATCTGCGCAGCAAGCATATCCACAGATCGACAAAGAATTCCTTGCTATCGTGTTCGCATTGGAACGATTCCACTATTACACATATGACTGGAAAGTTAAAGTGGAGACAGACCAAAAGCCCTTATTGGCCATAGTGCAAAAAGCCTTTGATAAAGTTTCACCAAGACTACAGAAATTTTTAATACGTTTCCAAAAATATGATGCAGAACTAAAATATGTTCCAGGGAAGAAATTAATAGCCGCAGATGCACTATCCAGAGCTTCCGTAGGGAAATATGACAACAAAATGTTGAAAACCGTTTGAGTGAAGTACTATTCTCATACAATACAATGCCAGCTAAAGATATGCCAGCACCTGCAGATATCATGTTTAAACGAAAGCTAAAAGGATTTATTCCTCAGTTTAATGATAAAACAAGGCAAATTGCTCAAATCGAAATATTAGAAGATTATTGGAAAATAGACAACAATTACAACAACGATATGCTAACAGACATGTTAAGCGCCAACAAGACTTATAAACAGGTCAAAACATATGGATGAAGAAGTCTTTGAAAGATAGATGGGAAAAAGGAAGAGTGATACAACAAACTAAATATCCAAGAAGATACAGAGTCATAACAGAAAACGGACGAACATATGAAAGAAATAGACAATTCCTGCATGCGAGACAAGATCGAGAACAGACAGATACGTCAGCAGATGACTTATATAACGAAGAAGAGGAAGTTCAAGTGAACCAACAACCGTGTGAGGAAGAAATAAAGCAGAATGAGATGGGAGATCAAGAGCTGATGAATCAAGAAGAAGGAATCAAACAAGAAGATGACCAAAAAGGAGAAATCGAGGATGATGAGAAAGGAGAAATAACACAATCTGGAAGGAAGAAAACACGATCTAGAATCACGAAGAAGAAAGAAGCCTCAACGGTTAATAGAAACTATTTAAATTTTGTGTTAAAGTTAACTTAGAACAATATTTATGTAATCAATCTTTATATTTAATCTTAATTATAAAAAAAAAATTCGGCATGTTATATATGACGTAATATGTATCCGATTAGCTTCAGCCAATAGGAGTGCAAACTGTTAATAAATAGTTTTAGTTTCGATATTAAGCTAAATCATCGTTGCATCCGTCTTTATATTTACGGACTATAAAAATACATATAAAGCCTATAAGACATATAACAGTATTCACTGCCGTATTTTAAGTCGATTACTCGGCATGGAGGTCGCAAATGCCGAAAGGCAGAGAACAAATGGTTGAACCTAATCTTCCATAATGGATCCAGTCGCACACATTATGAAACGCAAAGCGCTGCCTATTCGCTAGCTGTGATGATCAAGGTACATCATTTTACCGATCGCAAACCAAAAACATTCAACGTTGGAACCGATGCCACCATCATTACCCCCCACTCCTGCAAATGACGATGAAGATGCCGACTGCAAAACAGAGGATGAGGAGATGCACGAGAAAGATGAAGTGGACCTTGGACGAGCTTGGAAAAACCCCCGCGAAGAGGAACGAAAGAAGAAAATGAATAAAAACATTAAAAATTGAAAAAAATTGAATAAAGATTAAATGTGAATAAAGAAAAAAATTGAAAAAAATGAAAAAAAATGTAAACAACCAAACAAAAAATTAAAAAGGTGAAAAAATGGGGGGGGGGAGGTGAAAAACCTGATAGGAGAACTGATGCATGGGAGGTGTTGTGATGTCAGCAGTCACACCCAAATACCTCGCATGCACCAGTTCCCTTCATCAGGGGTCACCAAAACAAGTTGCAATGCCACCTGGTGACAAAATCAAAAAAACAAAATGGCGGGTGAAAATGAAAATATTCATAACTTCATAGGCGAATATTAATTTTAATGTATTCATAACAGGGTGAGACGTCACGGGAAAAACCCATCAAGTGACCAGAAAATGGCTGCCCCGTGACGTCATCATGACGAATACTGCACTCTGATTGGCTGGTTTTGGGGACGCCTACCTCATTATGTATTCACCCCGTTCGCTGGTTCTTATACTATTGATACCTGTTGCAAAAACATGTTTAACAGTAGGTTAGCATCCAATGTCTCGGAGAACAAGAGCGACCAATTGGTCAGAGTACAGTAAGCTTCTAAAACTGCTAACCTCTGATCGGAAATTTACAAAAAACAATACGAATAAAATATAACATTTTTTTAATTTTTCAATTGAGATCCAGATCGTTGAATTTATTTCCTTTATTTATTATTTTATTCAAATCGTAAATCAATTTAAAAAAAATAAAAATACATTTAATAACTTTAAATTACAGCAATAAAACTTTAAATCACTTAAATTTACAGCAATTTAAAAAAAATCACTTTAATAAGAGGAATTTCAAAAAATTAATTACAATTTGTCACTTTTATAATACAGCAATTAAACAAAAAAATTAAATACGAGGTTCATTCAAACTAAACGATCTAATATTTTTTTAATTTTATTTTTTATAGTTTTTTTTAATTTCCTTTAATAAATTAATAATAAATAAATAAATGGCCCACAGCTAATAATTACCAGGCTTGAAATCCTTGACTCTTTACGAAAATTTTCGAAAAGGGGATTGCTTATAGACTAGGTCAGACAATTTTTCGTTTTTTTTAATAACTGTTTATTTTTAGTATCCTTTTGACGCAAATACAAAAAAAAACAATGTGTGCATTGGGAAATTGCAGCCATTTTATTCAACTTTTGTTAATCCTCTCCTCTCTTCTTTGTTTGTGTAAGTGTAATTATCCCGGGCAACGCCGGGTACCTCTTCTAGTGTTTAATAAGCATGTATCCCCACTTATAGCATTTAATCTGCATGATTATGATAGCATAGATGATGCTTGAACTGAAGTCAAATGACCGACCGAAGCGCAAGAAGTTTGCTGAGGATATGCTCCAAAAAATCGACATTGATCCCACCTTCCTTGAGGACATTTGTTTTTCTGATGAGGCAATATTCCATACTTTCGGAGCAATAAACCGACACAACTGCCGCATTTGGGGCTCATAAAACTCCCACGTTCTATGGGAGCATATACGCGACTGTCCAAAGGTTAATGTTTGCTACGGTTTAATGCATTATCGAGTAATCGGCCCTTTCTTTTTCTTGGAAGACAGCATTACCGCTGCAACCTACCTAGATATGCTGAAGAACCACCTGATTCCACAGGTGGAAGAACTGCAGCCCAACATAGTCTACCAACAAGGTGGAGTACATCCTCACTGGGGCCTACAAGTTAGGCAGTGCCTTGATACGAACTTTCCAGGACGATGGATTGGAAGGGATGGTCCAATTCCTTGGCCCCCTCGCTCACCCGATGCGAACCCTCTGGATTTTTTCTTCTGGGGATATGTGAAAGACAGAGGTACAAGGTCAACGCTGATGACATTGAAGCTCTCAAGAACAGAATAATTGAAACAATCGCTGAAATCACCCCCGAAATGCTAGCCCGTACATGAGAGGAAATCGAGTTTCGCTTTTGAGTTTTTCTTTGTGAATAAAAAAAATCACGCTAAAATCTGTAACAGTTTTTGAGTATTAAACATGTATAATACGGGAGATAATTTAGAAACACCCTGTATTTTGATATTCATTGTTGACGGTCTCTGATAGCTCACGTGCCATTGACTTGAAGGGGTCCACGAAAAAGCCTGAAAAGTTGACACGACCTTGATGGTGATATTGTGGAAAACACAATTTGAAAACATTAAACCGTTTTTAAGTTATCGTACAACGGCGGACGGACGGACGGATAAACGTAGGATAAACGCACACATCAATCGTGCATTCTTATAAGTAGATTTTTGCTAAAAATCCTAATAATGAATTATTTAACAGCAGTCTTGTTTGAAACGATTGTTTCGCAGTGGAATGTGTTGGGTATTTATTTATTTATTTATTTATTTATTTATTTATAGAAAAAAAAATTCTTACGGAATCCGACCAGGGCTCGTATAGCTCAAGGCCGACATGTTAGGTCCCTGGTGGATTATACAATAAATACACACTGATAAATTAAACAGATCTAGATTAGTGGGTTAGTAGGGGAATTTGAAAGATACTTCTGTGACTGGTGTCAGTGTGTGTCTGTTTTTTTTTGTAGAGTATGCTAAAAAATTAATTAATTTTTTTTAAGCTGTGTTTATGTGAGTTTTGTTTGATTGCGGTGTTGTGAATTGTGTTGCGTAATTGTAGTGGTTGTGATGTTTGAGGGGTGTATTTGGTTGAGTGTAGTTGGTGAGATTTTAAGAGCTTACTTGCTGACAGTTTGTGTTATTAGTTTTTTTTCTTTTAGCGATATTGTAATGTTTTCAATTCTGTAAGTGGTAACAATAAGGTTGGGAAGCTGTGGCAATAATAGTAACAATTTTACTAATGCTTTGTTGTCGCAGTGTTTCCAGCAATTTAGTTCACAACAAACGTGTTGTATTAATTGTTTATTAGAAGAGTGATTGCCCTTGGCAACGACGTTTTTTTTTAAGTTGTGAGAGAGGGAAGCTCGCTTGCAATAGCGTTCGTTTTTTGTCTCCCCCCCCCCCATCATGGTTAACGAGCGATCGTCAAAGGAAGTTGGCTCAATGAGAAACCCCATGGAACGTCCGTTTTAGAGCCTCGCCAGTGGAACGCTGTGATCGATGTTCTTTTGTTATTGCAATCTACTAAGATAAGAAGTCGACGGTGTCTTCACTTCTAGTTGGTGAGATCGACTCTAATTATTCTCTTATTTTGAGTAGCTTGTGCATTTGTGAACCCGGGTTTATTCCATCGGAACAGAGTTATGTTTCTGCCCGTATAAACCGATTCATGTCAAGTGCAATATCAAGTTCAAGTCTAAACTCAAGTGCTGTCGTGTTTTCTTGCATATGCACGCTGAACAGCTATATTTACGTTAAGTAAATGGGTCGTAATGCTTGACTCCCACCAGTGCTTGCTAATTGCAGGAGGTTATAACGGATTTCAAGCGACCCTTGTGTCAGAAAATTATTCCTCTGTATTATTTCGCAATCCGTGATGCTAACCGGCTATTGCTCGGGATTTGTGAAGCTATGCTGGATGCATGAGTACGGATCGGTAACAGTTTAATAGGAGCAATATTGAAAAATCTATGCCTGGAAAACCCTTTTTGGTGTGGCAGCCAATGTGTAGTATCCTAATTGAGCCAAGAGGCGTCTAGGGGATGTATAGTTTGTAATTGTGTGGCGTATAAGCATCTGTTGATTTTGCGTAAGGGGTTACCACTCTCTCCCCGTTGTCCCACCCTAAAGTGTGCCATTTGTAAGTGCCACCGTGATCCGGATCTTTGTAAAGGAGAGTACGACGCCTTCCTGAGAGCCCCCTAATCGTCGTGAGGTTTAGGTGTGGGTTAAAGGTAGTGACGAGTAGCTGTATTGCAGTTGGGGTGTTAGCAATAATTGCAGTCTTTGCTGATCAGGAGATTCCACTCATGCATCAAGCGATGCTTTTAGCATACAGGAAAACGCAAGAAGGTGTAATCAGATTCTTTTATGATAGAAGTTAAACCAGTAATAATTAATTGAACTTTTGATTAATGAGTTGTTGTTATCTTAGTTTGTAAGAGTGGGGCCCCAAAGAAATTTGCATATTATAATATATTAACATGCTTTATTTGAATAAATTGTTTGTTAATGGTTCATCCCACGTCTGCTCCTTGTCCAAATTACACCTCCCCACGCAAGTCAAAACAACCCGCTCCTGCCGCGCGTGGGTGTTTATTGCTTAAGGGTTCCTTCCGGCACCCCCACCCACGCGCTCAGGGCACACTTCTTTAGACTATATTTAAAAGTAGTCAAAGAAGACGAAGAACGGATTTCATTAGGAAGGTTATTCCAAAGTCTAATGCCAGAGTTGGTTATACTTTTAGATTGATAGGTGGATTTGGTCAAAGGGATAGTTAATGTCCTTGTTGCGGAGATTATATGGATTGGGTGGTTTGGGATTAAAAAAGCTTTGGGGGAGCGAAGAGATAAGTTTGTTATTTAATGCTTTAAAAATAAAGACAGCGAGATGAAAAGAATGTAAATATATAGAAGTAATGCCATAACTTATTATGGGGGAAAGATGCGAAACTGGATCGGATTTTTTTAAATTTGAATAGAATGCGGACAAACCATTTCTGGATACGATATAAGCGCTTTAAATTAGTTATATTTAAGCGCTTTAAATATAAAACTCATTTTTTAAGATTCTTTTAGTGTTATTCATTAATACAAAGTCGTTCAATAAATTGTACAGTAACAATCTGCTAGTCTGGATTGTGTTATTAAGACACGTGCATAATTTATAGTGGATATTTTTTTTTTAGAATTTTTCAGACGTGGGGCTTTCATTAAACTTATGAAGAAAGAAAAACTGGGCATGTCCAATTAAAGTTCTAATTTCAGTTGTTAGATAGAATACAGCGATTATCCATTAAAGTTCGGTTTGCCCCTCCGTGTGCATGGAATTCCATGTTTAGAAATTTATCGGCCAACTCCAGCTTTCAGTAAAATGGATCCAAATGGAGGTTCTAGTATATTTCCTTATCTCATTTTTCTGCTAAGCAAATATATAAATACATAAAATTCTTTTGAGAAAAACAACTATAATGCTTCTTGATCGTTAGCTTTCTAAATGTTTGACTTAAGATTTCCACAATATCCCAGGTTTATTAGACTTTTGTCATAATTTTATCTTTTGCTCCTTTTCTAATAAAAAGAGGATTTTAAAGAATTAAAACATAGTTTCTGTTCATATAGGAACTGAGGAGCCTGAGGCATAATTGAATTAGGAACTGAGGAAAATCGTTATTAAGTTTAAATAGGTAATTTTATAATTAAACAGAATAATAATAAAGAAAATTCCACGACCTGGACTCGAACCAGGAACAAGGTGGGGGGTTAGTAGTTATAGCTTCGGGAAGGAGAAAAATCATCCAAAGACCCATTTTCCTATCGTTATTAGGTAATTTAAATTAAAATAGATTAATTTTCATACGAATTCATATCTTTTAAGTCTTTAGATTTCTAAAATTCAAAATAAAGTAGGATTTTAGATATTTTCATCAATCGAAGTCCATCAAAAACCTTTGACGGATAAAGGAGAGAAGGACGAGACACAAAAACTCTGGAATTCTAGAAATAATAGTTATAATTAAAAAATAAAATAGATAAATCAAAATAAAAAGCTGACGTTTCGGATAGAGACTATCCTTTATGAAAGTAAAAATGATAATTCTCTAAAAGCAAAGAGAATAATAGAGAATTATCCTGAAGTTAATTAATATTAGAGAATTAACATTCTCTTTGCTTTTAGAGAATTATCCTTTTTGCTTTCATAAAGGATAGTCTCTATCCGAAACTTCAGCTTTTTATTTTGATTGATTTTTTTTATTTTTAAATTAATAAGTATTATTTATCAAACACTTTTGTAAGACTTCAGGCGAAGTCCATTATTTCTCTTTGTAATTGAATGCAAGTTTAAGGTTTACATAGAATGTCATGTCTTGATATTAGGAAATTTATTTTTACAATTAACTTTAATATTATAAAAACAATTTTCCTCTAAACTATGTGAAAATACACATTCACCTTGTAATCTTGTGTTTTTATCAGGGTCGATTTAATTCCCTTTACATAGAACTTAATATCAACCGACGGCATAGGAACAATTTTCTTAAATGAGAGAGGGGTCAATGATATTACTGTTTTGTATTATGGCTTAATCACTAAAAGGAATAAAAAAGTAGAGCATCTCCCTCCCAACTAAAACTATGCCTCTAATTTGTTTATGGGATTGGCATCGGAATCGAAAGAGCGAGAATGAATGAATGAGAGAGAGAGAGAGAGAGAGAGAGAGAGAGAGAGAGAGAGAGAGAGAAGGAAGATGAGGGTAGAGCGCCGAAGAAGATATTTTTAGCGCGTGTGCATGGATTTTGTAAAAGCTGAAAGGAATTTCACGATAGAAGACTATGCAATTGAAAAGCCAAGACTCTTTGCTCTGACGGAGAGGGAGAGGAAAGTAGACCGCCAGACGTTGTGAAAGGAAAGGAAAAGTTGCGACGGTCTTGTAAGTGCATGCAAAAGGAGGAAGTAGGCCGAGAGAAAATTGAAAAGTGTGCCCGGTGAAATGGACGGGTAACGAAAACTCGTGACTCGTGGGCGTCTGTGTTGCATCCGTTCGTCCGTGTGCCCGTCCGTCAGTCAGAAATCGTGAGCGACAGCAACGATGCAGTCGGAGCAAAGAATAGAAGAAGAAGACGACAGTGTTATCAGCTTCCCTAGCTGGGAGAACGAAGGAGGTCTTTTCAGACGGTCATTCAGCTGGGATGGACTCCAAATAGCACGTGAGTACCCAGAAATCAAACATTTCAAAATTAGCCAGAGCATGAATTCATAGATCTAGTTATAGAAGCAGAAGCTATATTCGTTAGGTAAGAGTTTTTTGACGCCTAAAGCGATAAATGTCAGGAATAAAGTTGAACGCAGCGCATTTCAAGAGCGGGATACTTCTTGTTCGACTATGTAATTTATATGAATTTGCTTTATATGTCTTAACATAAATGACATGCGAGTCCAATTAATCTTTTTGCGAAAATACTCCGGGGTTGAGTGAGCGGGCATAAAACATCAGAAACAAATGTAGTTGACATTATCAATAAAATTAATATTCTAAATCTAGTTAAGTCTGTAAAAATCATCTAAGTCTGGGCATTCTGTCATTTCAACAAATGAATTGTTCGTTAAATGTAAAAAAAAAATGTGCGTTCCCACTCAACTCTATCATCGAAACAGCATTTAAATTTTACGCCTGGCGCTTCAAAATGTTTCGAAACAACGCTGTTCCAAAAATTCACTGCGAAAACTGCACAAAAACTGTACACCTCAAGTTTAACTTCTTGATCAGTGCTTCTCAACCGCCCGTCCATGGACTGGAATGGCCAGCGATAAATATTCTTGATCTGAAAATTACAAAATGAATTTCAAAACTAATTTTCAATGAAACAAATCTACTTTAGCACACCTCTGATCCTTTATTTTAATTATGTTATCGACCCGCGAAATTTATGTTACGGGTCCGCAAAGTGAAAAAGGTTGAGGAAGACTATTCTAGACGAAGGTCTTTTTTTTTTTAGTTTCCGCAGTGTCCTATCATTTTTATTTCTGTGAGATTATTCCCAATAATCGCACGGAGGATGGATACCTTTCCTCAATTGGCAACAATCATACAACCTAGGGCGAATGGAGCGGTTGCGTCGGCGCATATTCCCCTTCTCTTCCTTGTATTTTTTTTAAATAAACGACATAAAAATAACATGTATAAACTGCTTTGTATATATATCTATATTTTTTTCGACGCGTAAGTGTATGCGTCTGCGTAGTTCTATATATATCTATCAATATGAAACTTAACGAGAATATAGAAAATTATTCAAATAAGATGTTGATATTCGTCGTTAATTTGTTATTTAAATTTAATAGGGAAAAATAAATTCAGTCCAGGAAATTTTTTATCACATCTTGTATTTATAATTGCAAGTCATTCATTTTACATAATTTTATTTGTAAATCCATACCTTATTTGAATTCCGTATTCCTTTCAAGCGATTTTAATGGGGGGGGGGGGGGAAAGGCATCTAAAAATATGACACTATCATTGTGCCATGAATGTATTCTTTCAGCCTGAATGTATTGTTCTTATGCATAGTTCAAATCTTTATTCGTTTATTTTATTTATGTTTAGAATATCACCTCGGCTAAGTGTCATATAGAATAATTATTATATACAATTCATTAATTATAAATTTATAAAAATTGTGGTATTTTGTAGAGATTTGTAATATAAGAATTATGAAATTTTATTGACCTGAGAGCGACGAACTCTTTGCATTTCTGGTTGGCAAGCCCTTGTTGCACTGTTTCATCTTCTATCATTTTGTTCGCATTTACGTTTCGCAGCGCGCAATTTAAGAGACTATTCTTCCGATTCCTGACAAAACTGAAATTACCATTCATCGCGTTTTTTAGCTGTTTTTATAATTATGGGGAAAAAAGCTTGCATTTAAAGTTTTTGAGAGGACCCCGGGTAGCCTCCAATTGGAAATGATGTAATCTTACAGATTAATTCTTCCCTTGTTCACACAATTATTATAAGACCAAATATATGTTATTATACCCAATACAAATATTTCAAATAAACCATATCTTTACCTCACACAAATATTATTTTCTTTCTAAAAGAATATTCAATCTTATTCCTTCATATATTAAATGTAAATCTTTGATTAGGAATTGTAGGATTTTTTCGTTACCTAATATTGAACACCTTTTTCTTTTCCCAGTCTAAATTATTTTTATGTAGAAAAATTTTGTAAATTTTATGTTTTATAAATATTTTATTTTTAATTTGGTTGTTTTTTTAATTTTATTTATAACTTAGTTTTTCTCTTCCTGACTCAGCTACTTTTGTTGTTTCGATTTATTTATTTATTTTTAATAATGGAATTTATTACGTGTAGTATTTTTTTAAAAATAACTGTATATTTCATGTGTCGGTGTAACATTCTTTTATTTATCCATATCTCTTGTTCTCAGTTGTTATATTTCGTTAATTTTTAAGTGTATTTTCATTAACCCCGTTTTGGGCTTATGCCTGTTGGGGGACAACACTGGGTCCGGACCTCCAGTTATCTGAAGGTCGTTTTCCCAGTTGCTGTTACATTATTATTATTATTAAAACATATAACATATGAGTTTCTGCTCTTGGATAGTTTTCTCTACTTGACCCTTGGTTCATTTGTCTGTAATATGACAAACTTTGTATTTACCTTAAAATTTGTATTTTAAATTACTTAAATTTATAAATATTTTACAGTTCTGTTATATTGTTCTATTAGATATCATTGTAATTATACCTGTATTATTATTATAATATGTATATATTATTATACATATACCGGGTGTTTCAAAAATGACCGGTATATTTGAAAAATCTAAACGGGCAGCGATAGAAATAGACCGTGAACTAATTTCGAAAGTTTGTCTGCCTGAAAATTTACTGTTGTCCCAAGCATATTGCAACAAACGGTGTATTTCTATCGCTGCCCGTTTAGTTTTTATTGATTTTTCAAATATACCGGTATACCGGTCATTTTTGAAACACCCGGTATATACTGTGTGATCCAAAAGTGTGTTACATTGTTTCATGAAATTGTAACGAATTCTTTAGAAAAACAACGTGCGATGTTCACAGGTAAACACATTGAATCCGTAACCAATGTATCATAAAACACAAATTGTTATCGAAGAATTGTTATACAAAGTTTCTTGAAAAAATGTAAAAAAAAAATGTAACACGCATTTGGATCACCCGGTATATTATTATCAATGTACCCAAGAATAACCAAGAAAATAAATTAAAAAAAATAAATAAAAATTGATTGAATACAAGGTTGATGCTATCTACAATGATGTATTTGAAACACGAAGGAAAATCAATAAATCAAGTTTGCTTTTGTGGCTGCAATGTTTAGAAAATAGTGCAAGAATATACGCGTTTCATTGTATACTTCAATAAAATTTTCTTGATCTGCGATAATCAGATGTAACTTATTCACTCTCGTCTATAAGCAAAAAAAAGACAGCGATATTTATTTTATTTTATTTATTTATTTATTAGTAACAAATTAACAAACATTGCTTATACGGGACCAGTATGGTCTTAGACCGGCGAGTTAGGTCCCCGGTAGCATGTAACGAAATACAAAATACGGGATCAGTAAATTTTAACAGAAAATTAACTTAAGATTACATATTTAAATTAAAAAACCATAAGCAGAACTGGATGAATTATACAAAGACCATAGTAGGACTTCGTTAGAGGTGATTGAATAAAACTGTGGTAACGTCATTTGTTGGAGGAATAGGAGTTGGAGTGATGGAATTTGGATGAGTGAGTGAAGGATGGGGGGGGGGGAGGAATGAGGATGAACAGCTTATACGTATAATAAATATATGAATTAATAAAGATATATTACAAGCCTATATAAATTATAATTACAAGTAATTATCTAGAAGGTTCTGTATTGTTGTTGCAGTTAGAGAATTATAAAATTTAGTGGTAATTATATTATTACTAACAATATTTTGTCATTTTTTTTAATCAATTATTTTAAGTCAATTATATGTCAATTAATAAACATTGTATTAAAGAACGAATAGATTGGTATAATTTACATACAGCAATAAGAAAGATATTTTTGTTAATAACTTACATATATATACTCATACATACTGATAGATATGTATGTATATATATAAAAAGAAATTTATATAAAACATTAATAAATATCTGACAACTAAGTATGAAATCACAAAAAAGGAAGGAATAACTTAATAATAAAGAAATTTACTACTGCTGAAAATGGATCTAGGCCATTATAACAAATCAGTTATGGGAAATAGCTTGGATTGAACATCAAATGAAGTTTGCATATTAATTAGGGAATCGGAAACTTGTTGCTTTGCTTTGTAAATCTCTATCTAAATCGGATTCTAAAATGTTGGTTCTTATGGAGTCATTGCAAATATGAATAATGTTCATAGCGTTATTGAGAATATCAAGGTTGTGCCCTTTTTCAATGAGGTGAGTAGCATATTGGGATTTATTGTCTTTTTTTGTTAAAAGATGATGCATATTCCTTAAATCTTGTAGCAAAATTTCGGGTTGAGAGGCCGATATAAAAGTCATTACAAGTATTACAATTTATTCGATATACTCCAGCCAAATTATAAATATCTTGCAAAGGAGTGGGTGGGGGTCGAGGGTTTAAGGTTTTATGGCAGGAAGAAGGGGTTCGGAAGGAGACAGTTTTTTCCAATCACCTTTAATCCCATGGTTATTATGTTCTTGAAGACTATAAATATCGAGGCATGTTATTCTCAAATGTACCATGGAAAAAGCCGGGAAAGAAAGGCGAAACCGGTAGGGAACGCTAAATTCCGACACAGTGTACTGCAAGGCAACAATAAACATTATGGAATAACATTTACTATCTAATATACTAATTTACTGTTATGCTGCGGGATGGCCTAGTGCTTTATAACAATTGCTATCACACAAAGTTTAGGTAGATGGTTAGCTTCTGAAAGAATGCTGTAAGACAACAGAAATTGTGTGAAACAAAATTAAAATCTACAGTCAACACCACTTAAACAAGAAGGCCTGTTAACGAAATTGTTATTTATTGTTACATCACCTAGAGTAGACCAAATTTAGGGTTTATTATTGGTAGAAATATGATTAACATGGCCTACTCTATATGATGTAACAATAAATTAACAATTTCGTGAACTGGCCTGGTTGGTTAGATGATGTTGCTACAGTAAAGCAAATTTAATGATGTAGTTGTTACAAACTAGCCATAAGTTCTTGTTAAAACAAAGTAAGAATAACTATTGTTCAACAAAGAGAGAAAAGAAAGAAAAGGACCACTTAAGTAAACCTACTATAAAGCGATTCGTTGATCTATGAAAGAATTAGCTTTAAGCTCTTTTCTGAAAAGGGGAAGAAATCGGATATCTTCAGATAAAGAGGACCAATATATTAAGCCGACGTATGAAATGCAACGACGAGAGTTGTTACTCTTAGTCGCTGGTAAACAAATGTCAGTAGTTTTGCGGGTTAAATAATTATGCTTATCTACTTGTGTAATGATATTAAAAGGACGGGATAAGATAAGATGATGGTTTATGACATTATAAACGAAGAAGCATACTTGTATAAAGTAGATCTGACGGACAGTTGGGATTTGAAATAAAGCAAAATAAGTGAGAGCACGCAGAAACCATGAAAATATTAATTAACATAAGAATTAATTAAATGACAAAATAATTTTCCTATTTCATAAATTTGGCATTATGTGCAAAATTTACTTACATACAATCATTATTACATACTTGCTTGTTATTATCATTTCATTCATGTAACCTTTTATGCATTAGAAAAAAGCGGTATTTTTAAGAAAAACGTTCAACAATATGTTTGTGTAGAAAATGTGTATCGAGAAGCTATTTGAGATGCGTCCATTTTACGAAAAGATACAACTGATTTGCATTTTGCAAAGGAGATTTTTTTACAGACCATATTCACCCGAATAGATGCCGAGGTTTTTTCAGAAATCTGATAGAAAGAAGTGATCTCGGTGTGAAATTCCTGCGATGGAATTTTTTTTTTTAAATGGGCGTCATTTTGTATATTTAGCAACCGCTCTCGCTTTCGTTCGCGAATCACTTTCGTATTGCGGAAAAGCATTATTTTTTGCAGTTTCTTGTCAAATATTGTAAAAAAGGAAATGAAATTGCAGATGTGGATGGCGAAATGTTTATTTGTTATTCTTATGTTTATTTTTTTATGTTGTCACCCTGATTCCTGGGTAGAAATGTCAATGCGTTAGACCTATGCCTGCTGATTAAAGTAGTATGCTTACCGTCTATTACACAATTAGGTGAATGGGTCAAAATCACATGGAATGGTATTTCCAATGAATATATCATCAAAGAGTTTCTAATAATATATGCGGCATGGAAGACGACATTTTATGGGAGGAAGAAGAAAAGGAAAAAATTTCTCAATTGATAAAGAAAGTGAATAACAAAATTGCATTTTATTTTTTATTAATATTTTTTTAATTTATGGTGTTTAGTTTTATAAATAAATTCTCTTTTGAAGGGTATGTGGTATGCATCGCTTAATTACATATACTCCATACACGGTGATTCAGAAGGGTAGGTCAAGAATGAAATACCATGTATAGTTTGTAGCGGGGAACAATATTTTCCCTAAAAGCATGGGTCCGGAAATGCATCCTTACAGAGATAATGCAACTTGTACGAGGTAGGAATGGATGTGCGTTACCCGGACAGCATTGGTAGGGTCCATGTAAATTAGAATCTAAACATGTAATTTGTTCGTGTTCTCTCCTTTAAAAGAGAGGGAACGAAACATGTAACTCCTAGGCTTGCCAACTCTCAGACTGGCAATTCCGAGAGACGTATTCCAGTGGCGCTTATTCCGTTCGTGCTTGATGCAGTCTGGCAAAGAAAATTAGATGTTGTCAGGTTACAGAAGTCAGTTTATGCAAATTTTCAGATGGTAAGATGCCTGAATAACTATCGGCTTACAAATGTTCAATGTTCCGTCATTCCGAAATAGCGTTTGCAGCAAGCGCTGCTCTTTTTATAGTCTGAAAATTTGCATAAACTGATGTCTGTAAAATGAGAACGCTATCTGTTGGTCAAATACCAAACAATTCTAGCATTAATTTTTTTCCTGGAAAAAAGTCGACTTCATTTCAATCGTTTCTCTACAAACAGAATATTTTTATCTGAATTCGAGTATGAATTATTGAATTTTAAAGTTTTCCCTGACTTTTGGATCACCCTGTATTTGTACGAAGTCAAGAAACCTTGCTCTCCCCTTTAGTTTGTTTAATGACCAAACTGACTATAAGAAAGTTTATTGTACTCTACAGTAATAGACAAATAGGTCATTAATTACAGTCATTTATAACAAACCTTAAAGTTTAGTGTTTTACCTTAGCTTGAAACATGAAAAGTATTTTTAAGGGCTGATTGTGCTAATACAAATTATAATTATTAATGATGTTGTTTTAGAATATTATTAAACTTCTGTAATAAATAACAAAATGTAATTTGAGCTTTATATCATTTTGAACAACTTCAGGATAATGATTGAGTAGATTTATAAAAATGTTAATAAGTGATTGATGTTAACTTCACTTTTCAGCAAACAAAATAATTTAACTGTTATTGCTGTTCTCACTGAATACTTTTTTAAATTTGTACTTTGCCCCACTTCTGGCACCATGTAAAAGCTGAACATTTTATAAGCAAAGGAATGAAATTCGTTACATTTTAGATGAAAATTATAGTATACTTGCAGTTCAGCTCTTAAAAGCTCACTCCTCATTCTTTTCCTTTCTTTTATCCACAAATGTCAAATTGCACTAGATTTATAATTACACAACTGTCCCATTGCACTAGATTTATTAACTACACAACTGTCCCATTACACATTTATCAATAGAGGATTTCGATGGATACACCAGTTAAACGACGAAATGATCTTACTCTAAAGCATAATGCAGACATAATACGGAGGTTTAATAAACTTCCGAAAATGAGTCAATGAAATGCAGTAGTTCAATTGAAAATTTCCCAACCTCTCCTTTCCAAAAATTTGAAAAAGCGTTGTGCAATTGAGGATGCTGTCGTGCAAAATGAAAATGTAAAATGGCCTTAGAAATCGAAAGGGAAAGGATCAACAGGTAGAAAAGGCGTTGAAAATGTGGTTTACTACAGACGTTCGTGAAAGGGATACCCCTGTGAATCAGAAAGCTGAAGAACTTGCAACTAAAATGGAAAAAACAAATTTTGTTGCGACAGATAGATGGTTCCACCGCTGGAAAAAACGTGAGAATATCGTTTACAAGCGCACATGCGGCGAACAGAAAGAAGCAAACGTTTCAGCTGCAGGGAATTGGTTAATTAACGAGTGGCCCCAAATTTGTTCAGAGTTTTCTCCGTACGTAGATGAGACAGGACTTTATTATCGTGCCTTACTTGAACAGACTTGATGGTGCAAAAGTTCCAATTTGATGATGCAAAAGGTTGCAAAATAATGGCTGGTGATAAAAAAGGGTTATTAATGATTGGAAAAAGCAAGAATCCAAGATGTTTTAAAGGTAAGTTCTAAAAATATAATCTGCAGGCTATCGTTTAAAATTTCCAAAAATCCCAATAACATTTTTATCATTGTTACTTTTTAAGGAGTAAAACGGTTACCAGTCGACTACTACACAAATACCAATGCCTTATTGTAGAGATTTACAATCAATATTATAAGTTTCACAGTCATCACTTTTGGGCAAGAAGTACTGCTTTGAGGGTAGGAGATGGTCACTCAATAAGCTTAGATGCTCTGGGGATTTCATTTTATTATTTCACAATGTTGCTGAGTCCAGCAGAACTAATCCCAGAATATAACACTTCCTCCAGAGGCTTGAACAGTGGATACGGTACATGACGAGTCCATTGCTTCATTCGCTTCTCTTCTAACTCTGATGGACCATCATGTTGGAAGAGAGTTAATCGGCTTTCATCGGACCACATAATCTGTCGCCATTGCTCAGGGGTCCAATTTTATACTCCTTTGCAAATTGGAGTCTCTTTTTCCGATTAGTCGCAATAACTAAAGGTTTTCTCTAGTTTTCTTGTTGCAACACAATTGTTTAAGCCTAGTCTTCGTAGTTCTCGTCTCATTGTCCGGGTGGAAATGGTTTTGAATTCTGTACTAAAGCTTTCCGTAAGTTCTAGTGTTTTTTTTTACGATTACATTTCACAAATCGTTTTAATGATTTGTGGTCTCGATTGTTGAGGATCGTTTTTCGACCACACTTTTTCCGTAAGGATGTTTGTTCGCCCATCTTTTTCCACGATTTAAAGATTCGTTGGACGGTTCGCAATTCCGATGCCAATGGTTTCCTTGCAGAAGTCTCCTTGCAGGATTTCTACTCTTGGTGCAGTCCTATAATTTGGCCCTTCTTGAACTCCGAAACGTCTTTTCCGCGACCGCGTATAATTCGTCATACATAGTTGCTTTCAAATGATTATTTGCACACTGCTTCTACACTATTTAAAGGTTGTCGTGTGCGCTAACATGCAAATTTTCTATTGCGTCAGCTTTCTTTCCCGTTTCAGAATTTGCATGTGCAAAATGACATCGTGACTTATTTTGGCCAGCGAGTGTATATCAAATGTAAATGTATTTCACGCTTTTCAATTTTGAAACGCAATTCCCAAAGATTTCTGCCTCCCGGAAAGGGGTTGCCCGGGAGACGGGAGACTGCGTCTCATTCCGGGAGATTCCCGGGCAATCCGGGAGGGTTGGCAAGCCTAGTAACTCCATTGTCGTACGCCGGCTAGGTGGCCGGGAGGGCTAGGGCGTAGGCTTTCTAGTTCTAGAGTCCGCTTGGTCGTGGGTTCGAATCCCGCCGTGGGCATGGATGTTTGTGTTTGTCCTGGGCTGCGTAGAGTTATAACTTGTGTAAAAGGCACAAGATGACGTTAGTAGTCGACGCCTAAATTTCTAATAAACCAAACCAAACCAAACCATTGTCGTACAATGGATCGCTTGACTAATGCGGAGCTGGCGGACCTGCATCTCGTCTACGGCGAGGCACAGGGTATTGCTATTGAAGCGGAAAGGATTTACCAACAGCGTGTGGCGAAGTTAGTGATTTTCCGTACATCTTCACCAGAGTTCGCGAGAATCTCGTTCGCAGACTAAACATCTGCATCGAGGCTCAGGGTCGGCATTTTGAACACCTACTGTAATGTCATTCCTACCTCGTACAAGTTGCATTATCTCTGTAAGGATGCATTTCCGGACCCATGTTTATAGGAAAAATTTTGTTCCCCGCTACAAACTGTATATGGTATTTCATTCTTGACCTACCTACCAACCTGTATGGAGTATATGTAATTAAACGATGCATACCACATACCCTTCAAAACAGGATTTATTTATGAAACTAAACACCATAAATTAAAAAAATATTAATAAAAAAAATTAAGGAATGCCATGTCTATTCATTGAAAAAAAATCACGTGGATTAAAATAATCTTGAGAACATTGAAAAAAAATAGAGGACGGTTTAAATTTGAGATTTATTTCCGATGAAAATGACCAAACAGAGTGGGGATCGACTTAAATTCGATGTAAATAATTCAGTATAGGCATCAGTTGAAAACTGCCTTTGAACAAACGTGTTTATTTACATGTATTAAAATGTGTTTTTGTGTAATACGAGAATAGAATTTTTATTGTTACGGTGCGCATAATCAGAAATTTATGCATAAAGGTTTTTGAGGATAAGAAAATTTGTAATATCAAATTCAATAGCTTGATCTTTATTCGGAATTACCATATGTCGACTTAGGTTTAATAATAAGGGTGTTACACAAGGACATGTGGAATCCTTTTATTTAATGTTTACATGGATCATTCATTTGGAATCTGTAATGAATGAGCTTGGGGTTAAAGTAGGTGATGAAAAGAACCCGCTGTTTGTTTTATACAGATGACCATGTCCTTCTTTCAGAGAGGTCCATGAAAGGAAGGTTAAAGGATGTGTATGAAAAGCAGTAGATGAGAATAGTTGAGAAGACGAACAAGTATAGGTACAAGATAAAAGTGAATAGAGAATGTCTGGAGTCAGTGAATGAATTTGGAAAACTTGTTTGAGAGAGAAAGTGATCTTGATGGTTAGATTTCGCAAGTCGTTGGTGCCCTGCCTGCATAAGTATGCAAAAGAATGAGAATTTACCAGTATGTGCAAACGACAGTATATAAAAGAATGTTGCTACCAAAATTAATGTATGCTAGTGCAACCAGGCTGTTTCATGATAAGCATAAGAAATATTTACGTGCTTTTGAGACGATTTTTAAGTGTTGCTGGTGTGAACACCACATACATTATCGTGTTCTGCATCATGATGTAAGTGATAGGCGCTACTTACAGAGACAACAGAAATGTAGTGGGTGTAGTTTGTAAGTCTATTTTGAGATGGTTTTGGCATATGAAACGAATGGCTCATGTATGGTTGATTAAACGATTTTATGCTGTCTTTATGGATGGCCAACGATAAGTGTAGCAGGAACAAGTAGAGAAATACCTGCTGCTATATGGTTTTCAGTGTATGAATAAAAAGTGAAATTTAGAGAGAAAAAAATAATGGCAGAGGATGAAACAAGGATTGTATGTCGAGGAAGGGATGTGTGGCGAAGTTTGAGATGAAAGTCTTAGTTTTTTTTTTTTTTTAATCTTCCTACCTCAGCAGGGATAAAACGTGATGTCGTGTACCATATTCGTTTGTACTAATTTTTTACTACATACTCTTGAAGAGCTATCTCGCCTAACACACGCAACAGATTATGAAAAAAATTATCAGATAACTGAAGAAAAAAATTTCTAAATTTTACAAATGAATTTAATTTTTCATTTAACTTTGACCTCTTTTGGCGAAAAATGTTACTGAATGAAACAAATTAACTAATTAAAAAAGTGTATTTAATGGAGACCCTCAAAATAGTGTAATTTTTTTGTGGTTTTTATTCAACAGTAAACGAAATATTGCTAGTTAAATTCGAAAGGGATAAATTGGGATGAAATAACAGAAGACACAATATAAAAAAAAGGTCACTGGTTTTTGTCTCAATGATATGCGAACCGATATTTTACGTTATCCTAGACCAAGTTCAAATAGAGAAGACAAATAGTGATAAACATTGCTGTCATACTCTTTTTCAAATTGTAGGGTTGCATCCAAAATGAAAAATTAAATTCAGTGGTAAAATTTAGAAATATTTTATTTCCGTTAGTTAGCCAATAAATTTTTCATAAACTGATGCGTCAGTTAGGCGAGATAGTTCTTCAAGAGTATGTAGTAAAAAAAAATAAGTGCAAACGAATGTGGTTTGTGGCCGCAGCAATGTAAAAAATTAAACACGCTGGAGATTTTCGAAAAAGTGATAAAATCTTTAATATCATAAAAAAAAATGTACGGGGCTGTGTTGGGACACACCTGCTAGTTAAGTCGTAGAATACGTCTTGTGGCGAATAAGAAATAATTTTGTTCAACACAATTTAAGAAATTTAATTTCTGACATAAAATATTCAAACAAAATTTCTTGCAATATATCATAAATTTAACCAGACTCCTATTTTTAACCATACACTAATTACATTTTTCCTTTTTTCTTGTATAAGGCATTTTCAACTTACAAAGCACTGGGCAGAGAAGTATGATACTAATGGCAACAGACTACAATCAATATTTCGCACAAACATCAAATCTATAATACTGCCACCCTATGTAGTAGGTGATTCGATGTATATACATTATTATCTAAATTTTATATAGAGGTATTATCTAAATTTTTATGTAGGTATTATCTAAATATTCTTCATATAGCTGAGAGCGTGTAAATTTAATATAGTATCTACATTGAAGTCACCAATTATCATTAATATTCAAATGAAGACACATCAGTATCTACCTACATGATGTCACTGATTGCTCTAGTTGCTGCTGAATATTTCATCATCGCACTGAACAACAACATTTCCATATCAGATATCGACATAAGCTATTTGGATGAATATAAACACTGCCTAATATAAATCTCAGTATACCATTGTACAATACTTTAACCATACAATATCACCGATACCAGCATCAATCAGTTATCTACAGGGTGATTCAGAAAGGTAGGTCAAGAATTAAATACCATGTACAGTTTGTAGCGGGGAGCAATATTTTTCCTATAAACATGGGTCCGGAAAAGCATCCTTACAGAGATAATGCAACTTGTACGAGGTAGGAATGGATTTGCGTTACCCGGACGGCAATGGTAGGGTCCATGTAAATTTGGATCTAAACATATAAATTGTTCGTGTTCTCTCCTTTAAAAGAGAGGAAACGAAACATGTAACTCCATTGTCGTACAATGAATCGCTTGACTAATGCGGAGCTGGCGGACATACATCTCGTCTACGGCGAGGCACAGGGTAATGCTACTGAAGCAGAAAGGATTTACCAACAACGTGTGGAGAAGTGGTTTCACCAGAGTTCGCGAGAATCTCGTCCGCAGACCAAAAACCTGCATCGTGGCTCAGGGTCGACATTTTGAACACCTACTGTAATGTCATTCCTACCTCGTATATTTGCATTATCTCTGTAAGGATGCATTTCCGGACCCATGTTTATAGGAAAAATTTTGTTCTTGACCTACCTTTCTGAATCACCCTGTACAGTTTGATCAGTCTATCAGTATAGGTGCATTCGGTTAAAGAATTAATATATCTGAAGATCGCAATACTGCCTGCTCTGCTATAACTTATAACACCATGTTTTGAATAGTTTTAAATTCTTCTATAATGAGTACACGGCATGAAATCAAAATCAATCAAATTGGAAACTTATGGAGCAAACATATCACGCTACTGTACGTGGGTGATTCAGGTCCTTCTCCAACCAAAATCTGTCACGGAACATTACGCGAATATCCAAATTCATTGTTTATATAGTGTATATATATAAAACGAAATACGAGTTCAGTGCCCCAAATTGTCGCATATAAACAGGGTGGAATCAAAAATGAGCCCCCCCCCTTTTATTTTCGTAACCGAAGCAGATATGTCAATTTTGATGAATCCAGTGAATAGGAAGTTGTGGATGACCTATGCCATAGTGCATTTTTCATTATCCCAAATATGCAAATTAGGACATATTCTAATCCTAACTTAAAAACCGTAACAAATACACGAAAATTTCCAACTGAAGACTTGTTCAGCATGGAATTTCGATCAAAACAAAATTATTTTCCAAAATCCGTTGAACGGATCACCAACAATCCAAAGCAGAAGATCATGTCGACCATGTAGCTTACCATCTTGGATTTGTTCTGTCTACTGTATGCTGACACATGTCTTTTACTCGCTTTTCCTCATGAAAGCGAATGTTATTTTGGTAATTTTTGGTAATTTCTTGATTTGCATGTTGAACATGTGTTTCATACGGAGGTAACTAATAAATTGAACATGTGATCCGTTCATCGGATTTTGGATTTTTTTTTTTTATTTTGTTCGGAATTCCATGCTGAACAAATCTTCATTTGGGATTTTTCGTGATTCTGTTACGGTTTTTAAGATAAGATTTAATATCTCCTAATTTGCATATTTGGGATAATGAAGAGTACACCATGGGATAGGTCACCCACAACTTCCTATTCATTGGATTTATCAAAATTGACATATCTGCTTCGGTTACGAAAATAAATGGAGCGGGGTCATTTTTGTATCCACCCAGTATATCGCTACGTAAATAAATCACATTTGATGAAGATGCTGTTATTGTTGACGGTTATGGCTCATTATGGGCCTCCATGGGTTGACCTCTCTCACTCGATGTTGAAACGTTTATGTGATCAAGTATGCTATTTCCGTCGAATTGAGCGGTGGAAGTTAATGGCGTATTCGCATCGGGCTATCGTTCACCTTGGTGGCGCGACGTCTCAAGTTTAAAGGGTTCCTGCTGAGCCCATTGACGCTCAGCATCGGACAACAGGGTCTTCATGGATTACCCATCTCTCGGTCTGTTTTCCTGTGATGGTTTCTACAATTTTTCTGGTCTTTATTATATGTATAAATTTAGAAATTCTGTAATTTTTCGAAATTTCCACACTTCGAAGGCCGATATCTTAGACAATATTAGATATTGAGGTTTAATTTTTAAGCTATTTTATAAAGCGAAAAAGATAAAACAAATGACACCTCAAACATCGTGCTAGTGCAAAGGAAGCCAGGGCTAGACTAAATTAATATCTGCCACATAATAGATTTTCTGATTCAACTTTGCACTGCGATTGCATCAGCCGATGACGTCAGCAGGAAGTCCATCAAGGCCTAAAACATGCTTTGTTTTATACTCTATCGAATGTAATAGGCCCATTCTTCTATCGTTAATAGTTTACAAGTTATTAAAGTTTGCGTGATCAACACTTTTCATGAAATTAACGATTTAAGTGTGGCATCCCAGTATCGAAACGTAAGACGTATCGTGAGGTTTTAACTAAAGCCATGTTTTGACTTTTTGGTAGGTCATAACCCCAGTGTCACATGTAATTATAGCTAAAAATTTGGAGTAGCGCAGTGGAAATATAGCAACATGCAACAGCACACAAAGTAAGATAATAAATGATAAAGTTTATTGAAAATTAAAAGTAAAAGTAAAAATGACTATGAAGGAACCAAGTGGGTCCCTTTTTTGCCAAAAACAAATCAACCTATTCACAAAAATGAATAAATATCAAACAAGGTTAAATATGAAAAGGTTAGCCTTTACCCGCACCTTGGTGCGAAAAATCTAAAACTAAAAGATTAACCTTAAACTTAATTCGAACCTTCAAGGCACGCTAGCCTAACAGAAAACTTCGTCAAAGGCTCACACGCAAGCCTTTACAATATTAATTCAGCTAGTAACCATCACAAAACTTACAAGCTAAATAAAAGAATACAACAATTAATGTCTAAACGACCAAAAACTGTAAATACTAGATTCACATAAAAGAAATAGCTTAAACCGTCAAAACAATGGAAATAAATAGCTTATTTGCTAACTAAGTAAATTGCTTAACACTAGACACTAAGATAGGTCAAAATAGAAATAGCAACTTAACTGGGTCGGTCTCCAAAATGCTTAAAAAGAAACCAACCTCCAACTTACTCGTTTTAAACAAACAGTAAACAAAATGCCAATCAAAGCTTAAACATATGATACCTAATAGAAATCTATTGAACAGTTATGGTAATTTACAGTACTCGTTCTCATAAATTTCACAGCTACCATAAGAGCTTACATAAGCACAAAGCGGCGTACTCGCAAACAAATGTTCCAATTGCGAGAGCTAAAATTAGTTAAATAAAATTCACAGAAAGTCACTATCGGGAAAAAGTTCAATGTCCGGGGAGAGTCTATCGAATTAGAATTACAATCAGCACAGTCAATAAATAAACACAATTTGTTAGGTTTTTTTTTTTTTTTTTTTGTTTTTCCTGTTTGAGATGCAGCTTTTACAAAGCACTTGTACAAGTACAAAATAAAAAGCTATAAGCTCGCTTTTTACAGTTCAGAAATTCAGAGTCACAAGAGGCCTATAATAAAAGAAAACTACATTATTCCAAAAACAAATTATGTTGGAAAGGGAAACATTAAATGCACATGTTAAGAAAAACAGGCAAATGCGTGACTTGACTCCAACTTATTTTCTTCGTGAGCTGAATGACACTTCACCACACTTAATTATGACAAAACCAAAATGGGCCGTAAGGTATGCCCGCATACCGCAGAGCCAAAGCCCACACACTTGAGTGCACTTATACACGTCACGGCGACTTAGCTCAGAAAATGCTTTCTTAATTAATATGGCTACACAGCCTACTGTAATGGACGCACTTACTAAGGCAAATCCCTGGTCGGCAACTGAAACACTCGGCGCACGGGGAGGCGAGCCGAACTCCGGCGACAGGCACTTTTCACGATGCAGACTCTTACGTTTTGCGTCGGCACAAATCTCCGCCATCTGGGCTTCTCCGCATGGCAAGGCATTGCATAACGAGACACACGCCGTCTCCGCAGACGTCTCCGTCGCAGCGGCTTGAGGACGAGCCTTCCCCTTCAGTGTTTCGAAAACTAAGCAGTCCCGATGCCTTCTATCAGTCGTGGCCAGGAGCCTCTTTTCTTTCCATCGTCCATCGGTCGTCGCCAAATTCCTTCTGTCTCTCTTCCTCCTCTCTCTCTTCGAGCCCGCACTCGCGAGACTCGCTCTTCCCTGATTGGTTCCTGCGTCCTGATGTTGTATGTGACGCTGTCGACGTCGATTCCGTTTTCGCTCCGAATTGTAAAATACTCCAGAGCGAAAACGATCGACTATGTCACCGGAATTATTAAAATCATTAAAATTCCGTGACACCCAGCTACCAACCCTCAAATTTTCGTTCGCTCATTACGGGACATTATATTACTTTTAATTTCCTTTTGTTTACTCAACAATAAGGAAAAATGCTATTTAGGCAATGGAATTAACTGGTTAATGAACTGGTTTGGTTTGGTTTATTTGGTATTAACTTCCTTTTCAACTGCTATGGCCATTTCAGGACGGCGTTATAGGGGCCGCAAATTTTGCCTC
>JAHWFO010061346.1:56747-80372 GCA_023313115.1 Rhysida immarginata
TTCCACAATTCCAATGTCACTTGCTTCCACAATTCCAATGTCACTTGCTTCCGTAATTCCGTGTGACTCTTTTTTCACAACTTATACGCCTGTCTTCCAAAACTAAGTTCTAGTAGTGAGTGGTAAGCGTGTCAACCAAAGAAACGAAGACTGTTAGATCATACAAGAGTGATGAATGGGCAAATTATGCTTCAAGACATCCAGACAAGAGTGCTATTGCAATACCAGATTACCAAGTAATGAATAACCCCATCAGATTGTATATGATAACTAAAATACAAAAAAAAAAAAATCTCCCAGCCGTCCACGTCTGTAATCTCGGGAAAGCGTTTACAATACCATTACCCCCATTACTATCTAGGGGGCTATGATACCAGGGGTAGACACCAGGCGGTCCCACAGCAGTAAATGAAGTCAAGGAGTCACCGACGACGGGTCGACACGGAAGGGTAGCAAACTCAAATGGCGGAGTCGTCTCTACCGACGCTACGGAAGAGGGTTATTCTTTGCACCTTTAATGGACACAAAAGAGGCGGCCGAAGCGTAGATTGCGGCTACGATATCAGCAAATCTCCGAAGACGAAGCTGGCGGGATATCTCGACCAGGTAGAGGAATGCTTTTTCTTGGTCGGGGCTTAGCAGGGCCAGAGATTTTTGGCGAATTCTGGCTAACGCGCTTCACGTTTTCGAATCTGTGGTTTGCCATAGCGAGGAGAATCCCGAATAATGGCACCAGATTGTAATCTGCCTGACACCGACTAACCGTAAGCCTACTACGATCGACAGCATCATCTCCGTACATTATTTTCAACCTTGTGAATGTTTCCCGTTATCTCAGCATGAGAATTTTATAAAAGGACGAAGTTCGAGCGCTGCAGCGATCTTAAAGAAAAGGTATGACTGCGTCACCAGAGGTAATGGGTTGGCCTAAATTTTAATTACAATGGGAAGGATGCTTCTATACACTCTATAAGTAGCAAAGGTGTATAATAAACATTGAATTTCAAAAAATGTTGTTTCTTACTTATACATTATATAGACAAAGGTGTTTGGATACTACAGAAAATTTCAAAATAAGCTAATAATGAGTTTACCAAACGGTATGCTGGGAAGGGCATGGTTATAGTAAAATGCCATGTTCTGTTTACTATCCGTTAACTCTTGTGGAGCACCACGTGGACCCGAACTTAGCGAGCACCAATGTGGCATCGCAAACTGTACGAGGCATTACATTCAAACTGGACATCCCAAAATCGACTGTAGCATGTGTTATCAAGAGATGCAAGCAAGACCGTGCAACAACAGTTAAAGAACGTCCTGGACGATCGCAGAAACTGATAGAGCATGACAGAAGATGCCTGGTACACATGTCAATAAGTCTCGTTTCAATCGCTGAAGAGATTGAAAATGCATCTGGGAGCGCCATTAGTAACAAAACTATCCGCAGGGAGATGCACAGGATCGGTTATCATGGTAGAGCAGCTGTACTCAATGTTAATACGAGGCATCGTTTAGACTTGTGTGTCAACCATCGTTCTTGGGCCGCTGAAGATTGGGAAACTGTTCTTTAAAGTAAAGAGTCACGGTATTCATTCTTCCAGGCTGATGGACGTGTTTGGATGTGGCGATAACCTTGAAAACAGTTTCTTCCGAAATGTGTTGTTCTAACAATGAAGGTCAGTGGAGTTCACCGTTCGAAAGTTCATCATGGTGTGGGGTTGTTTTTCCTGATTAGGACTCGGCCCATTGGTTCTTATGCCTGGTACTATGAAACTGGTGTGTACCTCAACGTTCTGGATAATACGGCCCTGTCTACACTGTGGCGATACTATAGAGGTGAGGTTGTTTATTTCAATAGGATCGAGCTCCATGTCATAATGCAAAAATGACAGAAATTACTGGTTTCATGAATTTGTTGTCTGGCCTGCTCAGAGCCCCGATCTCAATCCAATCGAGTACTTGTGGGACGAACTGGATCGACGGGTACGAGAATGCAAACCACGACCGTCTTCGCAACAATCTCTTTTAAAAGAGCCATCCCTGTGCAATAGAAATTTAGAGCCATTCCTGCCCAGTTTTGCAGACAACTTACGAAAAGTATGCCTCGACGTGTTGCTGCCATAATACAAGGGTTAAAACACTTTATTTGAAATTTCTAATGGAAATAATAAAATTCTATATCCTTCATTAATTAAAACTGCAGGTTGTCCACTTAATTAAAGAGTGCATCTAGATTCACTAGTTTTGCAAAACTGCTAGTAATATTCTGCTTTTAAAAATAAAGCGAAAATAAATGTTCATAATTCCTGATTGAGAACTCGTAACATAATACGATAATATTTTACGCGATTTCTATATTCTTTATTTATTTTTACGTTATGTTTTTTAGCTAGAGCTGAAATGACTTTTAATCATCCAAGCTTCGATCGTATTTAGCTAATGAACAAAAAAGAAGCTGGACAAAGACCAAAAACAACTCTTACCCAAGTAATCTCAACGATTAAAGTAAACATTGTATAAACCTTCATTTTTATGTTTGCAATTATATCTACTTAGTTTTTTAAAACAATTTCTGTTTACTCGATGTGGTTATGATTATGTATTATGTAATAAAACTGAGCAGTCCAAAACCTCATCTGAAAACAAGTCATGCATTAAGGTTGAAACAGTTTCCGGTGGCAAATAAATATGGAGTTGAATCAGTGACAGAAAGAAATACGAATTTAAAATTTTCTCATATTGTTCTATATTTATTTACCATACAGATCAGTAAGTTAATTGAAGACGTGAAGGCGAAACAGGCGGAGCACTGGCCTTGGAGAGTGAAACGAAAATAAATGGAAAGAGCAGGTTTAAAAACAAAAGCAAAAATACCGTTTGTTTGACTCATTTCCAAATATATTCCGTGACCAGTTTATAAATGGTTTTAAGAGTTCATTGTAGATGAAAGTAACGCATCATCGTCTACTTTAAGTGCCCAACTTGTGTGCTCTCTTGATAATAGGACTTGAAGATGTATTCGCTTGTTCCTCATGTGCTTATGACAGTGTATGCTTCTTTTTTTAACAATTAGCTGACATATAGGCGAAATAATTAATTGGTAATTTCGTTTAATCTAGCTAATTCCATTTGATTGATTAACCGATCAAATTTTCATTATCGAAAAGGAATTCTTAAAGAGTTATCCATAAGTTCTGTAACGTAAAATTGGCTTGTTTTTATTCCCTCCTCTCCCTCTTGTAACGCATGCCCGACCCCCCCCCCCTTCAAAACTCTTGTAATGCACTTCAAAACTCTTGTAACGCACTCGATGCCCCTCAATGATTTTCAAAACGTATATGATGTCTCAGTTACAAAGGCAAATTAAACTTTTGAACAGGTGTTGAAGTAACGTTGTATTTTATGAGTAAGGGTAGGGAAGACCAGGAATAGTTTTTAATTTTTTGTAAAACTTTAGAAATTTCAACGCAGTTTGAAATAACAGCTAATAGTTATTTAATTGGCCAATAGATTTTTTCATGGATGAAGCTTATTTACGTGAAAAGTTTTATTCTACTATGTGAAGATGTCTCAACATGCCTCATGTTGAAGTACGTTGATATTGTAATATCTTAGAAAAAAAATAATGCCCAATTCATTTTAGCAAACAGGTATTTATTAAGAAATTTCAATAATCTTTTGAGGTGATGACACAAATATTAGGTGTGGAGATAATAACATTTTGAAGTTAAAGAAATTGAAACTGGACCTCCATAAGGATTTACTTGAACAAATTGGAATTAAAAGTTTAGAATAATATTTCTGTTTTTAAACTGAATTGATAAAACAATGGTATGAATTTACCTTTACTCTAAATATTTCGTTCAGCACAGCAAATTGCTTTCACTACCTTTCGTTGCATGTGGATAAGTGTATCAACTTACCCCATGAGAAATGTCTCAACTTGCCCCATTTGATGACATTACTGTTATAAACATACGGTCAGTAAGAAAAAAGAAACTGGCTATATTTACTAACGTTTTCACCCTGTGTCAAGTTATTACTGTGAAAAAATTCTTCACGTTCACTTAACAAGGCGTATTGAGCCTGGAACAGCTACATTGAAATGTACTTCGCATTGGTTAAACACAACCATTTGCTCTTCTGTTTATTGTGGTATAATAAAAAAAAAAACGAGCGCACGCTCAGTTTCAAAACGAAGAAGAAGCGTTTCATTGCTGATGATTTAACAAATTTACGCATGCGCATTGATACCTAAACCGCGATGTATCAGTGTGCCCCATATCTAATTATCCGGGCCTCTTTTACGGCCACCATCTTGGAATGGGCGGAGCTTAGGTGCTATATACAGTAGATTCCGCTTATAAGAGTCGCCTCAGGAACAGAAAAAATTGCTCTTATATCCGGACTGCTCTTACAACCGGACCAGACATAACAATGGAATAGACACTTGAATTTTTAAGATCGTTTATTAAGATATTTCATCTCACAATTTCGCATAGTTTAATACATACTGAAATCAAGAATTGTAGAAAT
Source organism: Rhysida immarginata (assembly GCA_023313115.1). Lineage (NCBI taxonomy): Eukaryota > Metazoa > Arthropoda > Chilopoda > Scolopendromorpha > Scolopendridae > Rhysida > Rhysida immarginata. The sequence goes on from JAHWFO010061346.1 coordinate 61,284, forward strand.
TTGCTATTTTAGTTTGTAAAAAATTAAAATATATAACGGACGCTTTCAGTAAATCAACCAATATCGTAAAAGCGGTCGCTGATGTGCCATCACTTAATGCGTAAAGCATTTTACGCATAATCTTCGTTCGGAAGTGCGCCTTTGTTGCTCGGATGATGCCTTGGTTCAATGGTTATAAGTGCTTTAAGATGCTCTAAACAACTGTACGATGGCTCAAAATCATCACATCCCAGGGAATCTACGTAAACAACCAAAGTAACTATACCTCTTAATCCAAAAAAGAATTGAAATAAACGACTTGTACATCTTTCTTTGATTTTGTCTTCAATGCCTCAAGGACTTCCAGTTTTTTTCTCCATAGGTAAGGTGTTCCTTGTTTTATATGCCTTTCTCTACAATTCGACTTGAGGAACTTTAATCAACATCAACAATCGATCAGTGAAGTGGAAAGAAAAGATGCGAGTGGTTCAGGAGCCGAGCTCATCTTGCACGCTCGCCCAAAAAGTAAACCGGATGATGCACACTGAGTTGGAAAAGAAGCATGGTGAACCTTTAAACCATCCAGAAAGTCGGATTGTAGATTGACGAATAGAGAGCCCAATCAACCTCTTTTAGATCCTTGTTGGGGAAGATGGCCTTATGTTGTCGAAACAGACATCCAGGATATGACGGGGTCTTCGAAACTGAGGGGACCCTTTACAACGAGTGACAATCAACATCGACAATCGATTGTGCTTTTATAGCTACAGTATATTCATTCTACGGACTGTAGTGACCAATCTCAGAACAGATTGCAGCAAACAATCACGGAGCTGTTCATAATTAAAGCTCTTATACGAGTATGAGGACTAAAGAGAAATTGGGTAAAAAATAACACTCTTATAAGCGGATTACTCTTTTATCCAGACCTCTTATATCCGGACTACCCTTAGTATAGAAAATAGAGGGGAAATATTTGGGAACACGAGAAACTACTCTTAAATCTGGACTACTATTTTATCCGGTTCTCTTATAAGTGGACTGTATAATACTGTATTATACTGTATAACCCTGATATACAAGGGAGTTTTCTATAAGATTTGTTAATTTTTCAATCATATATAGAATAGGGTTATTTTGAATATAAATTTCAACTTTGTTTTTAACTAACAGGTGTTTTTTAAATGGATAATCAGATTTGTATATCAGTAAAGGCAAAATATCTGAAATTTCCAGTATTTCAAAGCTGTAGTAGAACTCCGAAATGTTCCTCAAAATTCACAGCCGTTTAATTTAGCAGAGAAAGGAAGTAATGTTCTCATAAGCTATACTGATTGCAAAATCTCAACAGTAACATTTTTAAACCCTAACTTTCTTTCACACATAGCTTATTTACCGGGTGATCCAAAAGTCAGTAGACTTTTTAAAACCTTATAATTATTAAAATATTTACAATAAAACGATGCGGTTTGCACATAAAAGCTCAGAAACACAGAGGTTTTTGTTTATAAAGAAAAATATTTTTTTATATTAGTTACATTTTTGACTAAAAGGTGGCGCTACAGTTTTAAATTCGTCTTAAATTCAGTTTCTTAAATCTTCGAAAATCGCTTGGGTCGAAGCGTTTCTTAAAGCAACATCAAAATAACATCCTTAGAGCCAAGATAATGCGCAATTAACTCATCTGCTTATTTCACACATGATCAGATTGTATTCTACATGAAACTCCAGCGCCACCTTTTGGTCAAAAATATAACTAATATAAAAAAAACTATTTTTCGTTATAAACAAAAAAAAACCGTATTTCTGTGCAGATGGCATCATTTTATTGTAATTAGTTTAATAATTATAAGGTTTTAAAAAGTCCACTGATTTTTGGATTACCTGGTATAACAAAGTCAGGCAACGGAAATGCCCAGGACCGATAGGATTTTAAAGCATTCGAGAACGAAAAGGAAAGCGTTTGATTTGTAAAAAAGCCTTTCGTTATTAAGAATTAGATGAGGTTGCTAAGGAAGCCTCTGGTTGCTAAGCAAGACTTACTTCTAAGGGAAATGTATAGTTCAAACTGAATAAAACTACCTGAAAAGTTAAATGGAGAAAGTAGCAATTTTCTATAGATTAGAACATACACGAATCCTTTAATTTGTAAGCATTCCTATTTAATGAAATAAGCGTTAATTGTTGAAGCGTTCTGTGTAAGGGTCAATTATTTCTTCATAAACTATTGCCAAAGCTTTTCTACGTAAGCAAGTACCATTGAAGAAATGATTAGCTACTAGCTATTCTTAAAATTTGCCTAACGCAAACTAACTTTTGATAATATAAGGTATAAGTATTACATGCCATATCTTAGCATTTAAAGTTTCCAGTGGTTTCATAATGGTATCATTAAAACATTAATTAATTAAAACATTAATTTTACGTCATATTCATTCATGACACATCATACCAAGTCGTTTGATATATTACATGCCATATTTTAGCATTGAAAGTTCCAATGAATCATAATGGGTCCACTAAACCAGGTGCCTTTGCACCAATTTCGAGTATCATTAATTTTACGTCATATTCATTCATCACACATCATTTCAAGTCGTTTGATGTATTATAAGATCCGTCTCTAAAGTATAGAGACTTTCGTAAATTAAAGAAAACTTTCCATACGAGGATGTCACATGAAAACAAAAAATATACACATTTTATTCGCATACTAAATAACATAATCCTAGAATTTCAGGAGAAATTTATTTTTCTTTCATTGAAAAAAAAAACAAATCAACATTTTATTACAAAAAAGGTGTCTCAAAAGTATAATGACTCCCCTCGAAAGAGAGTCGATATGGACCAATATGCAAATGTTTTAAAGCAAATGTCGGTTATTTAAACTGTATGTGAATGAATGAAATTGTCAATTTTAAAAATGCCACGTGGAAGAAACCTCACTCAAGATGAGATCAGTGAAATTTGGCTGCTGAAGGCCTCAAGCAGCACAATTCAACAAATATGCAAGAAAACTGGAAGAATCAAGTCTGTGGTTCACAAAGTAATTTCAGAACAACGAATATCTACAGCGCAGAAGAGGACATGACGAACAAAAGCAACCAGCGATCGAGATGATCGCAGGATCATTCGCCTGGCTACCACTGGAAAACTGTCACTGAGAGAGATATCACATGAACTTGTGTGCAATGTATCCAAAGACACTGTTCACCGACGGATCAAAGCTAGCGGCAACTTATTGTACTCTAAAAAAAAGAAACGACCACCGCTGAAACACCAGCACAAGATTGCACGATTGCAGTGGGCCAAGGAGCATATGTCCTGGACTGATGAATGGCTTCAAGTGATTTTTTCCATGAAAAAAAGTGGAATTTAGATGGACCGGACGGTAATGCTTACTACTGGCATGATATGAGACGAGAACCGGAGGCATTTTACAGCAGACAACAAGGAGGTGGAGGTGTGATGGTTTGGGGAGGCTTTGCGTTCAATGGTACTACGAGTTTAGCGATTATTTCTGGAAGGCAAAATTCTCTGAAATATCAAGAGACTTTAAGTTGTCATTTGTTGCCATTTCTGCAGAATCTGGTTGGAGAAAAAGGCATTTTCCAACAAGACAATACCAGCATTCATAGATCACAGGCAACAAAGGAATGGTTCGATGCAAACAATTTAACCGTCATGAAGTGGCCAGCGAGAAGCCCCGATTTAAACCCAATTGAAAATCTATGGGGCATCATGACACGCACTGTTTATGCAAATGGGCGACAGTTTTCGACTGTTGTGGAGTTGCAGGATGCAATTGAGACATGCGGTACAATCTATCACCAGAACTACTTCAACACCTAATCACATCGTTGAAAAATCGTGCATTTAAACAAATCCAGTGTAATGGGAACAGTATTTAGTTTTAAAAGCAAGTTTTCTTGGCAAGTCTGTACACCTTTGAGACACCTTATTTGTAATAAAATGATGATTTGGTTTTTTTTTTCAATAAACGAAAAATAAATTTCTTCTAAAATTATAGGATTATGTTATTTAGTATGGGAATAAAATGTGTATATTTTTTGTTTTCAGGTGACATCCTCGTATGGAAAGTTTTCTTTAACTTACGAAAGTCTCTATACTTTTGAGACGGACCTTATGTCATATTTTAGCATTGAAAGTTCCAATGAATCGTACTGGGTTTACTAAACCAGTTGCATTGGTACCAAATTCGACTATCATTAATTTTACGTTATATTCATTCATGACACATCATTCCAAGTCATTTGATATATTACATGCGATATTTTAACATTGAAAGTTCCATTCAACAATAATGGTTCCACTAAACCAGGTGGCTTTGAACAAATTTCAACTATCATTAATTTTACGTTATATTCATTCATGGCACATCATTCCAAGTCGTTTGATATATTACATGCCATATTTCAGCAATGAAAGTTCCAATGAACCATAATGGTTCCATTAAACCAGGTGCGTTTGAGCCAATTTAGAAAATAATTAATTTTGTTAAATTCATTCATGAGACATCACTCCAAGTTATTTGATATATTACATGACAAATCTGACACTGCACCATAATGGTACCCCTAAACCACATACCCTTGAACCAGTTCTAACTGATATTTACCATCAAGAAAGACCATCACCTGATATCATTTAATTCACAAGCCTTTTCTCTACTTTAGTTATGGAATGCCAAAGAGAGAACAGCATTTGGCATTGCACAGACCATTTATAAAGGGAATTGTATAGTGAAAAACGTGGTTCCCTATAATATTTGTGACCTTTTGAACTGGAAGTAGTTCACCCATTTTTTCCACCAACGAACTCAGTCTTCCGATTTCCCTAAGTTGTCGATTGGCGATCACGGAAGTCGAAAATTCGGAAGCGTTGGAAAGCTAGAGCAGCAACAGACAGACAGACAGACAGACAGAGAGACGGACGGACGCACATTGTGAAAACATAAGTACCTATCGGTCCTAACAAGTCAGGCAACCGAAATGCCCAGGACCGATAGGATTTTAAAGCATTCGAGAAAGAAAAGGAAAGCGTTCGATTTGTAAAAAAGCCTTTCGTTGTTAAGAATTAGATGAGGTTGCTAAGGAAACCAGTGGTTGCCAGGCAAGGCGTACTTCTAAGGGAAATGTATAGTTCAAACTGAATAACACTATCAGAATAGTTAAATGGAGAAAGTAGCAATTCTCTATAGATTAGAACATATACGAATCCTTTAATTTGTAAGCATTCCTATTTAATGAAATAAGCGTTAATTCTTGAACCGTTCTGTTAATTCTTTCTTCATAAACTACTGCCTAAGCTTTTCTACGTAAGCAAGTACCATTGAAAGAATGATTAGTTATTAGCTATAACTAACTTTTGATAATATAAGATATAAATAATTACATGCCATATCTTAGCATTGAAAGTTTCCAATGGTTTCAAATGGTATCATTAAAACATGAATCATGGAGCCAAAATAGATTATCATTAATTTTATGACACATCATTCCAAGTCATTTGATATATTACATGAGATATTTTAGCATTGAAAGTTCCAATGAACCATAATGGTTCCAAGAAACCAGGTGCCTTTGAACAAATTTCGAGTATCATTAATTTTACGTCATGTTCATGCATGACACATCATTCCAAGTCGTTTGATATATTACATGTCACATTTTAGCATTGAAAGTTCCAATAAATCATAATGGGTCCAATAAACCAGGTGGCTTAGCATAAATTGCGTGTATCATTAATTTTACATCATATTCATTCATGACACATCAATTCAAGCGTTTGGTATATTACATTTCATATTTTAGCATTGAAACTTCCAATGAATCATAATGGGTCCACTAAACCAGCTGCATTGGTACCAATTTCGACTATCATTAATTTTACGTTATATTCATTCATGGCACATCATTCGAAGTCATTTGATATATCACATGCCATATTTTAGCATTGAAAGTTCCAAAGAACGTTCCTTATAAATGTACCATGATGACAATCGGAATTATCGGCGGCAGGTAATGGGTGGGTTTTCCCCGTACTTACATTCCCTTCGTCCGATCCTTTCCGGGCGGCCCCCCCCCTGCTGATAATACCAACAGAAAAACGACTTCCGTAGACTACCAGCGTAGGAAAGAATCCCTACATCAACGCAAGATTGCGTCGACAGCCCCCACGAGCTCATGGTTTTGTTGATGATTAGACAAGATAGAACTTTGTTAATTTAATTCTTTCAGGAGAGATTACACTCTTCCGTTTTCAACATAACGGAGTTTTAATATGAACTCACTTGGCCGAGATAATCAAGTAGTCTGCCCATTGAAATATTTCAATTTTAATCGTAGTCAGTTTCAAAAATAATGAACTTTAAGTATCACCCGCGTAGTTGTCCGTATAAAGGATGCTGTATGTAGTCATTGATACTTGTGGAAACCTCATTGATTAATCTTGTCAATTTGTTAATTATAATAAAGGGGTATTCAATTTCGTTTACTTCGTAGTCAGTTGTTTTATTTCTGTCAGACATTTTCGACACTCCCTCCCTGGCATCCTGATTAGTTGGTTCGCCCGAGGGCGCGCTATAGCCTATGCGTCTCTGCCCAATGCACCACGTCATGTGTCCACTTAAAAAGACGCCTTAACCAATATTACCTCAGTATTCAATCACCGACTTACGTTTGATCCTTACGGTCCTGCTTTAGGCAGTCTTTGGGCTTTTCCTTTTCTTTTTGGTTAATATCTTACTTGTCGTTACTGGCCTCGTTTTTGGACTTCTGCCTATTGGCACGCGTTTTTAACCTCCCTTTTTATCCTCATACCCTCGAGATGGAGTGCTTGCTAAATAAATAAATAAATAAATAAATAAATAAGAAAATATTTGAGCGTGACGAACTGTTGGACTGTATGTTGAGACTGTATAGATTTACTTGGGATAACTTACCTTAACGATTACCTTGTTCGTTGATTGCTAATCGATGTAAATATGTACAGAATGAAATTTAAACGATAAGTTCTGCTTAGTAAGAATTTAAAAAAGAAAGGAATTTTATTCGTATTTCGAATTTGTCCTTTGTTGAATTTTAGACATCTGAACCACCCCATGGAAGCCGTGCGAAAACCATTATATGCATCCCTGTCCTCACTTCCCCAGTCCCCCTTGTATGCAAGTGCCCAGGAGGGGCCTTGCTGAAGCTAAAACACACACACACATGTATACGTACGTACGTACAGACGTCACGACGAAACACGTCAAAATGGAACCAGGGATGATCAAAATGTATATTTCCGTTGAAATCTGAAAACCGAAATTTTTCGCAATTACAATACTTCCTTTACTTCGTACATGGAAGTAAAAAAAGAGTCCGTATTCGGACAAAGAAGTTGATATATAACAAAAACAACAAACTTATTACAGACACGGTGAGAAGTGCTGAATTTCAGCCATCTTGTCCGACATTTTTTCCATGTTAAAGACACCAACGATGTGGATAAAAGAACTGTACTTTTATTCACATAATTGGTCGACACTGTACACGTTTCCCTTGTTCATCCGCCAAGGTAATGATAGAATATTAAGTCATGTAATGGTCTCCTGATCTTCTACCGTTAGCTGTGGCATAGACTACAAGAAAACGCCGCATCGACGATGGTGGCGCTGTAATTCGACTGCTTGCACTTAACATTTGTTTTGTTCGTATTGAATTTTATATTTATAATTTTCTTTTTTAAAAGGGAGTAAACCGTTTCTTTTGGTGCCACGTTTCACGCAATAAAGTATGCAATGAATAGACTTTCCCTAATCCTTGTAGGCTATAGCTGTGGTACTCCGATCACGTGATCACATAACTCTGTCGCAGAAAATCTTCCACTCAGATTAACCAAACCTATTGATAAGTAAACAATGACATCACAAGCTGCTCTACTAATGAAAATTCCTAAAAAATTTCAAGACAATTGACCCTGCTTGATTCCAAAAAGCCCTTTCTATTTCCACTTCCCCCTTCCATAGTGAAGTCTTGAGCACTCTGTGCAACTCTACAGATGTTCCTAACCTCGCTTGTTGAGGTGTGTCCATTGTGGAGCCGTCTGTAGTCGACCCTAGGTTTTCTGCGGAGATTGTATCGGTCCTGGCCTCTGGCGTGAGCGTTACCATCTGGATGGACTACGGGTCCGTCTTGCTCCTCCGCTTCGACTTGGGGTTCTCCTCGTTCCTCAGTCGGAGAAAGAATCACGTGGTCGTCCTCTGCCTCGGGGTCTTCGTCCTCGCTGCTTTCTGGTCTGGGTGTATTCCTGGATCTGTAATGAGTTCCCCTTGATCCCATGTTCCCCCATGCAGCCTTAATCCTATCGATATGGACAACCTGTCTCTCCCGAAGACCGGATCCCTGGATCTCGTAATTGACGGAGCTCAACCTCCGAGTTATGCGATATGGCCCCCTATATTGATGACCCAGTTTATTTTTGCCTCTGTATTTGATTAATAGGAGAACCTTATCTCCTATCTGGAATTCTTTTAGATGTCTCCCTTGATTGCGTTTCTCAATCTTAGCGTTCCTTCTAGCATTACTTTCTTGGTTAGCAAGGTTGCGTGCGACTCTCAGTTTGGTTGTTAATTCAGACTTGTATTTGTCTGGGTCAATATTAGTTTCCCCTTCCTTGATACCTGCTTCCCAAGGTGTACAGGGATCGAACCCATATAGGAGGTAGGCCGGGGTATCCCTCGTGTTTTCGTTATCGGTGGTCCTAATGCTGAAAAGGGCAGCATTGATGAATTCATCCCAAATGTGAGGTTTCCCATCACACAAGCGTCTCAGTATTTCAAGGATGCTCTGGTTTGCTCGCTCAACTAGACCATTGGAGTTGGGACGATATGACGTGGTGCATACGTGTGTGATGCCGAGGTCCTCCAGCACATTGCGCATAACTTCAGATGTGAAATTGGCTCCCCTGTCTGAAATCATTTCCTTAGGGATGCCATACCGGCAGATAATGCCTTCTACAAGAGCCTTAGCAACAGTAGTGGCCTTCTGATCTCTAAGAGGAAATGCTTCGGGGTAACGTGACATCACGTCAATGCATACTAAAATGTATTTGTTTCCGTTTTCGGTTTCCGACATCGGACCTATGATGTCGACAGCCATTTTGTCAAAGGGGCGTTCAGCCCTTATTCCTTGCTGAAAGGGGGCTGGTCCCTTTTTTAACTTACATTTTTGGCAAGTTTGACATGCTAGGATGTACGTGTTGACATCCTTGCCTAGCGATGGCCAAAAGTAGAGTCTCTTTAGCTCGTTGATGGTTTTGGTTATGCCCTTATGGCCCGCTAGCTTGTTGTTATGGGCCATTTCGATAATGCGAATTTTCATTTCTTCCCCTATGCATATTTTACCGGCACCCCGATCTCTTTCTCTCTCTCTCCTTGCTTGACCTCTGGGAAAGCATTTCAAAATCCCATTCTGTATTCTGAAATCTCCGAAAATTCTAAATTTTTCGGGTGTTCTGTTCCCCTTCAATAGTGAATTATAAATTTCACTGAACATGGAATCAGTGATCTGAGAGGATCTTATATCCTCTTTCAAATTATCCTTAGTCACTTTAACGATTCCATTACACTCCCTCACAGGAGGACGAGAGAGGAAGTCGGCAACAACATTCCTCTCACCCCTAATGTGAGAGATCTGGAGATCAAACTCTTGGATCTCCAGAGACCAGCGCAAAAGGCGCTGATTCATAGCCCCGATGTTAGCAAGGAAGGAGAGAGGTTTATGATCCGAGAGCAGGTAAATAGGAAAACCCAATACCATAGGCCTAAATTGCCTGAGAGCTTGGACCATCGCCAATAGCTCTTTCTCGATGACGGAGTAATTCGCCTGGGCCTTGTTAAGCTTAGCACTGAAAAAAGCGATGGGCCGGATGCCCTGGTCGGTTTCTTGCTGAAGGACGGCACCAATGGCCTCCGCCGACGCATCGGTATATAGTAGAAAAGGTTTGGTATAGTCAGGGGGGTAAGAACAGGAGGGTTCATAATGGCCGATTTTAATGCTTCAAACGCTTCTTGGCACTCGTGAGACCACACGAACCTTGCACCCTTTTTGGTTAGGTTCGTTAGGGGGGCTATGATTTTAGACATGTTATGAATGAACGGTCTATAAAAGTTGGCTGCGCCAATGAAGGAACGCACCTGCTTCACCGTTCGCGGGGTCTCTAGACTAGCAATGGCACTGACGTTCCCGGGGTCAGGGGTCAGGCCTTCTCGAGATATTATGTGTCCAAGATATAGCACCTTTGTCATCATAATTTTGCATTTCGATGGCTTCATGATGATGTTATGTTTCTTGAAAATATTCAATACCCACCTGAGGTTTTCCAGATGCTCTTCGGCCGTCTTAGTGAAGATCAGCACATCATCCTGGAAAACATGTACGCTTTGGTACAACCTTTCGTATAAAAGGTCAGTCATATACGACTGGAATGTGTGGGCCGAGTTCTTCGCACCCTGAGGCATACGAGTTAATTGATACTTGCCCCAGGGTGTCTGAAATGCAAAGCACTTCCTAAGTTCAGGGGTTATAGGGAGCTGGTAATATCCAGAGTTGAGATCGAGGACACTAAAGAAGTTGTATTCGTGGAGATTATTAAGGATATCATGGATCCTAGGCATGGGATAATCCAGAGCAGTAGTGACGTCATTGACCTTACGTAAGTCAAGCGTGACTCTTATGTCGCCATTATTCTTTTTTACAATATGAATCGGGGAGTTCCAACGCGACCGGCTCGGTTCGATAATGCCTGCCTGTAAGTATGAGTCTATCTTGGACTTCAGCGCGTCAAGATGTATTTTAGGAATAGGGTATTGGCGGACGAATACGGGGCGGGACTGGTCAATGTCAAATTTCACCATAACATTCTTAACCCCAGACAGCATTACTATTTCCTCCGCAAAGTTCTCCGCGTGAACATCTAACAGTTCATCCAGCTGTGTCTTAATGACACCATCAAGATTTCCTTTCTCGATGCCGTCAACCACGGTATTCTGGGCGAGGACAATCTCCTCGGCTTTAGCATCGCGGAACCTAAACTCAGCCTTGGTGATAAAATCATTCCCGATGATTCCTTTGTATTTACGGTCCTTGAAGTCATGGACAAGGAATCGACGATTCTTAAAATAAGATCGCCCTATAAAAACATCAGTGGTAATCACTTGGCTGATGGAGCTGGAGTTATTAATTCCCGATAAAATTATGCTTTCAGGGATGATGGTAACTTTATCACCTAACATGCGGACAGTATCGTTATGAATTAAAGAAATCTCACTCCCTGTGTCAATGATCATGGGGATAGCCATGTCCCCTATCTTGACATCCATGTAAAAAAGATCGTTGTCTCCACGTCTGGCTAAGACCTCATTCGTGACTGTATGAGAGGACCGAGTTGTGGCTACCTGCTCGGTCCGTTCTAGTTTAAATGACAGTTACGGGATAGATGGCTAGGGCTGTTACATTTCCAGCAGCAATTACCTTTCTTAGGCCTAAATGTTTTTCGCTGAGGCTCCCTCCCTTTCTCCAATGCAGCGATCTGTTTCTGCATGGAATCTAGTTTCGCTGCTTGGGCATCCAATTGTCGGCGATAATCAGCTACATGCGCCTCCATTGTAGATGTGAGATCAGCGGATAATTGCCTAATTTCAGACCGAACATCAGTTCGAATGGCCTCGGCGTTATTACTACACATCTGCGCTTGCTTGGAGACGCCTAAACTTTCCGCTTCGGCCGCCAATTTGACGGCACTATCGAAGGAGTCTGGCTCCTTCATCATGAACACCATCCGGAGTTCCGGGCGTACTGTCTTCTTTAATTTTTTAAGAAGCGTCTGATCCTTACGATCATTGAAAGAATCGTCTGCCTTCGCCATATGCCGAAACAGGAGACGCAGTCTGTTCGCATACTGGCGGACATTCTCATCAGCTTTCTGTTTCGCTTGATAAAAGTGGAGCTCCGCATATTCTAGATCATCGTCCTTAGAAAAAATTTCTAATAGCGAACGTTTTACCTCGCTATAGCTGTTTGATTCGGACAGTGAATGGTCACTATAGCCCGCTGCGGCCTTGCTTTTCAACTTCGACCGGACAACGCCTAACACGACGGATCCCGACCACCCCGCTATCTGCGCAACGGCATCCACGGCGTCAAAAAACGCTTTTACAGATATGGAGCCTTCATCTCCCGTAAATGTAGGGATTAAATTAGTGAAACCCACTATGGAATCGCTCTTAACAACCGACTGAGAGTCGTCGCCACCGCCACCAGACACATTTAGTTCGGGCGCCATGACAAAGGAATTCAAATAAAGTGATAGTTTGAGGATATCGAATCGATAAAGACGTACATAGACAGACAGACAAACAGAATTCGAATTTTTAAAAATGCTGTAAAAACTGCTGTCTTGTCTACCTCTCACACATTTTATAAAGATTTTAAAAGATTTATTTTATCTTTTATATCTCATCTAAAGTAATCTCTCGTTGTTTATTCTATAATACAGTATTAAATAGAACGTCGTCTTTCTTAATCACTTTCATTTTCCGGTCTTTGTGTTTAATAAGTATCGCTCTTATTATTTCAACTTCCTGTTTAAAACACTTCATGAGCTTCATCTTCCTTCTTCGTCTGTGATTACAATATTCTGTGTGAAAGGAATTAAATTCCATTGCTCAACGGCCTTGTATTTCTTTTAATAAAATGAACCAACGGTCTTGAAATTTTTTATAATTTTTTTTTTATAAAATGAAACAGCGCTCGTGGCAGTAATCTTCTAGCTATATCCTTTCAAATGGTACCTAGTAACAACATTTTAAAATTTTTATTTTTAACATCTTTGAAATGTAAAAAATAACCTCACTTTCATAAATTTAGCATTTGATTTTGTTGACTGGTCCAATGTCAAAAAAGATATTTCTTATCTTCTAATAACAGGATAAAAAAGTTTAATGACATATTTATAGCTAACTACTCCATCCAGTAATAATTTTTTAGAAAATATAATAATGACAGCACAAAAATTAATAAGATAGGAATAGGCAAAAATTTTTGTGAAAATATAATAATCATTAAATTATTCACAAATTTCCATTTTACAATACAGTAATTTATTCGTATAGAATAAAGCCGACTTTCTTCCTTTCGGATATCTTCAGTATTCATTTACAACTGATTTTTTAAATTTCTTACAATGCAATTTATTAAATTTTAAACAATATTTGTATATTCATTGTTAATGGTTTTTCCGGGAACATTGTTTCGTGTTTTGAGGTACAATATGAGTTTTGCTAATTATTTTATTATATTTTATTTTTCACTTAATTTCATTATTGTGTATGGTAATTTTAATTATATAGTCTCGTAGTCCTTTGTTTTTGCTTAGTAATTCTTTTATTTTCTCTTCTTTTAGTATTTGGTTGAATACTAAATTGCTATCTTCTAATTCCAGGGGCGGATTTACGTATAAGCTAAATAAGCTACAGCTTAGGGCCTCACAATCTGTAGGCCTCTTCTATGGTTATACTCCATTCGGTCGACTTTCATTCGGTCGACTCGCAATCGGTCGACTCCCATTCGGTCGACTCGCATTCGGTCGACTTTCAAAGGGCCGATAGGGCTAGTTTGTCGGCATTAATTCCCCCCTTTCGTGAATAACCTCCCCCAACACCCACCTTTCTTATCTGAATCGAAAGCCCATGATTCGAAAAGATATGTTGAAATTTTGAAAAATTTTGTGCGTATAAGACCAATTTTGTGTAGCTATCTCCTCCGAAACGGCAACAAGCAGAATCAAATGAAATTAATACATACTTAGAGGGTACCATAAACTGTGCCTTGACGTATTTTTATGATAAATGGTTAAGCCTAGTTAGAGATAATTTTCTAAAAATGAAATGACTATAATGTTCCTACAAGCGAACCAAACTGAAAAAACTTGGTATGTGGAGACTCCTCTTATTAAGGCGAATATTTTTTGTAAGTAACTTACTTGGCTTGATGAGTAAATAAACAGTAAATAAAATGTAAAAATAAACTCACATAAATAAATAGACCGATAACAATGTAAAACAGTTTTATTCAATATTTAATAAAATGAAGGAACATTATTATGTGCAACTCGATTTAAAAGAACAATGGCATCCTCTACTGTTTGCGGCGAATGTTCATACATAACGAGTATAAGATTGATAACGCCGATTGAGTTCGGCATATTTAGCATTACCTTTTGATAGTCTGTGAGCGGCAGCAATGCTTGCTAGCTTCATCTCATAATCAAAGATGAGTTTTTTATTAGTTCTAAGTTTTCCAAGAAAGGTGGAGTTATGTAGGTGGGCGTTGGGTGAAGTCATTCATGAAAGGGGGGCAAACAATGCTATATAACCGCTCTGTTCCGAGAACGCTCCCAAACCCTTCCGAAAAAGTTTCCTTTCTCATGCTTGTTTCTTTCCCAACCCGGAAGCGTTTCCAGACCAGAAAGGGGTAGGTGGGTTCGGGTGAGGTCATTCATGAAATGGGGGAAGTAATGCTGACAAACCAACCCTATTGGCCCATTGACAACTAATTGACAGTCGACCGATTGCGAGTCGACCGATTGGGATTCGACCGAATGCGAGTCGACCGATTGAGAGTCGACCGAACGGAGTTACCCCTCTTCTATAGGGCCTCACAATCTTAGTTTAACATGGTAGGGGCTTCATATGGCTTATGACCTCATTAAGTTTAAATCCACCCCTGACTAATGCCATGTTATTTAAAATTTCTTGTGGATAATATTTGTTTAGCATAAAAATAAATACATTTTCAATGATTATTATTTCTTTCTTATCATTAATTTTGTAGATTAGTTTGCATGTTTCTTCGTAATTCCCGGTTTTATGTTTGCTTAGTAGAATGTGTTCTTTATTTGGAGTTTTTAGTGCATTTTTGATATATATGTTCTTTGAATCTAGTTTCTAAATTTCGATAAGTTTTTCCGATATTAATTTTGTTACATTCTATACATTTAATTTCGTATACTCCATTTTGTTCTTTTTCTGTAATTTCTCTTTTGTTTTCTAATAATGTTAATAATCTATTTTTGGACCTAAAGGCCACTTCTATATCTTTCTTTTGAAATATTTTTTCTAATTTTGTAACTTATGTTTCTTTGAAAAGTTAAACAGACTCTTTTCTTTTTTTTTTTTTGTATTTGTATTATTTTGTTTTTCTCTAATTTCTGTTATAAAATTATTTGATCCTCTTTGTACCCATTTCCAATTCTTATTTCTTTTATTATTTCTAATTCGTTTTCTATATATTCCTCTTTTATAGGGTATTTTAAAGCTCTATTTATTAGATTTCTAAATGCTGAGTTTTTGTGACTCCATGGTTGATTTGAGTTGTTGTGTATACCATTTATAGTTGTTGTTGTTTCCTGGAAATATTGAATTCTAATATTATTTTATTGTCCATTAGAAATGTGCTGGCCAGATGGCTGAGAGGGTAGGGCGTAGGCTTTATAGTTCTCGAGTCCGCCTGGCTATGGGTTCGAATCAGGCCATGGATGCTTGTGTTTGTCCCGGGCTGCGTACAGATATAACTTGTGTAAAAGGCGCAAAATGACCATAGTAGTCGACGCCAAATTTCTAGGGCCTCCCACCCCCCATTAGAAATGAAGCCGAAACTAGTCGGATGTTCTTTTGCGTAAATATGTATTGTAGGGCCTCAATTTAGTTTAGTTTAAGTCCATTAGTTTTTCTTCTATGTCAATTGATTTATCCAAAAAAATTGACATAGAAGAAATATCAATGGACTTAAACAAACTAGATGACAAAATAAAATTCACATATGAAGTAGAAAGAGATAATAACTAAAATTATTTAGATATAATGATAAGAGAAAATAAAAAATAACAATAAAATAATATTAGAATACTAGAAGAGGTACCCGGCGTTGCCCGGGATAATTACACTTGTCAGTAAACAGAAGAACAATCTCAAAAATTAAACTATAACTCCCAATTGGTTAAATAATAACTCATTCAATATAACATACAGCCAAGGGACTATCCATTCTACGAAAAATACGAAAAACAGGAATTCTAGGTGATATACCGGGACTTTATCTAAACTTTTCTTGACTTGCCTCACCAGATACTTTAGACTCAGTTTTTCTTGCCCTTGATGCAGAAGCTCTTATACCCTCTTGCTCTATTCGAAACTTCCGTTGTTCAGATGTTTCCATTGCCCGTATAGTCTTTGCTCTTTTAGCTGCAGTTTCTCTGACCAATACTCGTTCTTTCTGTTTCCTTTCCAAACACATAAATTATTGCCAGTCGTCTGGATGTTTGATAGGGAGCTCAAGGGAGACACGTGTGACTCCTTTTCCTCCTCAATAGATGCTGTGTTATTTAAGTCCTGTCACTGCATCGTCATTATATGTTTATTATTAATAATTCTTGGAAATGAACGTTCAATCATCGCATTATCATAATCTCAGTTTCCAAAATATTCACATTCACACAAAATATAGTCAAAATGTATTTTTATGAAATGTTTGGAACTGCTGTGCTACTCATTAAGCTAGGTGAAAACCCCAGTGTGGCCCTTTGTTTTTTTGATTAAATTTTGAAATATCTTAAAAATGAACACATGAAAATGCTTAGAATTAATACAGTAAAAATTGTAAATGAAAATTCGAAAAAAATTTTTTAAAGGCCCACAACAGATGGACCTCTCCAAGGATGCCACTACTAGTCTAAAAAATATCTTACTCACGTAATCCTACTTTAGATGTACACTTGATGTTGTTGCAATTCCCTTTCTTCTCTCCATGTCTTGAAGCAAAACTTGGCCATTCATCACTTTGTGTAGTCTAGCGGTCGCCAATTCTTCTATTTACTTGCTTCCCATTTGCTCAATACGTCACGGAGCTAAAGGAGTGTTTCCTCTGTCGTCTTTCCACTCTTTCTCAATAGTCTGCTAACTCTCCATTATCTCCAGTTACTGATCATTTTTAAAGATTTTCAAGAAATAGTTAAGTACTAAGAACTCTCTTTTCTAAGAAAAACCTGAATAACAGGAATTCTATGCATTGTTACAAATTGAAATTTATCTACATTGCACAAACTTTGCCTTTCATTGTTGGTCATGATATAAATATTGTTGGTCCGTGCAGAGTGTTTGTGAATTGCGTGTTGATACCATTGTTGATACCTATTGTTGCACAAACTTTGCCTTGCATTGTTGGTCATCAGATATTTCTCATTAATATGGCCTGCCATAACCATGAATATCGATTTTTTTATCGATAATTATTATTTTTCCGAAATCTGAGGTAGAAGGTGACCTTCCTCATGCTTTGAAGGTCAAGTATGCAAAATTTCATCAAGATCGGAATAAAACTGTAGATTTGTATAAGAAACAAACAAACCCACCCACAAACATCCTTCTTCATATATATAGAAGACAATATTTACAGGAAACCAACAACAACCACACACGGTATACACAAAAACTCAAATCAACCATGGAGCCACAAAAACTCAGCATTTATTAATCTAATAACAGAGGTTTAAAATACCCTATAAAAGAAGAATATGGAGAAAAAGAATTATAAATAATAAAAGAAATCGGAATTGGAAATGGGTACAAAGAGAATCAAATAAATAAAACAATCATTAATATAGTAACAGAAATTGGAGAAAAACAAAATAATACAAATACAAAAGAGAAAGACAAGATTAAACAGTATAAAAAAACGACTTTGAAGAAACTTTCACTATCGCCTATCTATATCAGTCCATATATTGAAAACTACCGAACCGATTTTGATGAAACTTGGACTGTTCCCTAAATTAAAAGATAGGGGTGGCCGTGGCCTGGTTGTCTCGTCGGTTGGCTCGCTGATCGATGGAGTTAAGCAACTTCAGGCGCGGCCAGCTGCTGGCTGGGTGACAGCCAGTGGCTTGAGGACCACTGCTGGGAGAGATGGCTATTTGGGGGCCAGCTGCTGGCTGGGTGACAGCCAGTGGCTTGAGGACCACTGCTGGGTGAGATGGCTATTTGGGGCACAGCTGTTGGGGGACTTTAGTCTGACCCATTTGCTGAGTGACCAGTGCTGGATATCCATCAACTGGTGATACCATTGTTGATAAGTATTTTTGCACAAACTTTGCCTTGCATTGTTGGTCATGAGATATTTTTCATTAATATGCCTTGCTATAATCATGAATATCGATTTTTTTTATCAATAATTATTATTTTTTCGAAATCTGAGGTAGACAGTGACCTTCCTCATGCTTTAAAGGTCAAGTATGCAAAATTTCATCAAGATCGGAATAAAACTGTAGATTTGTATAAGAAACAAACAAACCCACCCACAAACATCCTTCTTTATATATGAGTAGCCTAATAGCAAAGACGGACATACGCCACGAATGTGATTTTAAGAAAAACGCATTTTTTTGTTGTAGCATTGTTTTTTATGTTAAATTAATAATGTTTTTTTTAAAATTAAGTTTAAAAAATATGTAATTAAATGAATTACCTTTACCACCTACTTTTTTATTTTTTAAATGTGAAAAGTGAAGTCTAAAATTGCAATGTCCGCCTTTGCTTCATAATGTGGACTGTGTCCGTGTTTGCATGCAACTCAAATACGTTTTAACATTGCGACTCAATGGCAAGTATCACAAAATTTTATTATTATAATGGAAAATAAAAGATTTTTTTTTTATTACAAAATATTATTGTAACCTTTTTTTAAATTTGTTGAAACATACTTTTTTTCAAGTTTTTAAAAAAAAATAAACAGTTTTGAAATTAAAATGAAATAAAATTTTTCATTAATAGTTTTTAATGATCAATGGAGATTCCTGTTAGCACCAGTTCATCCTCAATAATGTTGTCATGTAAGCATTCACATTCACCTGTTACTGTATTATCATCAACAACAAAAGTTTCATCTCTTTCCAGCAGCAATGACACGATGTAGGTGGCCATCTTGTTCACATGACCAAAATCTTGAGTTCCCATTGGTTTATAAGGATGTGTCTGTGTTTGCTTCAAAACGC
>JAHWFO010061346.1:80472-96742 GCA_023313115.1 Rhysida immarginata
ATGTCCGTCTTTGCTTTTAGGCTACTCATATATAGACTAGCAGAGGACCCGGCGTTGCCCGGGATGATTATATTTGTAGGAAAGCAGAACAATCTAAAGAAGTTAAATTATAACTCCAAACTGGTTAAATAATAACCCAATCAATACAACACATAGCGAAGAGGCTATCCATTCTACGAAAAATACGAAAGACAGAAATTTTAGGTGATATACCGAAACTTTATTTACCTCTTGTTAATTTGCCTCAGATTAAAATGATATCTATCTTCACCACCGGGAACATCACTGGATACTTTAGAACCAAGTTTTTCTTGCCCTTGACGTAAAAACTCTTATACCCTCTTGGTCTATTAGAAACTCCCGTTGTTTAAATGTTTCCAATGCCCGTATAGCTTTTTCTGTTTTAGCTGCAGAGTTTCTCTGACCAATACTCGTTCTTTCTCTTTCCTTTCCTGACACATATATTTTTGCCGGTCGTCTGGACGTTTGATAGGGAACTCAAGGGAGAAACGCGTGTCTCTTATGCCTATTCAATAGACGATGCCTTATTAATGTTCTGTCATGGCATCTTCACTTTATGGTCATTATCAATAATTCTTGGAAACTAACGTTCAGTCATCCATTATCAGCATCTCAGTTTCCAAATTATACACATTCCCACAAAATATAGTCAAAATATATTTTTATGAATTGTTTGGATCTGATGTGCTACCAAATAACCTAGGTGATAACCCTGGCGTGGCTCGGAAATTTTCTTTTTTGGAATAAATTTTGAAATATTAAAAAAAACACATGAAAACGCTTAGAATTAATACAGTAAAAGTTCTTAATGAAAATTTGAAAAAAATTTTTTTAAAGGCTCACAATGCATGAACTTCTCCAAGGATGCCTTCTGGTCTAAATAATTTTTTACTCACGTAATCTTACTTTAGATGTACACTTGATGTTGTTGCAATTTCCTTTCTTCTTTCGATGTCTTGAAGCAAAAATTGGCCATTCATCACTTTGTGTAGTCTAGCGGCTGCCGATTCTTCTATTTACTTGCTTACCATTTGCTCAATACAGCACGGAGCTAAAGGACTGCTTCCTCTATCGTCTTTCACTCTTTCTCAATAGTCTGCTAACACATTATCTCCAGTTACTGATCATTTTTAAAGGTTTTCAAGAAATTGTTAAGTACTAAGAATTCTTTTTTCTAAGAAAACCCTGAATAACAGGAATACTATGCATTGAATTCCATATTGCATAAACTTTGCCTTTCATTGTTGGTAATGAGATATATTATTGATCCTTGCATATTGTTGGTGCATTGCGTGTTGACACGACTTGTTGATACCTATTGTTGCACAAACTTTTATTTGCATTGTTGGTCATGAGATATATATTTTTGTTCCGTGCAGAGTGTTTGTGAATTGCGTGTTGATACCATTGTTGATACTTATTGTTGCAAAAACTTTGCCTTGCATTGTTGGTCATGAGATATTGCTCATTAATATGCCTGCCATAACCATGAATATCGATTTTTTATCAATAATTATTATTTTTCCGAAATCTGAGGTAGACAGTGACCTTCCTCATACTTTGAAGGTCATGTATGCGAAATTTCATCAAGATCGGAATAAAACTGTAGATTTGTATAAAAAACGTACAGACAGACAGACCCACCCACCCACAAACATCCTTCTTTATATATATAGATAGATAGACTAGCAGAGGACCCGGCGTTGCCCGGGATAATTACACAGTAGGTAAACAGAACAATCTCAAGAAGTTAAATAAACTGATGTGTTTTTTGAAAATAAACTGTAATAGGTTATGCACTGCTAAAACGTGCCAAACACACAAATACACACACAAAGAAACATATACACACTTTTCCCAATCGTCCTATCGCTTGTTATGGAGCTGATGGAAGACATATGTATCTCCTTTACCTCATCGAGAGAAACTGCCCTATCTATATCGTCTACTATATCCATTTCCTGTTCATTGTTACTAATTCTTGGAAACTAATGTTCTATCATTGCATCATCATTTTATGTTCATTGTAATAATTCTTTGAATAGAACTTTCTATCATTGCATCATCATTTTATGTTCATTGTTATAATTTTTGGAAACGAATGTTCTGTCATTGCATTATCATTTTGTGCTCATTGGTATTGGTGAATTGCGTGTTGATACCATTGTAGATACCTGTTGTTGCACAAACTTTGCGTTTCATTGTTGGTCATGAGATATATATTGTTGATCCCTGCCTAGTGTTTGTGGATTGCGTGTTTATACCATTGTTGATATCAGTTGTTGCAGAAACTTTTATTTGCATTGTTGGCCATGTGATATATATTGTTGGTCCTTGCAGAGTGTTTGTGAATTGCGTGTTTATACCATTGTTGATACCTATTGTTGCACAAACTTTGCCTTGCATTGTTGGGCATGAGATATTTCTCATTAATATGCCCTGCCATAACCATGAATATCGATTTTTTATCAATAATTATTATTTTTTCGAAATCTGAGGTAGACAGTGACCTTCCTCATGCTTTGAAGGTCAAGTATGCAAAATTTCATCAAGATCGGAATAAAACTGTAGATTTGCATAAGAAACAAACAAACCCACAAACAAACAAATAAACAGACCCACAAATATCCTTCTTTATATATATAGAAAGATAGAAGAAGACGTACGCATCGAATTGATAACTTCCTTTTTTTAAGTCGCTTAAAAATATTTCAAAAGAAAGAGAAGTAACCTTTAGGTTCAAGAATAGATTTTTAACATTATTAGAAAACAAAAGAGAAATTACAGAAAAAGAACAAAGTGGGGTTTACGAAATTAAATGTAAAGAATGTAACAAAATTTATATCGGAAAAACTTATCGAAATTTAGAAACTAGATTCAAAGAGCATATATCAAAAATGCACTAAAATCTCTAAATATGCAGAACACATTCTACTAAGCAAACATAAAACCGGGAATTATGAGGAAACACGCAAACTAATCTACAAAATTAATGATAAGAAAGAAATAACAATCATTGAAAATTTATTTAGTTTTATGCTAAACAAATATTATCCACAAGAAATATTAAATAACATGGAATTAGTAAATAGCAATTTATTATTCAACCAAATACTAAAAGAAGAGAAAATAAAAGAATTACTAAGCAAAAACAAAAGACAATGAGAACTATAGTATAATTAAAATTTATAAAAGGTTATACCACACACAACAAGAAATTAAGCCTCCCGAGAAAGTTATAGGAAAGTAGCAGAAGCCCTGAGTTCATCTACTTTTACCCATTCATCTGCACTTTTTAACCCTCCATTATTTAATCTAAAAATTGATACTTTTGTAGTTTAGTATTCAGAAAATATAAATGAACCCTGTCTTCTTTCCTTTCTCATCATTTTCGATCGAATGATATAACACACGTCATATGTTGCCATAGTTCTAAAGACCAAGTGACTGCCACCCCCCACAACTCCGACCTTACTGGGACAATTTGGCCCAAACTTCTTATGAATGTAAATTTTGCCTAGAGGAATGTACATATCGAATTTTACTCCCTTACATAAATAACACATAGATCACTTGGTCCCCTCTAACTCCCAACCCCGTAATTCCGACCCCAGTGGTCCAATCAAAACCAATCTATATTGTGAAGGTACTCATGCTCATCGTAAGCTGCATTCCGAATTTCAACCTTCTATCTCTAAAAATGCAGAAATTATGAAGGGGACGGATGGACAGACGGACATTGTGAAACCAATAAGTAGCTCCATTCTTCAGCTACTTAATTATGAAATTAAAAATAAAATAAAATATAATAAAAAGAAAATGGGTGTGCTTAAGACCACACGACCGAAGTGAAAACTTTTATGGCGGTTGTGATCGATTCTAAGTAATGAATATGTGAATGATACAAATATTATGGTTATTACTTGCACGAATCAGGAACAAGCCTCAAATTAATATTATGTACGTATAAAACTATTTATTTCCATTCGTTTACTCATTAGATCTTCAGTTATATAGGGTGCTTTTGAAAAGGATGTCGTGAGATACCTAGCGATGTTCTGCACGTTAAAATAAACACAAGTTTCCTGATACGTTTTGTCGAAATTCCACTCCTTAAATGAGTAAAGAGCTCGTGAAGTTTGGTTAAACACAGCCCATAACGTAAGCAAAAGCGCATGAGTGACGTTAGTAAATCATGCAATTCGTTGATGAGTCACTAGTATGAATGTGCGTCGTACCGCAAAAAACAATCCAGCCAACAATAAATATAAACTTGTTTAGGGAGACTTTAACACTGTATCTCTCGATCATTTATCCACTTGCAGGTCTTTATTAATTTGTGGACAATTTCATTTCTGAGGTCTAGAAATTACGTATCTTTCAGTGGGCTATGAGAATGGTCGAGTTTAGGGCCAACAAATAAGTAGACAGGTATTTCGCAGAAACCTATTACACGTGGTGTTTAAATTTTTTTCATGCGCTTTTGTTTACGTTATGGGCGGAGTTTAACCAAACTTCAAAAGCTGTTTATTATTTTAAGGAATGCAATTTCGACAAATAGAAAGAGGAATATGTTGGGTTTTTTTAAGATGCAGAACATCCGTAAATATCTCACTACATCCTTTTCAAAAGCATCCTGTAGATCACTTAAAGATTACATGCAATATATTAGCATTGAAAATTCCAAAGATACAGTAATGAAACCATTAATGGTACCATTCCAAAACGTACAACTAAGCCAATATAGAGTATCCTAAATTACTAGTTATATTCATTCATGACACGCTGTGACGAGCTCTGTGATATACACTGAGTGGCCAAATAATTATGACCACCTGACAGTTTTAGGCAAATGAGCTATTGCGTCACAGCGCTGCCACTAGAGGGCTAGATAGCTATAAAAAGGGAATGCAGGTGAGGTGAACCATCAGTTGCACTGTTTTTTTGGGCACGTGATTTAACTGAGTTTGAACGCGGGATGATCGTCGGCGCGCGCAGTGTCAGCAACCAGTATCAGCAAAACAGCTGAACTTGTGAAGTGTTCAAGAGCAGCAGTTATTAATGTTTACAGAGAGTGGACTACCAAGCAAAAAACCGGCTCTCAACGTCAAGCGTGTGGTCGTCACAGGCTCCTCAATGCTCGAGCTAAAAGGAGATTGGCCAGAGTTGTCCAGGGCGACAGAAGAGCAACATTGCGTCAAATAGCGGCAAATCTTAATCAAGGACAAACTGTGACCGCCTCTCAACGAACTGTCGACACCGTTTAGGCTATGGAAGCCGACGACCAGTTCGAAAGCCTCTACTGTCAGCCTTGAACAAAAGCAGACGTCTCCAGTTCACAAAGGAGCACAAGGATTGGACAATAGATGACTGGAAAAGGGTCATGTGGTCCGATGAGTCACGATTTCAAATGCATCATGCAGATGGCAGGGTTAGAATATGGAGAAAACAACACGAAAGCATGGACCCCACCTGCATCACCACAACACTTAAAGCTGGTGGCGGCAGTATTATGGTTTGGGGGATGTTTTCTTGGCATTGTTTGGGTCCTTTGATTCCTCTGCACGGACGTGTGCGTGCCCAAGATTATTTAAGTATTGTCGCAGATCAAGTACATCCCGTTATGTTAATGGTGTACTCTGACGGGGATGAATACTTCCAGCAGGACAATGCTCCTTGTCATAAGGCTGGCATCGTCCTCAGATGGTTCGAAGAACATGCCGGAGAGTTTACCTAGCTTCGTTGGCCTGCACAATCGCCAGATCTCAATCCCATTGAGAATTTGTGGGATGAGATCGAACGGGCCATCAGGCAGCGGAATCCAGCACCATCAAATCTGCAGGAATTGGAAGGTGCAGTTCTTCAGAGTTGGTCTCAAATTCCTCCTACAACCTACCAACATCTCATAGAATCCATGCCTCGAAGAATGCAAGCAGTAATAAGAGCGAAAGGTGGTCCCACACTGTATTAAGGGGGTGGTCATAATAATTTGGCCACTCAGTGTATTACCATAGCCTCTCTTATCATGTAGGCTATGGTATTACTTAGCTTATATTAGTATTGAAAGTTCCCAATGGTTCGACTTGGTACTATTAAACCAATTCTGAGTATCATTTATTACTCGTTATATTCATTCATGACACGCTGTGACGAGCTGTGTGATATATTACGTGGCATATTTATTTGGGGTAGGCCGTGGCCTGGTGGGCTTTCACAGAATACAACTTCTGTGAAGTTAAGCTACATCAACCATCCGTGATAGACAGTCTTCACTCCCCTCCCCGGCTGCTGCGACCATCATACAGCAGTCGTGAATCCAGGTCCATCCAGAGACCCAACTCGTATTGGATCCCAGTTCATATATAAAATGTGACGAGCTGTATGACATAATACGTGGTATTAGAAAGAAAATATAAACTCAGGATAGATGTCACACTTCTCGGACAAGAAAATGAACTTTTCCATGCAAATTTTGCCTTTCAATAACCAACCATTGCCAACAATGTGAGTTGTGTGTGATTTAAATCCCTAATAATTGTGGCCAGAGAATTCCTTATCAGCATGCCTCGTGGAAAGTCTCTAACTGAGAAAGAAATAAGGAAAATTAAACTTTCTACGCGGAAAGGGACATTCAACAAGGCAAATAGCTGCAGAAATTAACCGTTCACAAACTGTTATTCAAAATGTCATCACAAGAGGCGACGATTATGGAACCAAGAAGAGAACAGGAAGACACCCAAAATTCTGTCCCGGGACCACAGACGAATTCAAGCTCTCGCTACACATGAAAACTTGTCAACACGGGAAATTGCTCTTCAACTACCAGTGGCAGTGTCACACCAATCCGTCTGGAAAAGCTTAGCTTCGAAAGTCAACATAAAATATGAAAAGATGAAGGCAAGACCTAAGCTCACCGCAGCTCACCGATTAGCTCGACTTGAATATGCTTAGGAAACTGTGAAATGGAAAGATGAATGGAATGAAATTGTTTTTTCCGATGAAAACCGGTTCTGTCTTGATGGTCCTGATGGTTACTCATCGTATTGGCATGACTTGCGTACACAAACGAAAACAAGATACAGCAGACAACAATGTGGTGGTGGAGTGATGGTGTGGGCAGCCTTTAAAGTGGGAGGCAAGACCGACATTGTGTTTGTGTATGGCAAAATGAACTCCTGCAAATATCAAAAAACGCTGTATGACCATCTAATTCCATTTGGACCAGTTCTGGGAGGCATGAATTGGAAGTTCCAACAAGACAGTGCGTCAGTGCACATGTCGAAGTCTACCACAGAATGGTTTAAAAGAGAAAAAAAATCGACATTCTTGAATGGCCTTCTCGTTCATCTGACCTCAACCCCATTGAAAATGTGTGGTGTTGGTTGGCAAAGATTGTGTACAACCGAAACACACAATACCATCACGTCAACGATCTCAAGCTTGCAATGGTCAATGCTTGGGACAACATAAAGGAGATGGATCTGAAAAAACTGATTGAGGAGATGCCGGACAGGATGATTGAAGTTATCGAGAAGGAAGGAGGGCCCACACATTTTTAATTCCAGTTTTTTTTGTGTGTGTTTACCGTGTTTTGGGTCCTGAGTTTATATTTGCTTTACAGCTGAAAAATGCTTTTTTTTTTTGGTAAAAAAAAATTGGAATTTTTCAGACCTTTAAACGTTAAAGTTATGTAATTACTTTCAGTGTCCTGTGAAAAAAAATGATGTTAAATAGACATCTTAATATCAAGTTATAAGAATTTCACGGGTGAGTTTATAATTTCTTTACGGGGTGTAGAAGTTTTCACTTCAATAACACTGGCCAACAAAATTTAAAATTTTTCTTGTGACAAAATGAAAGTGGGTGATTTTTGATAGTATTTTTTCTGCTGATTACGAATATAATTTTTAAATTTCTCTAGCACGCACAGCTTTCTTGTTTTACAATGAAACATTTTTAAATCATTCATTGTTTGGGGCCTAGTAAATTTCCTTGCGGCCCCAAAATATGGATACTTTAACAATGTAGCCGCTTCTCTTCACTTCCATTACTTTACCATAGAAGTCTCGATGTGCTTAACTTGGAAACTTGACGTGATAGAAAAAATCTAAAAGCAGATTCGGATTCTACCTACCAATTACTACTAAGAACACTTTGTGTGGTCTTAGTCACAAAATGAGTGTTGACTAGTGTAATTAGCAAAACTCATATTGTATCTCAAAAAACGAAACAATGTTCCAGAAAAATCATTAACAATGATTATACAAATATTGTTTAAAATATAAAAAATTGCATTGTAAGAAATTTTAAAAAATCAGTTGTAAATGAATACTGAGGATATCCGAAAGGAAGAAAGTCGGCTCTATCGTGACCACCGAGAGACAAGGCCTGAGCGCGGAAACGTCATACATTGTTATTCATCATTAGAAGGGTATTGTTATTCGTATTTCGACCAATAGTAACTTTTAAATTAGCCCTTCTAAGGATGATGTAACAATGTATGACGTTTCCGCTGTCTGGCCTTGTCTCTCGGTGGTCACGGCTCTATTCTATACGAATAAATTACTGTATTGTAAATGTATTGTGAATAATTGAATATACATTGTATAATACAACGTGAGTTGAATAATGAATCTAATATGAAAATCAAATTATATAATTCTCTTCGTCTGTCGGAGCAACACCACCTAAAGATATAGACAATACAAAGAAAGTTACAACTATCCCTCTTATCTTACTTACTCATTCATTGTTGTGAATTAAATAAACTCAAGATTTGCAGAAAGAAAATAGATTAATATATACCTTATTACTAACTTTGAGTAAGTAAAATAGAATTGCTTAGTTTCTCTCCAAAATAGATAACTAAATTATTTGATAAAAACAAATAAATTGGATATTTGAGCCAAAACATTATGAGCATCTCCACATGGGTGAATGAACTCGTCTGGATCACATGGAGGACACGTAATTAAGTGGGAATGGTAATTAACTGCTGCTGGAGAAGGTAAGGAATCAGTCTTGCGAATGATGGGAAAGGCT
The DNA here is from genome assembly GCA_023313115.1 of Rhysida immarginata. Classification (NCBI taxonomy): domain Eukaryota; kingdom Metazoa; phylum Arthropoda; class Chilopoda; order Scolopendromorpha; family Scolopendridae; genus Rhysida; species Rhysida immarginata. The sequence continues at coordinate 89,536 of JAHWFO010061346.1, forward strand.
GCTGATCTAAGCGAATTTGATAGAGGGCACATCATAATGGCCCGAAGATTCGGAACGTTAGTAGGTTGGATAAATGACGGTGGAACCAGCAGTAGACGCCAAGGTGTTGGACGCCCACGCGTCATCAAAGAAAAGGACGTCGGAGACTGTCCCGCTTGGTAAAGCAAAATCGGCGCCAGACAGTGGCTCAGCTGATAGCCCAATACAATGCAGGTTCAAGTGCAAGTGTTTCGGAATACATTTCAGCAGACACTGTTGGATATGGGACTGCGCATCAGATGTCCCACTCATGTGCCTCTGTTGACCAAGGGCAGTGTTTAGTCGTTGGCCAAGAGCAGTGTTGACCCAAGAGCAGTGTTGACCCAAGAGCAGTGTTGAACCAAGAGCCTCTGTTGAGCAGGAGCCTCTGTTGACCAAGAGCCTTTGTTGACTAAGTGCCTCTGTTGGCCAACAGTGACTAAACACTGCTCTTAATCAGTTGGCCAAGAGCCTCTGTTGTGACCAAGAGCAGTGTTTAGTCACTGTTAAGGGATTCTGCCTAAATTTAGGGGGGGGAATATCTTTGCAGGGGCAAATTTAGGGGTTAATATTTTAGGGGATTTTTTGGTGAGATATATTTTTTATATAGGGGTAAATTTTCATTTAAAATTTCGGACGCAAGAAACAGCATAGGATAAAAAATAAGATGTACCATAGGGGATAATGCGCTTGCGCAAGTCAGACCACGTGAGAAAGTTTTGTGTGATCATAATGCATTTCATTAATCAGTCGAGTCAGTTGGAGTCAGTTGGTTAGAATTGTGGCACGTGAGCCTGGGGACGTGCATCTCATATTTGGGACTTTTGGTTAGATTAGGTTAGGTTAGGAATGCACTCATAAGGAATGCATTTTGGTTATGAATTTGAACTTGTGACAAATTTAATGAAAAAAAATGAAGCTGATGTACGAGAGAAATGCCTAGCATTTTCTTGTAGTTTTTTGCTAGGAACTGCAGCAAAGATTACCATCAAATCTTTTTGTCCTAGACAAGGCTAAACTCTTGAATCCATTAATAGCAACTAGGCAATCAAAACCTCCAATCAAAGTCTTAGTGTCAATTTTACATTACTTCAGTTATAGTTCTGACTAAATTGATACAGAATGGTTAAATATTTTCAACATAAATTGGGAAACTAAATCTGGCTCTGGGCCATTTTGGGCTGAGGTTATTAATGATAAAGATTCAGCCAGAATCCCAAAATTTAGCCATGTTGGTGCATTATAGCTGCCGCCACATAAGTTGAACGACCGTAGCCGAAGAAAAAGACAGGCCACGGCGTGGAAAAGTCACCTGATCATTTTAGGCTGAATAACAATGTAATCACCATTGTTTCCATCTTGGATTTTAAGAATCAGTATTTTTTCGTTTGTTGAAAACAATGAAGGTTGGATTGTTGATCAGCCTACCATGGTCAGGTGACTTTTCCGCGCCTGGGCCTGTCTTTTTCGTAGGCCACGTTGAACGACAGGATGACGTCATTTCTAACGCCAGCCAATGGACGTTAACGGGAAGTAAATAGCTTAGCTATTTCATGAAACATCCGCTTTCGTTTTCGAAACATTAGGTGCGTTCAATTTCCCCTTCCAATAAGTGAATTTTGCTTTTCTGGCTTTTAGGAAAAGCCAATTTTCTGACTTATGTTTGAACATTCGGCTTATGAAAGTGACTTTTAGGAGATGAGGAAGGGGAAGAGGAAGTGATTGTGGGTAATGAGACTCATCAGTCCTCATCAGTTGTTGACAAAATGGAGAATAGTAAGAAGAAAACCTTTCGACAAAAATGTTTTGATTTAGTTCTACATCAAACAATAGTTGATGTTATTGATGCAAGTAATTCGGAAGAAGAATATTCTGTTCTCAGTGATGGAATAGTATGTTTGGAAGAAATTCAAAATACCAGCCTCGGTTTCACAAGAGCAAAAGCAAAAGCCAAAAAAGCGACTCTGGACTTCTTTTCTCAAAAGTTGCTTTTCTCAATCTGCTTATCAGTTTGCTGACGTGATTTACGTCACTTCCGGTCTCCAAAAGCAACTTATGGAGAAAAGCAGCTTTTCTTCGGGAAATTGAACGCACCTATTGTTTTCGTATTTATATTTAGTTTCTGTTGTCGTTTTTTCTTTTAAATAGATCACGGTGTATAAGACAGGCGGGTAAACTCCGCCTCATTGTTGGCCCCGTTAGTGAAATAGCTCGAACGGTGACCGCTAGGCGCCTCTACTCTCGCTACGGCTGCGCTGCTGGAATATAGCAGACGATACCACCCATTCAGCTGCCTCCTTCGAGATCTTTTCACGCTTTACAATGAAAGTAAAAAATGACAACATTATGGAATAATAAAATGGATCAAGTAATAAACTTCCTACACTACGTCTTAACTTTTAAAAACAGTTAATGTAATAAAAAATTACAAGAAAATCGAAGAGAAATCCGATAAAGTGATGTATCTCATATAGTCTATTGAGGGAAATTTACAAAATATCTCTCTCTGAAGTGGACATTGAAACTTCTAATGAGTTGCTAACAATCATTTGCATGTAAGTAAAGAATAAATCAATAGCATGCAATAAAATAAATTAAAATATTATAAAATATTATTTATAGGATATGGCTGGTATTTACTTGCTAGTATTTTTAATGAAAGTTTGTATTTTAAATAACTTATTAATCAATAACTATAAGTAAGTAAATGAAAATTTAAGCGTATTTTAATTTAATGCACAGTACCAATCGACCTACTACCCCATCCTCTTAAAAATTAAAACCAATCAAATTATGTAATTAAAAAAATAGTTTAAAAACATATTTCAAAAAAAAACTTATATTGTGATAAAAGTAGTAAAATAAGTTAAATAATACGTTTATAATAAAAAAAATTTCTAAACTTTGTAAAAATTGATTGAAAATAGGAAAAAATGAATTTGAATACATTGCGGTGACTATAAACATTTCAGTTAATTAAACATCTTTAACCAATCTCTGACTTTTGAAATATATTTTTAAAATCAATCTTTTTTTTTAATTTCTTTTAAAAGGAACTTAGGATGCCAAAACGGCCAAAACCCAACGTTTGTAGCACGGTTGGTAAAAGGACTTATCGCGCAAAGAGGCTAGCTTCACGCAACAGCTGTTACCTACTGTATAAAACTGAGGAACATTCGCGGAGATCCTGTGTTTAATGTGTATGCCGCTCAAAATGAAATTAAGTTTACGAGATCGCGCGTTGTTAGTGAAATTGTTTTACCAAAACGGTAATTCCGCAGTAGCTTCTCTACGGAAATTTCGGACTTTGAAGGGGATCCGAACAGGTCCCATGAATGTGAAAAGCCTTCGGAAAAAGATAACGAAATTTGAAGAAACATGACCATTGTCAATTCATCCTGGCGCAGACGCATTAGAGGATGGACACGTGGTAGAAGAAACATTGAAGAAACATGACCATTGTCAATTTCGCTTCGAGTGGTAGAGGGCAGAACGGCAAATTCCCGTGGTAGCACTAGTGTCCGGGGTATAGCACAGGCGTTGGATGGGCCACGTTCAACTGTCCATAATATCATGTTGAATATCCTCCAATATTATCCGTACAAACTTTCACTTGTACAGCAGGTGCTTCCACATAAGTGTGATGTTCGATTCCAGTTCTCACTTCAGTTTCTTGCTAGCGTTGAAGTCGATGCAGAATGGCCGTGGAATGTCCTCTGGACAGACGAAGCGTATTTCACTTAGACGGCTCAGTGAATACACACAACTGCCACATTTGGGAACCAGAAAATCCGCAAGTTTTCTTAGAGGTTCCATTGCATTCCCCAAAGTGATGGTATGATGTGGATTTAGGGCATTAATTATTTTTGGCCCGTACTTCTTCGAGGAGTTAACTTTCAGGGGTCCAATGACATGCTCAACCACCGGGCAGCAATATGCTGCACTGTTAGAGAACGAAATTGTTCCGGCTCTGCAAGCCCGTCAGTGCCTTCCACGCACAATCTTTATCAAGAAGGAGCTCCTCCACATATTGGACTGTGTGTTAAGATGTCCTTAGATGACATTTTACAGAAGAACGGGTCATCAGCCATAACTTCCGTCATGTATGACCTGCCCGATCCCCAGACCTCACTCCATGCGACATTTGAAACATCTGGTAAGTCATAACAATCCTAGAACTTTTCTTGATCTTAAAGATAGCATTTTACACCCATGTGCGCTCTTATTCCGTGATGCTCATGATAACGGAATTTATGGAGAATGCGCAAGATAGAATTTTGGATCCTAGCCGTCAGTAGCATCGACACTGGGACTTTATGATGATGCCCATGGGTAATGTGTTGCTGCCAGATTGCTTATTGTATTAGATATTAGTTGCAACTGTCTGTTATTATATTTCCTTTGCATTGCGTATTACGTGGAATTAAACCGTTGTCTTTTTTTCCCCTGGGAGCCCTTCTCTTTCTTGACCAAAGAGGCGAAGTGTAGTGATTGAAGCTGACATTCGATTTCCTGAGTAACCTTGGTTGGAACTGTTTATCAAATCTGGTCGTTTGTGAAGACAAGTAACTTATTGTTTTTTTCTGTAATCTTTAAGTGGGGGAGGCATTCCAACAAATTCTTTCTTTATTAAAAATTCTTCATATTCAACATCAGTCTGGATTATTATTTGAGGGCTCTCACTTGACTTTCAGCATATACGGACTAAGGATCATTCCTGGATAGGGTTATTGATCGTGTTTATTTGATCGGGATTTTCTTTCCCCACAATTTCGAAATCTACCTACATGAAGTAAGTGGAAATCTTATGTTAGTAGTGTACTGATGTTTGGGATTTTTTTCCTAAAACCCCCTGAGTGGATGGCCCCTTACCATGGGTCAGGGGTTTGGGTGCTTAAGGGATTCTGTGAGCTATGCTGGTTGTAGCACTGCTACTTTAGGGTCACCCTTACCAGAAAGGTCATGGTTGAGAAGTGAGACGAAGAGTATCCAAACAAACATATATCTCATGATGTCCACGAATGAGAGAATTCATACTGCATCATGTGTGGCGCAGGTTAAAGTCACCCGCGTTCGGGAGTTAGCCAGAGGCCCTCGTTCGAAAAATAGTCGACAGTCTCCCGGCTGTTATCTCGGAGCAATGCCTCCGAGAAGCCCCTCCAGTTCACTCGCTATGCGCTTGGGGAAACGGTCGGGGGCAGCGCATGCCTTTACCGAGGAGGATAAACGGGTAAAACGACAACGGGATCGGGTGCTGTCAATCGGCACTTGGAACGTATTCTCCATGACAGGAAAGTATCTCGGGATTGCATTCGCGAGTGATGGATGGCAGGAAAAAGAATTGGATGCTTGGATCGGTGAAGCAATCTGTGTCAGACGTGAACGATCCGTGATAACGAAACGCGAGCTGGGTAATAAAGCCAAGCTCTCCGTATTCAAATCTATCTTTGTCCCCATTTTCACCTATGGTCATGAGGCTTGGGTAATGACTGAAAGAGTGCGATCGCGGGTACAAGCGGCCGAAATGAGATTTCTGAGAGGTGTGGCAGATGTTACCCTACTAGATAGAGTGTACAGCAGCACAATAAGGGAGTCTTTAGGTGTTGAGCCGCTACTTCTCCGCATTGAGAGATATCAGTTGCGCTGGTATGGCCACGTGATACAGATGCCGCAAACTAGTCTTCCTAGGCAGTTGTTATTTTCCAAGCTGGTGGGTAAGAGACCAAGAATTCGGCCTAGAACAAGGTGGCTAGACTACATGGAGAATCTGGGTTCGAGTCGCTTGGATATTACCAGGGAGGACATGCGCCTGATGGCGGAAGATCGCGATCGCTGGAGATCCTCCATAGGGCTGCTGCCCCCCGCGACCCTAACGGATAAGCGGGTTTGAAAAGTAAGTAACTGTGTGAGTAGAATAATAACTGCTCATGCATTGTGCATTTTAGATTTATTTAACTGGTTTGATAACAAGCCACCACTTTAGAACATTAAAAAGTACGTTATTTAACAGGAATCATTATACCACTCCCAGGGTAATCTCGTGAGATTCTGTTGCACCAGGAGAATCTCGTCAGAGGAGTCCGTTGCACCAATAGTGCTTGGATTTTCGGGTGCTATCCTTGTGTTTACTGGCGAAGATGGGAGCATTAATGTGTCGACATTTCTCTCTAATATCATTAGCATTGGTTAGAGCAGCAGCATTAAGTTGAAGATTTTCAAGGCCAAGTTGAATAATAGGCTAGCAGCAGCGAAACGTGTCTGCCGAGTTTGAGCTGTTGTACATCAATTGTTGAGTAAGAGGCTATCCAAGGTATTTGAGAAAATAAAGCCAGATAGAGACTATCTCAAGGAATTACATGATGTGGAACAAAAGGTTCTAAGACAATTTCCACGTGGACAACCGCCTCCCGGACAACTGTTCCCCAGACAACTGCCCCCTGGAGAATTGCCACCTAGGACAATTGCCATCTAGGACAATTCCCCCCTCCCCAACAATAGGGATTATGCATGTATTTTTATTAACGTACAGATTTTAACGTACTAAACATGAAAAACATCGTCAAAAAGGCTAAATTTTTATTAAATTTGAGGATCAGATTGGATCAGATTCACGTTTCATATCGTCGATTTCCATTTGTAGAACTTTTTTTTTTACTTAACAGAAAAATTACCATGACCGATCCAAGATATAAAAAAGGGAATCTAATAATTTGCTGAATATCGACTTATTAATAGTTGTGGACTATTAAGAGATCCAGCCAAAACCCCCACCAATTAAAACCCCCATGTATAAAACCCCCACTGTTAAAGTGCAAAGGAGGGAAAAAACCCCAGGTGCAAAACCCCAGAGTAAAAGCACAAAAGAGAACATAACCCACAAATGAAGCATTAATTTTTGTGATTTTTTTATAATTTGTACATCATTTTTATCGAAATTATTTGGAAGAAGTTGGGTTTTTTTAATCTAAATATGCTGAAGTTTTTTACCTCATTTGGAGGGAAGAGCTAATCCTAAACCTGATGTTTTTTTTTAATTTTGTTCTCATTAACCCCGTTTTGTGCTCTTCTCTCTGCTTTTTTAATTTCTATTATCCTTATCATTAAACACGGTGTCCATAAAAGCTACATAATCTATTGTGGGTCTAGTGTTGCTAATATAATTAAATAAAAGTTTTAGGACTGGATAAAG
>JAHWFO010061346.1:111742-125522 GCA_023313115.1 Rhysida immarginata
ATTTTATTTAATGTTGACATCAGTTTGTTTCTTTCTTCCTTTCGTTCTTCTCTTCGTTATTTGATATCCTCCCTGATGTCAGACACTACTTCTCTTTCGTTATTTATTTGATATCCTGACCTGAAGTATGTCATCCGTCTTCTTTCTTATTGCCTTCTTGGGAGCACCAGATGCTGGAGTTTATGATGGCTCCGGACTGAAGCTGGAGCTAGAGATGGAGGTACTGACACTGAAGTCACCTAATGAAGAGGGCTCACTGATAGCCTGTGCAGCAGGATCTACGAGTGCAAAAGAATCAGCACTTCGACAAGTCGCTACAGGTTTAAATTCAGGGCGGTTTCAAGAACTTCTTCCATTGCAGCATAGAATTCCCAGCTGCGGCGGTTGTTCCCAAATCGGCTGTTATGTTCTTTATACTTCGGTAAGTCTTTTGTAGTCCTCTCCACTTAGTGTCCACTTGTTCTGAAGTGACGTTAAATTCGTTAGCAGTCAATTTGGCTGCAATTAATCGCCATACCTGTTTAAAAATATGTTATAATAAAGCGTTTATATTTCAAAATTGCAGCCAAGTTAAAGTTCCCTTACTAGCTTTCATGCAGTTGGGTTTTAGTCATTTGTTCTTGTCATGATGATGACAGTTTCGTGTTCATGTCACAAAGGCGACATTCTAGGTGCAATAAAAATTATTCACCCTGGTGACCATAAATGAGCTAATGTCTACTGCATTAAAAGCTAAGGAATATGAACATTGTTCTAATAAAATCAGAGTTGTCAAAAATAAAAACCATAGATACTTAACTTCATTTTAGTCATAGATGGAGATTCAAACAACTCCTTATGCTCAATATATAAAGAAACCAACTCCAGCACCTTCTCCCGGCTCCAATGGCATGCTGTAGCTTCTGGTACTAAGTTAATCTATATTTATAAAGAAGGGTGTTTGTTTGTGGGTTTGTTTTTTATATAAATATACAGTTTTATTCCGATCTTGATAGGGGTTATCACCTAGCTTATTTAGTAGCACATCAAAACCAAACATTTCAAAAAATATATTCTGACTACATTCTGTTGGAATTTGTATATCTTGGAAACTGAGAAGCTGATGATGCGATGATTGAACGTTCGTTTCCAAGAATTAATAATAATGAGCATAGAATGATGATGCAGGGACATGACATTAATAAGGCCGCGTCTATTGATGAGGCAAAGAGGTCACGCGTGTCTCCCTTGAGTTCCCTATCAAACGTCCAGACGACTGGCAGAAATTTATGTATCTGGAAAGGAAAGAGAAAGAACGAATATTTGTCAGAGAAACTCTGCAACTAAAACAGAAAAAGCTATATGGGCATTTGAAACATCTGAACAACGGGAGGCACTTGAAACATCTTGAGTCTAAAGTATCTGGTGATGCTCCGCAATGGTGAGGCAAATCAAGAAGAGTTTAGATAAAGTCCCGGTATATCATCTATAAATCCTGTTTTTCATATTTTTCGTAGAAAGGATAGTCCCTTTGCTCTGTGTTGTATTGATTGAGTTATTATTTAACGAATTAGGAGTTATAATTTAATTTTTTGAGGTTGTTTTGTTCACCTACAAGTGTGATTATCACGGACAAAGCCGGGTATCTCTGCTAGCTTTCATGCATTTGGGTTTAAGTCATTTGTTCTTGTCATGATGATGACAGTTTCATGTTCATGTCACAAAGGCGACATTCTAGGTGCAATAAAAATTATTCACCCTGGTGACCATAAATGAGCTAATGCCTACTGCATTAAAAGCTAAGGAATATGAACATTGTTCTAATAAAATCAGAGTTGTAAAAAATAAAAACCATTGATACTTAACTTCATTTTAGTCATAGATGGAGATTCAAACAACTCCTTATCTTTCTATATATATAAAAAAGGATGTTTGTTTGTTTGTTTGTTTGTGGGTTTGTTTGTTTGTTTCTTATGCAAATCTACAATTTTATTCCGATCTTGATGAATTTTGCATACTTGACCTTCAAACCATGAGGAAGGTCACTGTCTACCTCAGATTTCGGAAAAATAATAATTATCGATAAAAAAAATCGATATTCATGGTTATGGAAGGGCATATTAATTAGAAATATCTCATGACCAACAATGCAAGGCAAGGTTTGTGCAACAATAGGTATCAACAATGGTATCAACACGCAATTCACGGATCAACAATATATATCTCATGACCAACAATGCAAATAAAAGTTTGTGAAACAACACTCACAGCAATTTCCAGCTCGTAGGACTCATTTTAATAGGTTATAGCTCTCTGACTCGATTATAAGAATACAGTACTTCGTAGATAAGTTGTACCACCCATCTTCAAGTGTTTACGAACCTCCGACTCATCTAACAGTTCCATACACAGCTTTACGAGCCAAGTTATAGGAAATGGGAATCATTTCCGGTAGAGATACGAAATCGAGTTACGAAAACATGGCGGATAGCGATACTGGACGATTTCGCCGTTCGTGTTAGTAAGAAGATTAATACAAAATTATTAGAACTAATACTACTCTTTAATATGACTATGGATGGGATAAGTTACCTAAAGACTACTTATCAGTAGGGATAGTCTCTTCAACTCTGAGTGCGAGAACACTCTCCCTAAAAACCCAACGTTGAATAAACCATTCTCCAACGTTGTTTGTCTTGCTCCTTCAAATTTTACCAGTTCAAGAAAAATTGAACGAAAACAGGAATTTAAGTAAGTTACACTGTTTTCTAACGTAAATTATACTTATTTAATAGTTTCAAATTTATTTGTTAACACGTTTTCTTATTCATTATTGTTACGATTATTTTTTATTTACTCGTTGTGATCTGAAATGCATTTCCACTGAACAACATTCATTATTATCGACTGCTAACAACACAGCTAGTTTCTCGCAGCAAGAATGGATCTGAACACCGGAAGCTGTGTATCGGAGAAAGTAAGAAGGGTGGCTGATTTAATTTCAGCACGGAGGTCGAATATTCTATTAACTAAAATAAAATGTCGCTGTTTCCCTTTTCATTATTGTAGGGAGTGTAAATCATTTCAGATTGCCAAGGATACTAACATTAGCCTTCCTCTTCAGCAATACGTGATAGTTTCCATTTAGCCTATCCAAAGGAATGTAAAAGAAATCTTGCAGATTTATAATGAGAGCGATGTAATGGTTACAACAAAAATAATCCCTTGATTTTTTACAAATCAGTTCTGTTAGATGATGGTGAAAACGTGAAATACAAAATATTTCCCAGTAAGATAAAAAATAAAATATTTCTCAAAAGAGTAAAAAAACAATACTAAAAAAATGTTCATTTTAAAATTGAAAATAACATGAAAAATTTGTCCATGAATAGATTAGAAAATACTTTATTAGAAAAAATTTTATTAGAAAATATTAGAAAATTAAAAAACAATATTAAAAAATTAAAATTAAAAAATATAAATTAAATTTTAAATAAATGACTTTTTTAAAAAACTCAATTGATGTTTAAAAATTTTTTAAAGATGACGTTTCTCTTTCTATTGTTGTCTACCGTTCAAGAGCTGTCAACTCTTTGAAACGGCGATCGTTATTTTAGAATTTCGCAACAGATTTATCATTAAAATCTTTTTTTCTGCCTACAAGCTTGAAGTTCTGTCTTCTGCTGGTGAATTTTGACTGTAAAGGTGATAAAATACAAATACAGGTCCGTATACAAATGTAAACTTCTGTAAATATCAGTATACATGTGTGTAAATTTGTGTACTTGTGTGTATAAATATGTAAATATGCTATACAGATGTGTACAAAAGTGTAAACTTGTGTAAATAGGTGTATAGACGTATGTAAACCTGTGTGAATAAGTGTAAACTTGTACACATATATGTATAAATGTGTGTAAACTTGTGTAAATAAGCTGTACAGAGGTGTACATAAGCGTAAACATGTGTAACTATGTGTAAACCTGTGTAAATAGGTGTATACACGTGTGCAAATTTGTGCACGTGTGTATTTAAATGTGTGTAAAGTTGTGTAAATATTTTGTACAAATGTGTACAAAAGTGTAAACTTGTGTAAATAGGTATATACCCGTGTGTAAATTTGTGTATATTGTGTAAATAGTTATATATGTGTGTAAATTTGTGTAAATATGACTATATAAATGTTAAAATATATAAATATACGAGTATATGTAAAAATGTGTAAATAAGTATATACGGATATAGTAAACATTCCGTCAATGAGTCTTAAGTCTTGTACAGTCGAGTCAGTTGACCCGAGAATGGCGACTCGGAAATTCGGGTCATACAACTCTTACTGACATCTGTGTCCAATGACTCTCTTAAATGGGTCGTATTGGAAGAATCACAGGGCTCTCACAAGCGGGTCATATTAACCGCATATTGCTGTGAGTGAATGGGTATCAACAATGGTGTCAACACGCAATGCACCAACACTAAGCAAGGATCAACAATATATGTCTCATGACCAACAATGCAAGGCAAAGTTTGTGCAATATAGAATTCAATGCATAGAATTCCTGTTATTCAGGCTTTTCTTAGAAAAGAGAATTCTTATTTCTTGAAAATCTTTAAAACTGATCAGTAACTGGAGATAATGAGTTAGCAGACTATTGAGAAAGAGTGAAAGACGATAGAGGAAGCACTCCTTTAGCTCCGTGCTCTATTGAGCAAATGGTAAGCAAGTAAATAGAAGAATCGGCGACTGCAAGACTACACAAAATGATGAATGGCCAATTTTTGCTTCAAGACATCGAAAGAAGAAAGGAAATTGCAACAACATCAAGTGTACATCTAAAGTAAGATTACGTGAGTTAAAAATTATTTAGACTAGAAGGCATCCTTGGAGAGGTCCATCCACTGTGAGCCTTTAAAAAAAATTTTTTCGGTAAACCAAGTCCCGGTATATCACCTAGAATGGATTTTTTTCAGTGAAGAGGTAAATTCCTGTCTTTCGGGTTTTTCTTAGAATGGATAGTCCCTTCGCTCTATATTGTAGTGATTGAGTTATTATTTAACCAATTTGGAGGTTTAATTTAGCTTTTTGAGGTTGTTCTGTTTACCTACAAGCATAATTATCCCGGGCAATGCCGGGTCCTCTGCTAGTGCTCAATATATAAAGAAATCAACTCCAGCATCTTTTCCCGGCTCCAATGGCATGCTGTAGCTTCTGGTACTAAGTTAATAGTTAATTATAAAAATACTTGCATTAATAATGTCTTATAAAAAGAGACAGTGAGAATAAGTACCTATCGTATAAGCCAGCGGTTCCCAAATGGGGTTCTGACAAAAAAATTTTGGAGTTCCGTGTGCTATTCCTAATTTCATACAAAGAAACATTTCCACACCCAAAATTTAAAGTCTAAAGCTAAAATAAAAATTAATCCGTAATAACATAAATTAATAAGGGTTCCAAAATTTGTCACATGTCTAAAAGAATTCCGCATTAAAATAAAGTTGGGAACTGCTGGTATAATCAATGTCATGATTCAACAAAATAATGAATTAAATTTATTGCTTTAAGAGGAAACGTTTCCCTTCATTTAATCTAATTAATAAAACTCACTCTGCTCCTTAATCTTGCAGTTACTTGCAACAGCATCGGAATCAAATGTTTCCGACTGATCAAAAAAGTGCCCTAGTGCTTGGCACCGGGCTATAGCAAGAATGCTTCCATCTGAAGTAACGAAGGAAAATAGGCTTATATCTTATGATATACTATTCTACTCCACAATTATACTGTGATTATTATTTTGCAAAAGATTAAAAAATTAAATAAACATATGTTATTTACTTTGGTTATTTTTAAATAAAAAATATCTTCTCCTTCCTCTTGTATTGGTTCATTCTCAGAATTCCGGAGAAGCGAAAGATCTTTCACGTTTACTTGAGCGGTAACCATCTTCGATATGCCAATTTACGTCATTCGCTCCACAGAGGAATAAGAAACAGAGGGGAAACTCCCTATAGCTGCAAGGGAAACTTTTCTGAGATCACGTGACGAAAGTTAACCAATGAAATTTTCCTTAAAAACACTCTGGTTTCGCGGCGCTACTGTCGGTTTAATCATAATTACATCATTCTCCCGCAAATGGATTGTTATATGACGTCATATACATACGTTTCTTAACGTTCTTTTCATCGGAATTTTAAAAAATTTAATTCAATCAAAAACTTTGAAAATTGATTCTACGATGCAAGGTGGATTATCACAGATGAAAAGAAATTATTATTGTATTACCAAGATTTCTTATTGATGGTCTCTGATTAACACGAGCATAGTATTAGAGGGGAGCTAATACTATGACACGAGCAACGGCGAGCTAATACAAACATGAGTGCTTCACATGAGTGATCAGGTGACAAATCAAGAATTTTTCGTTTATGTAAAATATTTTTTTATTTCTGAATACAAATTTATGTGTTTTAACATTATATAAGAATTAATACATAAACTGCGTTATTATTTTATTTATTATTTTCAAAATTGTGTCCTCACTAGCGCCACGAAACCAGTTTTGAAAAATGACGTAGTGATTTCCAATCACGTGGTAGAGTTTCCCATCTGTTTCTCTTCATCTGTGATTCGCTCAGACGCTCGCTCGCAAAACTCCGGGCGAATTGGGCGAGCTCATAACGCCAAATATGAAGTCTGAGCCAAAAAGAAACGCCAAGCATGATATTCGGGTGCTAAAAAGAAACAGCCAGATCCAATACCACCTGTCCAGGAAGGCCTGAACACTGAAACGTCATTCATTGTTACATCGCCATCAGTCGACCATTGTTAATCGTATTTATGATCGATTTATGATGATCTAACAATGTATGACGTTTCCGTGCGCAGGCATTCTCTCTAGATGGTGTTGCGTTGTCTCCGAAAGCCAAGAGTGACGTAGTCTGAGCCAAAACGAAACGCTAAGCTCGGCACTCGAGTAATAAAAAGAAACGGCCTGAGCACTGCTCCCGGGCATTTCCAGCTAAAAAGAAGCGCGGCCATAGATAAGTTTCAATTTTTAACAATGCATAGAATTCCTGTTATTCAGGCTTTTCTTAGAAAAGAGAGTTCTTAGTACTTAACAATTTCTTGAAAATCTTTAAAAATGATCAGTAACTGGAGATAATGGAGAGTTAGCAGACTATTGAGAAAGAGTGGAAAGACGACAGAGGAAGCACTCCTTTAGCTCCGTGCTGTATTGAGCAAATGTTTACCAAGTAAATAGAAGAATCGGCGACGCTAGACTACACAAAGTGATGAATGGCCAAGTTTTGCTTCAAGACATCGAGAGAAGAGTGGGAATTGCAACCACATCAAGTGTATATCTAAAGTAAGATTACGTGACTAAAAAATTATTTAGGCTAGCAGTGGCATACTTGAAGAAGTCCATCTGTTATGTGCTTATTTTTAAGAAGATATTGCAAACAATTGTAGGTAAACACATGTAATCATCCTGGGCAACGCCGGGTACCTCTGCTAGTTGGCATATAATTGACTTAAAATAATTGACTGTAAATCTTCAATGTTTAAAAAAAAAATAATTGACAAAATTTATAACTGCAATAACAATATAGAACCTTCTAAGATAATTACTTGTAATTACCTTTTATATAATTTTGTAAGTACAGCATATACCTTTATTAATTCATTTATTTATTATATAAGCTGTTCATCCCCATTCCTCCTCCTCTCTCCCCCTATCCTTCACTTTACTCATCCAAATTCCATCACCCCAACCCCTTTTTCTCCAACAAATGACGTTACTGTACCTCAGTTTTATCCAATCATCTCTAACCCCATACTTATTATGTTCGTGAAGACTGTAAATATCGAGGCATGTACCCTTGAAAAAGCCGAGAAAGAAAGGCGACACAATGTACTGCAAGGCAACAATAAACATTATTAAAAAAAAAAAAAAAAAAAAAAAAAAAAAAAAAGACAGTTCAGAGCACCCTAATTTTATGAAATATTATTCCCTCCACCACCCTCGGCTCATTTTGGAATAACTGGGCAAATCACTTATCTTAAATACATGTATATTATGGCCCGTGGATTAAGATTGAAAAAATCGACGACTGCAACAATGGTATTAAACCAACGGCTACAACAATAGTATTCAAACTTATCACGTGAAACCACGGTTTATAGTGAGCTTCGGCTATTTTCCATATATCTCACTATTCCCGACCGCAAACTGCGATAGAGATTTTCATTGAAACTGAATACGAAAGTAAAGTTTCTGTCTGCCGATAGGGTGGCGCTGCAGGCGCAGTTGGGCAGATTGTACATGCAGCGCCACTTCTCAATAGAGTTCCTGCCCTACCGGGAGCTAGAAACTTTAGCTTCTTTTTAACAATGGAGCTCGATGACCATGAATATCTGTAGACCGTGCGCGAAACTCATTTTCATGCAACAATGCATTTTTTGCGGAAAAAAAAAAATAAATTTTTTTAGTAATAACACGGTCTATAGATATTCATGGTCATCGAGCTTCGGCCATTTTCCATTGTTTCGAGAAGCTAAGGAAAACAGATCGCGCCAGGTGCCGCATAAATCGCACCAGGGCCGACCATGACCTGCGATAGAGGTTTTTCATTGAAACTGAAAATGAAAGTAAAGGTCCTGTCTGTCAATAGGGCGGCGCTGCAGGCGTTTTTGGGCCGATTGTACATGCAGCGCTACTTTTCAATAGAGTTCCCGCCCTATTGGGAGCTAGAAACGTTAGCTTCATTTTAACAATGGAGCTCAATGATCATATATATCTATAGACCGTGGTAATAGTAATAATTAAAAATAGTTATTTTTAGGTAATAATATTATATACCATAAATAATAAGAAACGAAAAATGTTTTTAATTGTTTTTTTATCATTTGTTTTAGAAACCAATCACATGGATGCCACAGAATTCCCGTTTTCAATTTCCCTGATTTTCCCCTGACCTTTATTTCAAAAATCCCTGACTCTTCGTCATACCTATAGCAAACTCTAAACTCAAAAAATTACCAGCAGGGGGGGGGGCACTCGTTTAATTCACTCAGGTGAACATACACGTACGTTATACTTACAAGAGAATCCCACATAGCCTATCCGCTTTAACAATGGAGTCTTTGTATGGTTATGTATGCTCAAATTTTTTCGTTTTCGCGGTTTATTTTGAAAGAAACAAAATTTTGAACTCTCTTATTTTGCAAGCATCTATAGTAGCTTCAGATGAGTATCATATATCAATATGGTGGAAATTGTGACATACATGTTCGAGGGATTTCCTTGTTAGCATAGAAATATAACAGTGAAATTTAAAATTAACTAACCTTGCACATTCAAACTTATCAAACACAATGAACAAAACCATAAATTAAAAAAAAAATCCCTGACACACAAAACGAAATGGAAGGGAAATACATAAAGATCATCAAGAGCACCCAGCGTACTAGCTTTATAGAAGTTTAGCTCTTATTGCTTTCAATTCCTCTATTTTCTTTTGGGATCTTTTGGGTGCGGCTTTGGCATTTTCCGCTTCTCTGTCAGAACGTCATTTTTTCAGGGCGTCTTCATATCTACTCCTCACGTTCCTAAATGAATGTATCATTTTCTTGTCAACTCAAACTTCCTTTTTCAGGCCATCATACACCCTCCTTTGGACAACCACAGACTCATTTAGTTGATTTTCAACCATGAGCTCTTTGTTTACAGAGAAGCCTTTTTCCACAAAAGCTTGCCCATGGCTTAAAATCAGGGCTAGTTTGAGATATCTATATAAATTTTCCAGTTTTCCTTTGCCTTTCAGAAAAACTCTTCAAAAATAGTCTACTCTCATTTTTCTTTGGTATTCTTTGGATAAATTCTTAAATTCGACTTCAGAAGTAAGAGACTTAAATTTTTTTTCAATTACATCACATGTCTGACTAGAAACCCAATTGTTGGTAGAGAATATTTCTAAGGCACTAGAAAGCCTGGGCCTAGCTGCACTCATGTTACTGGCTATCAAGGCCGGATCGCAAAGCGTCACTGCCTTACATAAACTATACCTCACGGGGCCTTCTTCAACACGTGCTGGCACATATGAATCACACTTAAATTTCTTCATTTCCTCAGTTGTTAGATCTACCTTTCGGAGCTCCTCTTTAACCACATGACTAAGATTCATTTTGTTAGAAGCAATCTGGTTGCTTTCCTTATCAAATTCAACTTTGCAGACAGAGGCTGACTCATTCAAGACAACTCTCTTTAATAAACATCGTCATGATATCAACAATAATAGCTGATCGATCAGTATACAAAAAAGGGATTACTGGATCATCAGACTGATAGTCCCGCAAGAAACTGGTTGACAATTTGGGAAACAAATCGGAAAAAGCTAGTTTAGCAGGCAAAATTCTGTCTTTCATGGAACTTTCTACATTTTTGAAACTCTTAGAAGTTATTTGGATCTTCTCTTCTTTTACTTTTGTCATAAATGTGTTAAGGCAGGGAATGGCTTTAATATCGGTCTCAGCTGGACCCTCATTTTCTAGCCATCTTACAGAACAAAATTTTGCAGGGAGAGGCGGCTTCTCAGGCTTGCTGAATCTAAAATAACCACTTCTTCTGGCAGGGGTATCTTTAAATAGATAGTATGCAGATCTAAGAAAACCAGCAATGTCTCAGGCGACAGATTTAAAAACTTCCTTGAAACTGTTGTTAAGAATATTCAAGCCACACAAACCGATATCGATCAGAGAGGGGCGGTTTACCCCATGAATATCTCGCAGATCATTTTCCAGCTCTCTTAAAAATGCCCAGTTCACATTAGGGCCGTCCATCGACATTTGAACCATTTTGTTCATGCATAATTCACTGAACTGGTCCATGAAAGCCTCTTTTAAGTCCATCACCCGACCATGCCCGAGAAAGGCTGAAGAGAAATAGTGTTTATACTTCTTCAGAAGTATTAGACCAGAACCGAACAGTCAGGTCCATCTGATTTTACTGTGACTTTTTATTCAAACTTTCATCAAAGAAAGTAACATAAAAGTCTGCTGTTTTTATGTCAACAAGAAGTTTCCCAAAGTAGTAAGGAGCTAGCCCATGATTAATGTCATACCCGATCTTATATACGCTGCAAGTTGCATGGATATATCAGGAAACATTCGAGAGAAGAGGGAGAGATATGAACATGGGTCCGAATTTGAACGCTGAGATATGAATAGAAATAAAAATGCCGCCATCAACATGTTAATAACTCAGGTTCTATAAAATCTAGGATGATGAAATTTGAGGGGATAATAAGGTACATAAAACTGTGCATACCGTTAAAATATCATTGAATTCCAACGAGTAGTTTCAGAGTTACGCACTCAAATTCGTAACACCTGCTTGATAGTACTCGCATATGAGCACTGTTACGATTTTGAATGCGTAACTCGGAAACTACTTGTTGGCATAAGATCATATTTTAACGGTGTACACAGTTTTATGTACCCTATTATTCCTCCAAAATTCATTATTCTAGGCATTACAGAACCTGAGTTATTAACTTGTTGATCTTGGTGGCAGCATTTTTATTTCTGTTCATATCTCAGCGTTCAAATTCGGACCCATTTTCATATCAACTTTTTTGCTTAGAATCACCCATTCTACCTCCCCTAAAAGTTTGTAAAAGTTTTTTTGAAACACCCTGTAGACAGAGGATAACAAGTCAGCAATAAAATTTTCCCTGACCCGTTTTCAAAATTCACTGACTTTTCACTGATTTCCTTGACTATTTTTAGTTCCCTCACTTTTCCGGGATTTCAGGGTCTGTGGCAACCCTGAATCAAATTTAGCAAGTAGAAGAGAAGGGCTATAGGAAATGTATAAAACTCTACCGTAGAATTATTTCGTACAAAATTTTTAATTTCTTTTGTAAATAAAATTTGTGTTCATTCGACATGCATTTTATATTCCTTGTTTATATCATATATTTATCTTTATTACCTTGCCATTAACGATTTCAAAAAAAAAATAATAATAATAATGCAATTACAAAAATAATAATAAAGTACATAAATGAAAAAAATATATTAAAGACAAAAAGGATGAATCTACTTTAGTTATTACATGAATACAAGTTAGTATATTTACGATGAGCGTTAAATTACATAAAAGAAGAGTGATTTTCGAGAATTTTAATGAGTCAGCCTACGAATAGGCCAAAAATGGTGACCGACCGTCAGTTGTCCGTACTTGTGTATATAGAGCTTTACTTTGAGAAACACTGCATTACACTAAAGATTGGTTGTCATCTCAGATAATACACGTAGCACACAAAGATCATAGCTGCTATTCCTAATTCGAGAATTTTAGATATCCATTTTCCTTATAATACGATTACCTATTGGAACACGTTATGATTTGTTGATACATGACAGCAACAGTTAATTTTTATGCTTGATTTTCTTACATGTCCTAATTTGGGATGCAAATTTAAAAAAAAATTTAATAAACGTAAAAATTCGTTAGCGTATGGGAGATACGAATTTCATACATACGACGTGGCAGTCCTATTAGATTGAAAAGTATGTGCCTAGGGCGTAGAATTACAAGCTCTAGGGCGCAATTGTGTACCAAGAGCTCATAAGAATGTACTTTGGCCTAGAACGTAGAAACATGTAGAAACGTCCGGCCCTGTCTGTTTGGACACAAAGTTGTGTCTCCTATTCCTTAAGATATATACATGCTTTATTAGCTATCCCAGTGACCCTTGTATTTACATGGAACGAACCACTGTTCCTGTGTATAGGAAGAAAGCAATGAGTTTTTCTATTCCTGATACAAACCTCATCTAATACCTCACTTATCATAGAATACGCTGATAAAATCAGGCCGGATTTACTTTTGCCGGGGCCCTAAGCTATTGAAGGTTATGTGTTTAGCTTTGCCCTCTCCACCTTCCGCCTCTGCTTTCAACTACCATGGTCATATCAGGGTGGCGTTCATAGAGGGGCCGCAAATTTCGCTTCCCAAGGGCTCTTTAATGTGCAGCTGGCAAACGACTACACGGGACGGACGACTTTACTTTCCTTCCGAAGGAAATGAGAGAACTCAGGATTTCCCCCCTGAAAAAATCCTCATCGTTCTAGGCCGGGATGGAGCCCGCGTCCCTCGGGCCTCACAGGAAGGCTATGGGGGACTTTATATTGACATTTAAGCGTGAGCAATGGCGTAGCTAGCTTTTTAGCGCCCGTGTTCAATTTTTCATTCTTAGCTTTTTTAGCGTCCCTTCAATTTAGCTTTTAGCGCCCCTAATTCGTTGCGCCCGTGTACTTTGTACACCTAGGCCGCCCTTAGCTACGCCTGTGAGCGTGGGGCTATATAGCTTGTACACCTTAACTCCGGCCCTTGTTATAACTAAAACATGTTCTGAATGGCATTGCAATTCGTCATACATTTATTGAGTAAAATCCTAATTTCATTTTCTATTTTAAAGTTATCTTCAAACAATGAGAGTAGACACTTTGCCTTTCGCTCGTTTTATCTTTCACTTTTCCATCCAATTTATTAGTCCTAAGTAGATTTTTTAAGTAATAGTTATTAATTAAAAATAAAATTAAATAAAAAATAAGATATAACAAACAAAAATAATTAATCAAAATCAAAATAAAAAGCTGACGTTTCGGATAGAGACTATCCTTTATCAAAGCAAAAAAGGATAATTCTCTAAAAGCAAATAGAATATTAGAGAATTATCCTGAAGTTATGAAAGTTGTACTAACGGACGGGTTTATATATAGTTTGCATGGGGAATA
>JAHWFO010061346.1:130522-210921 GCA_023313115.1 Rhysida immarginata
AATTAATAAAATCGGTCAATAAAAAAAAATACTTGTTAGATTCTTACGAAAGCTTAGCTATAAATAAAACGGATAAGCAGTTACTGTTAAATTCGGACAGGGGCCCCATTGGTGAATCTAGTTTGATTCAATGGGTGGCCCAGTTACCAAAACGGTGATCACGTTTTCGGGTTTTTTTTTGTTTCTATTGGTTATTGTTCACTATATATACCTTGCTAATTCAATAAACAAGTCAGTTCTCTCAAGAATCTCTTGAGGTTCTCCTTGTCTGCTGAAGATGAAAGCAAAACTTTCGAAAGACGTTTACAGGTTGTATTGTTTTTTTCATTCTTTTTGTTTTATTTCTTGTTTAACGCCTTTTTTAGTTGTGGTTAAAGAGTGTTGTGCTTTTAATCTGTTCATTAGTACGATCCACATAAATACTTATTTTGTTTTAACAGAACAGGAGATACCTTGTCAATAGAGGGAAAAAAAAATGAAACCCAAGGAAAAGTAAGCCAAACAATAATGAACAAAAAAAAAAGCAAAAAAAAACCCTTATCTGGCTATGGACACAGAATGGACAGCTTCAGTTCTTCCCATGCTAAGCAATGGTAGTGAGCAGACGGTGGCGCCCTCCGACGGATGGGTGGAATTTGCCGGCTGTTTAACCTGCGTTTCAATGGAGCTTGCTACGACCTTTTCTAGATTTTTTAATTATTTCTTGGTCTGTAATTAACTGAAAGTGCCCTGATCACATGGTACTTTGAACTGAATGACATGTAATCTTTCGGCATCAAAAAAAAATTTTTTCCACGGAGGAAAAATAGATAATCGCCTAATTAAAAGCTTGAGGAACTTGCTTGGCAATCAGCTGACTGGCTGTTAAGTTTAAAGTATACATTTAAATCATTTAGACTTTACAAATATATTCATATTTTTTTGAGATATACCGTATTTTGTCGAATATTGGCCGCATTCGCTTTAGGCCGCAGCCGCAAATTTGACGTGGAATGAAAAAATAACCCTTTAAAGGTCGCAATTCACTTTAGACCACAAACCTGTAGAGTCTACAAAAAGATTGAACTACTTCGTTTAGCATCCCACAGTATCTTAAATAGTTATTTAGACACCTGTTACAATATTTATATAATCTTCTAAATTATTTTAATATCTGTAATGAAACTTTTATAAATTGATTAATGAAATGTGTAAATAATTATAGTAATTTCATTTTAATGAATGAGCGTAACTCTTTATTTCTTTGTCGGCGGCCATGGCTCTATCAACGAAATGCTGACCAATAGCGTGATAGAGCATTCTATGACATCACAACACCTTGGAGTAGAGTGGGCCAGCTGAAAGGATCGCCGACAATGGCTTTAACAAGTGAATTTCATAATAATTTATGAATGAAAATATATGTGACTGGTTAATTATTGTTCTGAAGGCTTAGAATATTAATTTCATTCTTAGAAAATGTTTCAACAAAGGCTGGTTGATTTAAAGCCATGAACTCAAATTCACTGTGTTTTTATTGGATAATTTTTGCCGCTCTGCGATCAATTTACCTTTTCAAAAGTATAATGTGTAACCGAAGGTTCCTATAAAAAAAATAGGAAGCAAGTATAAAATATGTACTGATCAAATATACAGATATATATATAAGTACTAACTATCAACCAAAAATTATTACACTTACGACGTTATTGACACTACTCCTCATTTCAGTTGGGGAGGGTTATTAATATAAAAAAAAACGAACAACAATTCGACTCTATTTTACTATAAATTTTGTATAAAATAAGTACAATTGTCTCGTACGATAAATAGAGTTGAATTTCTTTCTTCTATTAATAAAGATTAGCCCTTCCCCCAACCAAAAAAAAAAAAAAAAACTGGTCCTGATTTCACAGTTGTAGATAGCCAATATTTTTTTTTTATAGCGGAATAACCTTTGGTCGATAGCCAATACAAAGCATCCATATTATACCTATTTTTCTCTTATATTTGCTTCTTATCTTTTTATATGCTGTAACACTTTATACTTTTTGAAAATGGCAAATCGATTGCTGATCGGTAAAAAATTATTTGATAAAAACATCATGGATTTGAGTTCATGGCTTTAAATTATCCAGCCTTTATTCAATCGTTTTCTAACAGTGAAATTAATATTCTAAGCCTTCAGAACAATAAGTAACCAATCGCATATATTTTCATTCATAAATTATTATGAAATTCACTTGTTGGTCTGCACTTCGTTGATGGAGTCATGGCCGCTGTCAAAGAGTTACACTAAAAGAAAAACAAGATTACTATAATTATTTACACAGTTCATTAATAAATTTATAAAAGTTTCTTTAAGTACAGTATATAAAAATAATTCAGATATATGAATAATAAAAATACTATCTAAATTACTATGTAATATACCATGGGATGCTAAAATGAAGTAGTTCGATTTTTTAAAATTTTTTTTTTTGTTCTATCCAAAATTACTGATAATGATTGTTTTCAGAAAAAATTTTTTTTTTCAGGCCGCACTCACTTTTGGCTGCACTCATAAAATTTTCGATTTTTGGGGGTTTAGAGCTGTGGTCTATATTCGAAAAAATACAGTAGTTATTTCACTCACAAACTAATCTAATTTCAACAACAGAATTAATTTGACATAATTTAATTTGTTTTTATTGAGAATGTGATAAACAAAATAAGTAACAAAAGCCATCAGAATGCAATATTTAAATATATTATATAGACTTAAATATATACATTTGGATACACCATATATTTTAATGATAATAATACAGTCAAATCCCATTGTAACGAATTCCATTGTAACGAAGTTTTCATTGTAACGGAGCAAATTTTTGGCCCCACAACATTATAATTTCATTATAACGAAATTTTATTTGGAAGTTGCACATTAGATAAGTGACAAATCGAATCTGTAAAAATCAGCAAATTAAAAATAACCGCTCTTGTTAGTAAGACACAAATTATTTTAGTAATGTTACGAAGGATGCAAGCAAGACACTCAATGTAACGCTTTTATTGTAATGTTAAAATGGGTGTTAAACTAGTTTAAATATATGAAAACAAGAACCATTAAAAAATAAAATCTTTGTCATTCAATTTATTTACTGAAATTATGCACTCAGACTGCTATTTACAGCGGCAAAGACTTAACAGCGAAAAGTACAATCTCAGTTTTAAATCATGATTTCCGGTTAGGATGAAGCATTACTGTTACACTACAGATTATTTCACAATAATAACTGTATGTTTAAAACGCTAATATTGATTGATATTTGCCGTAATTATGGAAAAAACATTAAAAAAAATATATATTCTCGGTTTAAAATAAGCTATTTTTGATTTATTCTCAAATTACTTTGCAATCTCGATTTAACGAAGTTTTCATTATAACGAAGTAAACCGATGGTCCCTTGAACTTCGTTATAACGGGATTTGACTGTACTTTGAAGTAAATGGTGTTGACAAAAATTAAGAAATTTCATTCTTGAACAGTATAACAAAAACAAAATTCATAAAAAAATGACAGTTGACTATAATTAATTTCAACAACTGATGAAGGGGGGATTCATCTGTTCTTGTTAATTTACATTTGATTTTAAACTCAATGGGTTACCATTTATTTTGAATTCATAAAAGGCCAAAAATAAAAATGTTCAAGGAATCAACTTTTTTTTTTTTTTTTACACTTTGCAAGTAGAATAAATTTTATTTTGAATTAAAATTAATTTTAATAATTTCCAATCTGGCCTCAAGAGATTAAATTCCTTTACTGAAATCTCGTATTTACAGAATATTTTAAGGCAGAATTCTGCGGATTGATGCAAATGATAGCAAGGAACTTGGAATTGATATTAAAATATCTGATTGATTAAGGAGTTACTATAAAACCAGCATACATGATAAAAGTAGTAAAAAACAAAACAAAAAAAAAAAAACGTAATTATTTCTACATAAACCTAATGAAAAATGTTTTCCAGATTTTATTAATCCACCAGGTAAACATTAAAATTTTTTTTAAGAACTTTGCCTAATTAATCGGAGAAAGTGGCTTTATTTCAATTTTGAAAATAAACAAAATGTAAGTTTAAAATGCTTTTATTTTCATGTTACCCCGGAAAAATGTTATCCTGATCAGTTTCGCTAATAATGTGAGGGCTTAAAAGATAACTTTTCATTTTTCATTTAGTGAAATTAACGTAAGAAATTGACAATTTTGTTTAGTTATACAATTAAGCAAACATCACACTAAAAAGCTTTTATTTTCTTTATAAACATACAAAAATTCTGAATACACTTTCACAAAAGATATGTTAAATCAAAAGTTAACTTTTTAATTAATAATACAGGGTGGTCATAAATTATTAAGCACATTTTGACAGTGAATATTTTATTAACCAAGAAATGTACACACTTCTTGTGAACATCATTGAAAAGTACAACTCAAACAGTTTGTCAGGTGTCACTATCACCACCAGGCGGCAGCACTGTTTGGCATAGGAACACAAAACACGAAAATGGCGATACCTGGATGAACGATTTCCTGGTCGTTGGATTTGCCGCAGGGGGCCGATTTCATGGCCTCCGCGATTTCCTGACATCACACCACTCGATTTTTTCTTGTGGGGATATGTAAAGGACCGCGTGTACTCCAGCAAAGTGCGTGATCTTGATGAATTAATTGAAGGAAAGGATTGTGGCCGTCATTGCAACAGTGACACCTGAAATGCTGCGGAATACATGGCGTGAAATCGAATATCGAATGGACATTCTGCGAGTCACTGCAGGAGCACACGTGGAAGTGCTGTAACTTCGGAATATTACGGAAAAAAACTGTTTGAGTTGTACTTTTCAATGGTGTTCACAAGAAGTGTGTACATTTCTTGGTTAATAAAATATTCACTGTCAAAATGTGCTTAATAATTTATGACCACCCTGTATTACCTTAAGAAACTGGTCATTTTGAAAGCTTTATTAGATAAGCAAAACAGGTCTTAAATGTTTTTATTTTCATTGTATACACGAAACAAATTCATATACAGATTTAAAGTTAACTTTTTTATTTATTGAAATTAAAATGAAGAACGAAAAATAAATTTAATAATGAAATATATTCGAACAGCGCCTATTTTCTAATGCTATTCCTATGCTAAACTAACGAGTCCACCCATCTACTAGGAGCGTTGTTCAAGGTCACTACCATCGAAATGCTGAGCTGTCCATTCTGTGTTATTTGGGAGAAGTGATATTTTGAATCCTGCCAGTTCGCCAGAGTGGAGATAACTACCTTCACTTATCGTTGATGTGCTGCCTGAACTCCTGGAGGATGTACCATTGGATACTCTGAGACGGATGATTCCAACATGTTCAGGCGCCCGCACACTTCACCCGTGTTGTGAGTGACCGTCTTAATGACACATTCGGTAATTGTTGGATGGGTAGAAGTGGACCAGTTGCATGGCCTCCCAAGTCACCAGATCTTACTCTCCTTGACTTCTTCTTGTGGGGTCACGTGAATGCACTCGTCTATCGCACATCGTGCACTACCATTGAAGAGTTGGTTGCCCACATTGCAGTCACCAGCGAAGAAGTCTTTGAAATGCCAGGACTCTTTGGCAGCATACAGGGGTCAATGTTGCAATGATGTGATGCATGTATCGAAGTGGCTGATGGGCACTTTCTGCAGCTTTTATAAGCGTTGTTCATGTGTTAATAAACTAATTGATATTACATTGTGTTTTTTCATTTGAATGTTACATTACTTCTCTCCCTTATAGCCAGACAATGGTAGGGTTCCGACCCTCCATACTATGGTAAAAACTTTGTTTTGGTGTCCCCTAATTGTGTATAACTTTCGGTAACTACCTTTAGAAACGCCCTGTTATATAGCCAAGTACATATATACACTAGCCCCTCTTTTTAAGCTATTATTACATTCCTAACGTGAATTGAAAATGTGACAGATGTAAAAGAAAAGAAGGACAAGACACAAAAATTGTGAAGCTAAGACCAAAATTAAATAAAATTAAAAAATTACATAAAATTAAAAAATGAAAATTGAACACATGTGGTAAGACCATAAAAAAGCTGATATTTCGGATAGAGGTTATCCTTTTTCAAAGCATGAGTGCAAGGATTGCCTCAACACCTATTCACATATTCTACATAAACATGTATTACTCGATTTTTCAGTAAATACAGCAAATAAATAGGCCTTAATATACACTCATATGCCAAAAGTCATGGGATAGCACCTAAGAACGTGTGGGACCTCCTCTAACCTGGCAAAGTGCCACAGTGCGACGTGGCATTGATTCCACAAGTCGGTGGAAGACATCTGAAGACATTGGCAACCATTCCGACTGGAGAGCTTCCCACAATTGCACGGTTGTTTGAGGTGAAGGAGCTTGTGAACGAATGACCCTCTTGAGCATATCCCAAATGTGTTCAATTGGATTCATATCTGGTGATAGGGATGGCCATATCATGCGCTGGAATTGCCCCGAATGCTCCTCAAACCAATTGTGAACAGTCATGGCCCAACAATGGTGCATTATCGTCCTGTAAAATCCCATTGTTGTCAGGGTATGTGAAGTCCATGAAGGGCTGCAGATGGTCAGTAAGCAGCTGGACTTAGCGGTGGCCAGTCAGTGAACAGTCTACCTTAACCAAAGGACTCGAGCCATGCCACGAAAAAAGACCCCACAACATTACGGAGCCACCACTGGCTTGCACAGTGCTTGCTTGACAACTTGGGTCTATGGCCTCAGGGAGTCTGCACCACACTTGAGCCCTACCATCAGCTCGTATCAGCTGGAGTCGAGACTCATCAGACCAGGTCATACATTTCCAGTTGTCAAGTGTCCAATCGATGTGTTCATGGGCCCAGGAGAAACATTGCTGACGATGTATTGTTGTTAGCAAGGGCACCTTCGTGGCTCTTCTGCTTCCATATCTCATGGATACCAGATTTCGTTGCACAGTTCGCATCGATACAGCTCTAGTATCACCCTGGATTAAATCTGATGTCATCTGACGTAGTGTCAGTTGCCTTTTAGCGGTGACCATCAGAATGCTGTTGGTTCCGTTCATTGAGAAGGTGTGGTCGACCACTACGTTGTCTATGATGGGAGGTAATGCCATCAAAATTCGACTGTTGAAACTGTGGACTGTGGGATGTTGAATTCTTGAGCTATCTCCGATATTGAATGACCCATACGTCGTGCTCCACATACCAGGCCATGTTCGAACTCTGATAGCTCTCGCCGTGTAGCCATTGTCACACTGAACACCTCACCCCTTACTCATGACAGTGTAACTAAACCTATTGACACTGATTTGCATATTTATACTGTTTGCGCATGATGCTATTGCCAATTGAAAAATAGGCCACTGATATCCCATGACTTTTGTAGAATATATGCAACAGGATTATAGCAACAGACAGTGAGGTGCAGTTCAAATATTTATCCCAAATAATGGAATGATACACACTGATGCTACCCAGAATAAGGAGGAGTTTCGTGGAACAAGAGACTGTCAGGTTTCAGGATGCTTTGGAAGTGGAATGGATTTTGCCTTTATAGTAGGGGACCATATGTCATTCCGTGGCAGCTTTAGTGATGGGAATAAGATGGGAGTGTTATTTTATCATCAGAGATATCTCCTGATGAATAATTTCGATAGTATCACTCTGGTGTGTGTTGCATATAGGCATGATGACATTAAAATGGCGCCTTTTCACCATTATCTCAGTTATTTACCATCTGATTTGATTTTTAATACAGTAGAACCTTGAATTTCAAGGGAAGAGGAAAATGCTTTGATTTATAGAGGTTTCGAATTATCAAGATTTCGATTTAACGAGTTAAATTAAATAAAATTCGAATTATTGATGTTGTGTAAGATTTCAGTAACCGTATAGAACACTGATATTTTTCAGGAAGCGTACACAGATTCAATAATCAGGTACACTACTTAAAAATGCTTTATTTGTTCATAAAATTGGCTCTGGTTGGTTTAATTTTAAAGACTTTCGTTTTAAAACATTTTATATGATTTCAGTGAAAAACATTAGTGTTTTTAATTAAAAAGTGTTTTAATGATTACGTACCAACTTTTCTATTGTTGGGATGCATATCACACGAACTTGTACACCACAGCAATCAATGTAATTAACGACACTTGACCAGGTCTAAGCACTTCACTGAAACAAAGGGAGGGAAGAAAGGAAGATTTCAAGTTTATGCACATGTGTGAGCTGTTGACGATTCGATTTATGGAGGTTCGTTGATCTTTTACTTCTATTTATAGAGGCTCTGTTTGCCAGAATTCGAATTACAGAGGCTAAGTTTCCATTTGATATCCTCCATTAAATTCGATTTATTTATTGCTTTTACTTTGAATTGTCGAGGTTTTTGCCTCTGAGCGGAAGGGAGTAGACAAAAATTTCGAATTATAGAGGGTTTCGATTTATCGAGGTTCTACTGTATATCATTTTAAAGGATATTTAGAGTCCTATAAGAGAGGCCCAAACTGTAGTTACTTTAAATTAAAATGCTTTTGAGATATTTCTATTTTAATGTTTCAATATGTGGAATGCCAAACATAAAATGGTAAATATCTCCTAGGGGTTATTGATTGCACTAGGAAAATGAGTATAGTGAATCTTGTAGAGAACTTGATTTTCTATATGATAGACCAGGGTGATTTTCAGAAAAAAGTGTGTATAACTGTAAGCAATGACAGAGGTGACTAGAATGAACATTTTCTTTTACGCTGTGGATACGGTCACGGCGCCGTGACTTGTCAGTGTTCACGATGGTCTAAAAGGGGAAGTGACGCGATGAAAGATAGAGCATGCGCTTCGCGCAACGGATTATTAATGAACGGCGAAAGAAGCACTTTGGCAAGCAAGAATCGTTCAAAGGAGTCGTTCGCGTACATGTATATTCTACGAATTACGCGAGATAATAAAATTGTACAATGTAAAGTTCCTATTGCTCATTCCATTAATTGTACAATGCGTTTTGGCTGCCAGAGTGCAAAAATTGAAACAAAGAGGGGTGAGGCCCGCTTTTTGAGAGGGGCGGTGGCCCTGGATAAATCTGTATAATTTCTCACATTTGTAATTCATTTTAAATGCTGAAATCTCACCTCTGATTTGGCCTCTGTTCATTATTTCTGTGTAATATAGCTCTTCTTTCACAAAATGTGTATTCCCAAGCTTTCGAGTGCCGTCAATAGTTCTGGCATGGCATGTCCAAAGTTGAATGAAATTGCTTTCTTCATATTCCCGCAGAAGTTTCGCTAGCTCCTCAAACGAAAAGAATCTATGTCCACGTTCTAAAACAGGCGGCCGTAGACGCACATTGACGATCAAAAGGCGGGCAGCATCACCACCCCTCCTCAATTCAGTGTTTGCATGTGGGTGGTAAAAAGACTTTGTACAATTCATGGAATGAGTTGCGTATTTCGTGAATTGCCTGATTCACGAATTACCGTACGAAATCATTCGCGAACTACTTTTTTGAAATATTCTTGCTTGCCAAAGTGCCGTTTCGCTCATCACTAATTATCCACTGCGCGAAGCGCATGCTCTGTCCTTGATCGCTTCACTTCCCTTTTTCGATCATCATGAACGCTGACAAATCACGGTGCCGTGACAGTTTCCACAGCGTTTCTTTTAATACAATGTGGGGTCGCAAGTACATTGTTCAGGAGCTATCACGTTTTATGTTTATAGCTTGAAATATCACGTTCCTGCGGACAATTCCACTATTGCAAGGTGGCAATGGTGTTTATTGCTTGAATTATCACGTTCTTGCGGACGATTCCACTGTTTATTGCATGTGCATTGCTACAGTTGCTGCACTGAGATTGCTGCTAATCACCAGCGAAAAATGGAACATTACAGTAGGGCAGAACTTGCAGACATGCATATGATTTACGGAGAATTTGTTGCTGGTGACATTCAAAATACTCCAGACATGTTTCATAGCGTGCGAGAATGCTTATGTCGGTGGTGTTAGCTTTGTCGCACCACTGGTGGCCGTCACTTCGAACATTTGCTTTGAACTGGCATTGTTATTGTACGCAATGTTTACAGCTTTTTTTGTCTCTTTTGGTTGTTATTGTACATGAAACCGTATTATTGTCATTAACAAAAAGTGTCTTGCGCATAAAACGTGATAACTCCTGAACAATGTACTTGGACCTCACATTGTATTAAAAGAAAATGTTCATTCTGGTCACCTCTGTCATTGCTTACAGTTGCATACAGTTTTTCAGAATCACCCTGTATAAAACTCGAGAATGGTCAATGAGGGTTTTCTCCTACTCCACACTTCAGGTGTTTAAATTATTGAGGAAAATAAAAAGGAAAATTTAAACAGATATATATGTTTGTTTATACCAATATTAACCAAGATATTTCTTGTTTTGCTTGCAACCACCTCGTAGTCTCACGTCTGCTCGATTGAAAACATGTTTCAGAAAATATACAAGGGAACCATCTGAACCTGTAACCGGAACTCTATGTTTGCATACAAGCATAAATATAATGTATATTTTTCATTCTTTTAATTAAAATAATGTTTCAATTAAGCAACAAAAAATTATTAAGATGTTTAATTCTACAACACATGGCAGCAGAGTGTGGTTTTATAATTTTTGTTGCTTTTTAAGAACTTTGCTTTCTGTTTATTAACTTAGAAGACTAAGTAGCCTATGTGCATGGTGATTTTTAAGACTGTGATAAGAGATATTTTTCAACTTTGAAAAATTTACAAGTGGAAATATCAGACAATGGTCTAGGAACCTCAGGGTTGCCATGGAAGCAAAGCATTTGTATAATTTGTGGATGGAACTGCAGAAAAGCCTGACAGCAAAGAGCAGTTGGAAAATTACCAAAAACTTGCACCTAAATCTTTCCATTTTCTATTTTTGTCTCTTACTGAGGAGCAGAAGGATTTTATTGAAAATAGTCATCTACCCAAGAAGCATATGAATTTTTGAAGTGTATTTATGTGCCCATATCCAGAGCTTCAAAGGCAGCAGTATATGAAGAATAACCACATTAAGATGTGATCCAAAGGAGGAAATTGCATTCTACCTGGAGAAAGTAGATAATCTTGTTAGTAGGCTTAAAAATATCCAAAACACTGTGGACTCAATGTTATTAGCCATCACCTCCTAGAAAGAAAGCCTCACAACTGAAAAGTCCTACATTGTTACATCATTATAAGTCGACCAAATTTAGGGCTTACTATTGGTGGAAATACGACCAACAATGTTCGAATTATGATGATGTAACAATATGTGACATTTCAGTTGTGAGGCTTTCGTTCTAGGAGGTGTTGTATTAGCCTTAAATATTTCCAAACTTTGCCCTCAGAATTTGATACTATTATCAAGATATTGTACAATCTACCTGATGCTGATTTCACTCCAGAAACAGCTGTATTCACCAACTGAGGAATAAAACTAGGATAACATAACCCATGATTCAGGATTACTTCGCTCATAATTACATTTCGCACTCAGCAACCACGGATTGAGTGATTCTCGGATTAATTCAAGATTCTTAGTAAACTCAATCAGATTGGTTATGATGCGATGATGGCATATGCATATTTTGATATGCAAGATGGAAGGCAGATATTCTTTTCGCTTTCAAATTTCGAATACCTGCCTGTGTAACTTCGGCAGCCTTACAATAATGGAAGGAGCATCCCATTATTGCAAAAGCACATTGTCATTTACTCCTAATAATTATAGGCCTATGAGAACTGCTCATCAAGCGAAGAAATAAAGTTTTTATGCAGCTTATAGTGACAATAAAAATTTAAACCAGTTACTATATGTCATCCTTTGTAATTGAATATATATTTTGAGGTCGACTCTTCTTAAACAAATCATTTTCTTGAAGAAATACTACATTGTCATAAGTATTGGTAAAGTCGTGCTTCTCGTTTTAACTAATTTCAACCATCTGTGCATGCATTAATTCTCGATTCCATAAGTAATCCTCGGACAACCTCGAATCAAATGGTGAATCAAATACAGTACGGACCCGGTCGAACGCGGTCATCGGGAGCCACGATTTCGCGACTGCGTTAGATCGACCCGCATTAGAGCCCCCCTCCCCCCGATCGAAACTTTCGCATCCCGTGATCAAGATCCGCTATGAAACTGGTTTCTACTGATTTTTATAATTTCACTAGCTGAGATGCCCGTCTTCACCAAGCTTTTCAAGGCGAAACGAAGGCGGGTATCAGTATCAATTTACTGTAGGTATATAGCAATGTTGTTTAAGGTTTGATCCTGGGACTTGTTAATTGTCATTGCATAAGCTGGGCGAATGGGAAATTGTCAACATCTGAGCTCCACAAAATTATCAGTCGCCAGTAACGGTATTTTTGGTAATAATATGAACTGACGCACCCGTCGACGTAAAGGCAAAAACGCTATTGTACGCCCTGATACAGTTCATGAATCTGGGTTTCGAACACAGTTGAGCCAGTTCATGCGGTACCTCATTTGTAGGAGCAGTAATGAATTTTTCCATTCAAACAACATATTGCCGAAGTTTCGCCCGTAAACTTTAGAGAGCGGGAGTGAAAACATACAGCAGCTAAGTGGCCAATCGAGTTCAAGGCTGGATATCTTCGATACTTGCAACAGCTTCGTGTATCTGGACTCTGCTGCTTCGTTGTTGAAGCACATTGCGTTGACAATCCGAAACACGTTCATCTTCCGACATTTGCTGTCTTTGAGTAGCATGAGCCGCAGCGTCTTGTGCACGTTGAAGATTTACTTCAACTTCCATCATGCGCTCTCGATGAGCGACTTGAGCAGCTGCATTGCATACACGCGCTTCATGTTGGCCCCTTTGTTCCTCTGGATTTCCTTTTGCGCCTTCTGTAGACGTCATATAGCCGCTCGACGCGTAACCGAACGCATTCTTCGGTCCTGTTGACTTTCATACTCCGTTGGACTCGCATAGGCTTCTTCGACCTCCGCGGCGGAGGCTCCGCGATTGTTTGAAATTTTCGCTTCGGTGATGCCATAATCCTGTTCATTAAGAACCATTATTAATAAATATTCATTTACAAATAGTTATTACATGCATCAAACAATTATTGAACTATTTTACGAATCTCCCACACGTGGAATTGAAATAGATAACGACTTACTATTGGTCACGGGTCTGAAGAGCCAATGAAAAGTCCGAATTTGTGTGAGATGACAGACTGATGAAGCACATTATATATCAAGATTTGACATTATATGTATAAAATGTAGTGTATTTGCATGTAGTTCTGAATAAAATGAAAAAGAAATTCAGTTTCAGTATAAGATTTTGTCCTATACACTCTACTTTTAGTGCTGTACCTTCAATTGGCATTTTTATTAAATTAAAAGAACACAAAAAGAAACTGTACACATGCAGACCAGACGAAATATAATATGTATTTTTATTCATTTCATATTCAATCTAAATCAGCTGAAATCTGTTCGAAAGCGGTTGACGAGAGCTGCGATTTTATATGCACATGTGCAGTTTCCTTTTCGTTTATGTTTACTTACGAAAAAGTCAGTTGAAGATCCAGTAATGAATGTAGAAGCTATTCAGTCTAAAAGAGATAAATCAACTGAAATCAATCGGATCAAATGTGGTTGACAAGAGCCGCGATTTCATCCGTCAAGAATAGCGTTTCTTGCCTGCATCAATCAGCTCTGCCGAGTGAAGTCATCTCAAATAAAATAGACGTGGGAAGAAAGGACAACATATGCACATTAAACAAACTCAATTCTGAATTTTAATTGCATTAATTATTTGCTTTTCATTACAAAAAAAATGATAACATGTACCACGATCTTTCTTTTCGCAGCCATGACAGAATACAAAATACGGGAGTTCAAAATTCACATATCGAAAATTTACACATTACAAGTACGGAAGCCTACATACAAAAAAAAAATTTACAAAAACTATTTGCAAGCTTATCATATATAATGATTTTTCAATTGAAAAATGGAAGGAAAAATTCTGCGACCTGGATGCGAACCAGGAACCTCGACTATCATGGCCGACACCACTACCAATTGGGCTATCGTAGACACCTGGACAGCCAAGCTGTCTCAAGGTGTCTTAAAGACAACCAAGTTGTCACGGTTGAAAGCCCAATGGGATTTCGGAACGTGGCCCAGAGATCGAGAATTTCTCCACTCCAAACCCAATAGTATGTCATGGCCGATAGCCCAATTGGTAGAGGCGTCGGCCATGATAGTCAAGGTTCCTGGTTCAAATCCAGGTCGCAGAATTTTTCCTTCCATTTTTCAATTGAAAAATCGTTACCTATGCTTGGAGAGCATCTCCAGTTTATAATCATTATTATTTACTTATCATATATAACTCAACAAATACAACAACAAAAGCAACATATACATACAAATCAACAATAATTAACAAATAACTTCTACATTCAATACTGTATCTTCAAATTGACATTTTTATTAAGTGAAAATAAACGAAACGGAAACTGTACACGTGCATATGAAATCGCAGGTCTTGTCGACCGTGTTCGATCCTATTTTAGCTGATTTATCGCATTCAGCGTCTACATTCTGTGGATTCAATAGTCCAGATTACTTATTAGTCCAAGCAAGAACAGATGAACGTACCTGCATCTGTTCTTGATCCAAGCTTCAATTGACATTTATATTAAGTGAAAATAAATGAAAAGGAAACTGTACATGTCTATATGAAATCGGGGATTTTGTCGATCGCGAACAATCCAATTTCAGCTGATTTTTCAAACATTTTTTTAACAAACGTATACATGTCTATATGAAATAGGGGATTTTATTGATTGCGTTTTCCCTTTTAGACTGAACGGCTTCTACATTCAATAGTGTAGATTCAATTGACATTTTTATTTTGTAAAATTAAACGAAAAGGAAGCAAAGAGAAACGTGTACATGTCTATATGAAATTGGGGATTTTGTCGATCGTGTTCTCCCTTTTAGACTGAATGGCTTCTACATTCAATATCAATATAAAGATCGTGGCACCTGTCAGCGAGAAGAGGGGTCTGGGCTCTGGAGCCAAGCCAAAACCGCGTTGGAGCCAATTTCGCGATCTAGCGGACCGTGTTCGATCGGGTCCGCACTGTATGATACTTCATCGAGAATTTTGTCATGATCAGTATGAAAACTGTGGCTCAAAGCTGAATTGAGTGTAATCTTTGGTGGTGAATGTGGCCCAAAGAGTAAGGAAAGATTTATTAGCCGAACCAGTCGACAAAAATACAGTCAATGGGATCAAGAATCAGTTGCATCTACTGTTTATTCAAATAACTATATTCAAAGGAAACTGTTAGCAAACCAGCAACAGAGCAAAGGAAACTGTTATCTACATCTAATCCTACTCCAAAGTTGAAAGGCCCAAATTGTCATTTTAAATTTTTAATTGTGGATTGAAAGGTCACCTCGCAAGGAATTGCAAACCATGCTACCGTTGGCTCTCTGGGTGCAAACAAGCTGCCTGTGCAAGCTGTCTGCCACGATCGCTTCATTCGCACAGGAAAATGATTCTATTTCACATCGCCAGTTTTTTTAATCAAAACGTTTGCCCATTATTAAACATCTCTATAAGAAATCTTTTGTAAATCTTTAATATACCTTTTACAAACGTCTGAACTGTGTCAGCATCTAATTGTAACAAAATCGTCTTAATTTATGAACACTGCCATTTGTATGAAAACTCATACAACAAAACAAGCAACAAAAAGTGTTGTTGCATATTGTAATCTCAAATCAACAAAGCTTTTAACAACTCTATTGCTGCAGCACTGTACAACTGCTGAATTTAACAAGTTGTAGAAAGTTAAGAATCTTGAATTCAGAATAAGTGAACATCAATCAATCAAGAACTCCCAAGAAAAAGTCCACAGAATCCAAAGGATCTCTGTTTGATTTCTATCTGTATAGAAGATTCTAGGGTTTTTTGATAAAGAAAATGATCATTATTCAGTATTCACTCGATATTTAACATTTTTTTTTTTAATTATCAAGCTTTTGACGTTAATAGTTTATGTTGAAAATAAATATTAATAATTAAACAATAATAAATTAAAGCAAATTTTAATTTTCATTTTGTAAAGAAACAAGGATTGCTCAGATAAAAAGTTGCAGAAACTAAACATCAGTTTATAATTCCAATATTCATCGGACAAACTTTGCAAAAAAACTAAAATATTTGCTTTTCTAGAACTCGGTCTGTTTCTAGTAGGACTAATGAGGTTTGCTGCTTTCGAAAACAGGCATTCACTTGGAACGGATGTTGCACATACTGTTAGGCACTGTTCTGCAATTTTAGACACATTCATATATAAGTTTTGTAAATGCTTCCATTCTCGACGGGGGCATGGTGTTCGTTTAGAAAAAGATTAATATAAAAATGTCTTAACTCCGAAATACCCCCTGGTTCATCATCATGTGATGCTTTCTTGACCATTTCATCATGCATTTTCCATAATGAAATGGGGTAGTCTTTTTTTTTGTGTACAAGAATTTTCCACAGTGTTACAAGTTTCTGTAACAGAATGTACTGGGTTTTTTTTAACAGTTTGTTTATTTGTTGTAATGATCATGCAATACTTCCTGCTGACAAACGCAACTTCTTGAAAGTGGGGTCTAACAATAACCTTATTACAAATAAATGACATGTTTCAATTCCTGAAAAAGATTCCTTTAATTTTTAAATTAATTTCATTTTAAATTCGGTTGCAATTACAGCTGTTGTGTTTGTACTTTCCAAAAGTTTTTATATCAAATTAATCAGAGGTAGCATAATTTTGCGCTGATAATTCTCTTGTTACATTTTCGAAAGATTCAAAAAGTGCTAAAATTTCTTTTGAGCATTGCAATTCACTGCTCGTTAACGTAGATGGTCCGTGAGGAAGTTTTAGAAGGATAATATTAACTACTTCACTTAGGTGAATAAATCTTTCCAACGTATAGTAGGTGGAATTCCACCTTGTACAAATATCATGCTTAAGTTTTAGATCATAATAAAAAATAAAAAATCATCATAATAAAAAAAAACGCGTTAATATATTAGATCTCAATGATTTTGAAAATATCGAGTCGGAACATATCGATATACCAATATATAGAAATTGTTTAAATATCGATAAAATACCGGATATGATTTTCTAAAATATTGATATATCGAGTACTTTGGAAAAACCTTAGAAGATACTTCCTCAGTGGGTCATTCCATGTCAATTCAGCTAGGTCCACTGATACAAGTAAAATCAGATTTCAGTTAAAACAGTTGAACATCACTCATTATGCCTACCCTATTCCTGTTGCTAAGAAACCATAAATGGCATCGTCCGACTTGATTCGAACTCTACTTCTTGCCTAAATCCATTAATCTCACTGCTTTAATGTATTGCAAGGAAGCAGAACTTTTGGAATAGACTGTATATTTCAGAAATAAATGTTGCATAAATCCTGTCTATCTCTGAGGGACTAAAATTTAATTAGTTTTTTAATTAATGAATTATAAAGTGCAAAGATATTGCTTTATCAAGTGAGTATTATTGCATCTAGCACAGGAGCTACCAAGTAACTTTTTTTTTAATTTGAACCTCAATGTATGGCCTAAAAGAATGAGAAAGAAAAATGTTGATATTTTGATTGCTAATTTAGTTTTTTTTAATTTAACACATTCTATGCAGATACTTGTGAAGGTACTTCTCTAGTGTGATGTTTTTGAATTTTTTATCAGTGTTTGAAGAATTTAAATGCAAATTTTAGTGATGTGGATGAAGTTCATGACAAGAAAAATTTTATAATTAACTTTACAAAGAAAAACTGATCCAGAACACAAAATCTACAACTGTTAATTGATAAAGACTAAAAAGTGTAAAAATTAACAGGTATTAATTGTTAATTAGGATAATCAACCAATGGAATAAAGTTGTTCAACAAATGAAATATTTGTATAAATGATACTTTCATTTCAAATATCTTACTCACTGTACTGGCATTCTACAAAATCCACTTCCTTTTCAGGGAAGTAATATATCCTTTCAGATCGCTTGGTGATGAGAGGACTAACACGAGAAATGACAGGGTTCTCCCCAGGCCCTTTTGAAAGGACGTGCTGCCTGGCTGATTGTGATGACCGCCCGGCTGAATGCACGAAAAGCTGCACAACACCTCATAGTGTTTGTTTTAATTTTGTCCGCCCAGCTATTTTATCTTTCCATCCACCTGATAAAACTTTCTGGGGAAGAACACTATATGATGTGACACATAAGAACATGAGAGATATCTTCTTTCTGTGGAGGCCAGTGAAATGATAGTACATGGCTATATGAGTGCATGAACTTCACTTTTACTTAATCTTCCTCTCTATGTTTAGAAAGTACTAATACAAAAAAAACAGAGACTGTATAAATACATGCAATGCATGAATTTGTAGATATCCGTGACATTTTAAACGAGTCTGGTGGTTGCTCTCCAGAAAAATGGAAAATGGTGTTGAAGTCTTCATCAAAACTGATTCTCTTTGTTGCAATTGAATCTTCAGACACAAGGATGAAATGGTAAAAACCACACATAATTGGAATTGTTTTTGCTTTGGAGAATTTAGCTTCCAACTGCCAACGTGTTTTTGAAAGTGTTTCTTTTTTTACCCATCCACAATTTTATGTTTTGACTCGTGCCTTTCAGAAATTAAAGACTTTTCAGTGGAGTCTTATTACATCAGAAGGACATTCTTGAAGACTTGCTAGTGTAACCAGCTGCTTAACTGTTCCACCAATGCCGTTGCAAGGAGATTTTCCATGACTGGTTCCAAAAAATGTCCATGAGGCTGCTAATGCAAAGTCCTTGTTGTGGTAGCAAAAATCGAGAAGGTTTTTGCTCTTCTTGTACAGTGCAGCATATTAGTCACTGAGTAAAGTATATTTCTTACAACCGGTAAGTTTTTCTTTATATACTGAGTGATAATTTTTTGTGTTTCGCACTCAAAACTACATCATGCTCCAAATCATCAGACAAGATGCACATATTTGAAACATGTAGGTCTTCAGATTGTTGTACACTGTTGCATGCTAAAAAATAAAACCTGCCTACGTTTTTTGTTTTTTTTCTTCCTTTGGGGGAGGGTGCTAGTTTAGGGTTCCTTGTGCACCTCCCAGGGATTGATGGACTCGTGGAAGTCCGCCGCGCGTGAATGCTCCTGGCCCTTTTCTCGATCTCTGATAATTACAATAATCCGCAGTCTTTCTAAGTGGCCTTCTCACTGATCCTGCTGCTAGAAACAGAAAGGTTTGGTGCCCTCAACAGACCCTTTCGCTAACGTTCTATGGGAGGTTACCGTGACCCCCTCCTTAGCGAATAAAAAGGTTCACGTGACGCATTTTCTTTGTGTTATGTTTTAGAGCTGATCTTACCCGAAAATTCCTTTCAGAAACGACAAGTTTCCAAAGCCTGTGTGCCTGGCCAGGCATAACTACAGTCCGTCCCAAAAGTTTATAGACATCAATGTTTTGTTGATTACGTCACTATGACATCAATGATGTTATGGAAAGTTTTTGGGTTTTGAATGAAAGCATGTGCAAGTTGATAATACGCAAACTTGACAAAAATTTTACTTTTCGTAAAAGAATTGAAAATGTTGTGTCCCAAAAGTTTATAGAACAAACATAATTTTATGCAATACGTAGATATTTAGTCATGATGCAAGGTTTAGGGTGTAGAAATATGCTGTGAAATGGCTCAAGAGCAACATTTTACTCATCAACGAAGTGCCTAGAGCTTCCCAGCTAACAGCCGATGAGGTTGCCAAAATATTCAGCTTAAAATCTCAGGGTGAATCTGTTCATGACGTTTCCAATGCGTTAAACTGTTCTATAAGTATTATTTACCGAGTTCTAGCGCTTAGAGAGCCGCACAAACCAAAACATCGTTCAGGAAGACCACATGTGAAAAGCTCTCGTGATGATAGACGGATACTGAGAATGGCTTCCTCCCAGAAAATGTCCATACGTAACATCACTGTTAGTTCACATTTGCTTATATCAAAGAATACAGTTCACAGACGTATTAAAGAAGCTGGTTATCTTATTCACAAGAAAATGAGACGTAAACCACCACTCATGAAGCTTCACCAAAAGAAGAGGTCGCAGTGGGCTGTCAGCACATGTCTTGTGGTGATAAATGGCTGAGTGGGCTGTTCAGTGATGAAAAGAAATGGAATCTGGATGGTCCTGAAGGATATGCAAGCTACTGGCATGATTTAAGGAAAGAACCCCGAACATTTTTTAGCAGACAACAAGGTGGTGGATCGGTGATGATGTAGGCGGCCTTTTCATATAATGGTCAAGCATCCTTAGCAGTTTTAGTTGAACGACATAACTCAGAAAAGTATATAGAGACACTACAAAGTCATTTGATTCCGTTCGGTGAAATTTTGGGAGGAAAGAATCTGAGTTTTCAGCACAATAACACATCCATCCATACATCCAATGCTACAAAAGACTATCAAAACAGAAAAAATGTATCTGTTCTTGACTGGCCATCGATAAGTCCTGGCCTGAACCCCATTTAAAACGTGTGGGGCATTTTATCTCGGGACGTCTATGCCAGTGGACGTCAATATTCGTCAATCAATGAACTCAAGACATCAATCAAGTATGCTTGGTACAATTTAAATCCTGAAACGTTACAAACTTTGATTCTTTCTATAGAAAATCGTGTATGCTTTTGAGAACCAAGTGTTTTCTTGTAAATTTGAGATTGCCATGCATTCTATATATTTTTGGGACAGTGCTCTTTTCATTTATTTGCTATAACAATACGCTAATGTAAGTTTATTGTCATTTCTGTTTTGGTTAAATACAAGTTGTATGTGTTTAATAATAAACCTATTTGAACTCAGTTGTATTTCTTTTTGTTTCTTTGATACATGCATTGTATTGATGTCTATAAACTTTTGGGACGGACTGTATTTACATTAATGCACTAAATATTCAGGAATTCATTATGGCGATAAGCGGCACGCTCTGGTTTTGGGAGGTTATTTTTTTTCTTATTTAGAACCTTGCGGAGGCAGATCTTTTGAGTTTGGCTTTCTCTTTCTTTTCCTATTTGTCTACAGGATCAGCTGAGAACTTGATGACTGCTATGTATTAGCTAATTCCAGTCTTTTACAGGCTGTCTTATACGGCGTTTGCCCAATCTTTTCGACGTTTGCTTTTGGTTAGATTTGAAAAATCCTAAGGAAGTTTGTGTTCTGCCACATAGCTTTACCATTGCGCCTTAAGGCTTACTGTCAGGAATGTTAGGGCAAAATGTTAAATGTTTATTGAGTTTGAATATTTTATTTCTGGTATTTGTTCATTAATTTTTCTTTAAACTCCGCTTATTGTTTACATTAGACATTCGTCATCATTCTTTCGTTATTTATTTTACATGAATATAAAATACTAGCTGATAACCTGGCATCACCCAGGACTTTATTTATCCTATTGTTGGATAACCTGATATCCATCTTCATCACCAGAGAATATCACTAGATACTTTAAACTCATCTTTCCATATGAAATAGACTTATGTTGCTTTGCATGCAAGTGTAAACAATTAGTTCGTCGTGTTTGCTTCAACAATCGGCTTGGTCGTGTTTGTATGTTGCATCAAGAGTGAGTGACAAAATTAATACATGCCTTAGTCGACGAAAAAAATAGACCCCAGCACGGAAGAATAGGCCCTATCACCTGACCATCTTAGTCCAAGCAACAATGTTACCTTCATTGTTTCCAACAAATGAAAATATACTGATTGCTAAAATCCAAGATGGAAACTAAGAAGGTTACATTTTTGCTTCGACTAAGATGGCCAGGTGATTTTTCAGTGCCAGGGCAACGATGCTTGCCTTAATGATTCACGTTTTAAGGGGGATAGTTATAAAAAGTGATAAATAAAAAATAAACAAATAAACATCAGTGTTATTTCTTTTTTTATTAAAATCTCTGCGGAGATGTAAGAAATTATGCTAAAACAAATAAGGGAATATAATTTCTAGAGTGTGCAGCTGTTCCAAGCATTTGCGTATATACTTTATTAAGGATTTTCATGTGTTCTTATTTATATTCAAATGTAGATATGCAAAATTTCATCAAATAAACGGACCAAGCAACACCAAGAGCTAGTTAGTAAGTATCAGCTACTTAATACTAAATAATATCAGATCGTTGCATATCAAACATCGGATTGCAGAGGTCATCTTAATTGCTATTCGAAATAACCCCCACTGCAACCCAAACATTGTTGCCAACGATTTGGTAGTTTCTTGAGCCCTCTCCGATAGAATCTATGGTCACGGGACTCAATGAACTCCTGGAATGAGTTTACGATATCTGCTTGGGTTAGGAATGTTTTCCTCCGGAGAAAATTGTCCAGGCTCTGGAAAAGATGGTAGTCGGTAGGGGAGAGGTCTGGAGAATGCGGGGGGTGTGGAAGCACCTCGTAGCCCAGAGCCTGTAGTGCTTGCACGGTCGTTTGTTAGGCTTCCAATAAATATTGCAGAATGCATCAGTGTTTATTTTTACAAAAACACATATCTTTATTAGAAGAAAAGTCATCAAATGAGGAGATAAAGTACATGAAAATTATTAACTGACATTGACACTCACTGAAAACAGAAGATCTGATAGAACTGACATTGATACAAAGACACTCATTCAGAACATCATTTAGAACAGTAAGTAAGTAAGTAAAAAAAACTTAGCAACACAAAAAAGGTGTATCATCTCATTGTTGAACATGAGGAAGCAAATTCGTTATTGAACATAAGTAAGTAAATACATTATTGCACAACAGAAAGCAAATACATTATTGAACATGAGAGTGAAGATTATAGTTAACAGTTTGTGCAAAGTGCCGACGTGCATTATTCATGCAGCAGAAGGGCGCCTTTGCAATACACAAATGCAGGTTGTTGCTGACACAGTTTTGTGTGCTTACAATGCAGGTCACGGATGTTAGCTGCAGGAAGCTGTAATGCACTACACCATGGATGTTCCACAAAATTGTAACCATGAGCTTCCTGGGGTGCAACGGGGGTTTAGGGAACTGTCACAGGGGTTCATCAGCATCCAGCCACTATGTTGTTTCCTATTGTCGTATAAGAGCCACTTCTCGTCGCAGGTGACAATGCGCTCAAGAATCCTGGCTTCTTCATGGCGCAAAAGCAATTCCTTACACACATCCATTCGACGCTCTTTTTGGTTTTCTGTAAGTTCATGTGGGACCCCTTTGCCCTGCTTTTTCACTTTGCCAATGGTCCTAAGGTGTCTACTGACAGTCGACGTTGATACAGCATGATCCCCTGCAAGGTCTCGAACAGTTTTTGACTGGTCCTCTTCCACAGATCGCTTCAGATCAGCGTCATTCAACACGTTGGGCGGTCTGCCGCATGGCTCATTTGCCAGGTCCGTCTCTCCCGCCCGGAATTTTTGGAACCAACGTTGGACAGTACGTTCGTTTATGATATCTACACTGAATACCTTATTGATGTTTCGAGAGGCGTTGGATGCAGTGTGATTCAACCTGAATTTGTAATGCATTATCACACGTAATTCGTATGAAGTCATGACTATCTTCGCTTGGGTTCAAACATTATTAAATATTAGGGTTCATTCTAGACTTTAAAAAGGGCACGACGTTATCAAAAAAGGGCATTTTTGCCTCCCCCCCCCCCAAAAAAAAAGGGGGCTTATTTTTCAAAAAAGGGCATTATGATTTCAAAAAAGATTTTTTCTATAAAAAATGCATAGTTCTTTTTGAAGTTCCTTAACCCTTTGCAAGATTTTTAGATTTTTCGTTGCAGGAACATTTTCGGATATCGGTG
This sequence comes from Rhysida immarginata, assembly GCA_023313115.1. NCBI lineage: Eukaryota > Metazoa > Arthropoda > Chilopoda > Scolopendromorpha > Scolopendridae > Rhysida > Rhysida immarginata. The sequence goes on from JAHWFO010061346.1 coordinate 154,473, forward strand.
CGCGTGATCAGGGTCAAAGGGCAAGGAAATATCAAAAAAGTGGAAATGCTTGCGGGGCGGAAATGTTTCGGCTGTCACAAGAGTTAGGGGCCTTGTATTCAGCCAGACTGTTACTAAAGTTACGGCCGTACAGAATGAGTAGTGCAAGAGCTTCATTCTTTGGATCCAGAAAACCACCTTGCTTACTGCTGATGTTTTAAGATTTTAAGTGCAAGAGCTTTACTGCATGAATTTTTACTCTGTTCTTGCTTGAAAACCATGACTGACCTAACCTCACTTCTCAGCCGCACCCATGCAAGCTTCGTGTCACGTGGTGCTCTCACGTTGTGCAGTGCATTGCGAAGGTCATACATAACTGCCACAAGCAGCAATACATGGATATCTTTTTGGTTTTGCAAAAAATACATTTTAAACTTGAAGTTAAGGGACTTTCAAATCACCTTGTATATGTCAAAATCTTTGGTCAGTCTCTGTAATGTTTTTCATAATATTTTCTATAATACCTGATATTTTTATACATTGCACTCACACCCTGAAATCATAAATTACCCATCAGATTCATGCCACATTATGCCTTTCTACATCGATATTCATGGTTATGGCAGGGCATATTAATGAGAAATATATCTCATGACCAACAATGCAAGACAAACTTTTTTGCAACAATAAGTATCAACAATGGTATCAACACGCAATTCACAAACACTCTGCACGGACCAAAAATATATATCTCACGACCAACAATGCAAATAAAAGTTTGTGCAACAATAGGTATCAACAATGGTGTCAACATGCAATGCACCAACACTATGCAAGGATCAACAATATATGTCTCATGACCAACAATGCAAGGCAAAGTTTGTGCAATATAGGATTCAATGCATAGAATTCCTGTTATTCAGGCTTTTCTTAGAAAAGAGAATTCTTACTACTTAACAATTTCTTAAAAATCTTTAAAAATGATCAGTAACTGGAGATAATGAGTTAGCAGACTATTGAGAAAGAGTGAAAGACGATAGAGGAAGCTCTCCTTTAGCTCCGTGCTGTATTGAGCAAATGGTAAGCAAGTAAATAGAAGAATCAGCGACCGCTAGACTACACAAAGTGATGCATGGCCAATTTTGCTTCAAGACATCGAAAGAAGAAAGGAAATTGCAACAACATCAAGTGTACATCTAAAGTAAGATTACGTGAGTAAAAAATTATTTAGACTAGAAGGCATCCTTGGAGAGGTCCATCCATTGTGTGCCTTTAAAAAAATTTTTTTCGGTAAATCAAGTCCCGGTATATCACCTAGAATGGATTTTTTAATTGAAGAGGTAAATTCCTGTCTTTCAGATTTTTCTTAGAATGGATAGTCCCTTCCCTCTATATTGTAGCAATTGAATTATTATTTAACCAATTTTGAGGTTTAATTTAGCTTTTTGACTTTGTTCTGTTTACCTACAAGCGTAATTATCCAGGGGAACGCCGGATCTTCTGCTAGTAGTATATATAGGAGGCAGGTATATGCAAACATATGCCTTGTAGTAGTATGTAATTTACTCATCCACCAGCATCAAGGTTTCCTGTTGTTTTTTTTCATAAGTTCATGGTGTATATAAATATACGCGGCTGCTCGCAGTTGTGTACATGGCATCGTGTAGGATCTAAATAACAGACTACATTAAGGGGAGAACCTGCATTCACGCTCCTTCTCCCCCTATTGGAGGGGGAGACCGAAGCAAAAGGTAAACCTGATAGTTGCATTTCCACGAGTTTCCTCATTTCCTCTAGTAATGAAGCATGTGTGTATGCAAAAGCGTTTGCAACGTTCTTTACAGGAAATAGTGTAACACAATGGTCATTTGCAACTAGTGTGTACAAGGCTTAAGAGATAGAAAAAGAAAGTCAATTGGAAAAGTGTACAGCACCCTAAAATTAGTCTAAATCATTTGTCCGATTTGATTTTGCAACAATCACAAGTGGAACTTTAATACATTTTGTGATGACAGTTTTCAATCATCAGCTTTGCTGATATGTAAACGTATTTCACTTGATTTCAGTTAAGCAGCATTGATCCTCCATTACTGGGTCAATGAAAATGCTCACCAAGTGAATTAGAGGACAAATGATTGAAAAATATAAGTGATGTGAAAAAAAACATCACAAAAATAACACAAAAAAATACAAGGCCTTTCGGTCTTTTTAATCAAGGACCTTCATCAGGCAGAAATTTTTAAAAGTCTTCAACTGATTTTTTTCATCGGTGAGAGTTTTAAAGAATAATACATTTACATATTACATCAGACAGTATATTAACCAGAATATTATTACATCATTTTGAAAATATCGAGCCTACGTGAGACAGGCCAAGGCAGTCAAAAGTCACATGATCATCGGTGTCCGGCCATTAATTCACCCTTCATTGTCTCCATCTTGGATTTTAACAATCAGTAATTTTTCGTTTGTTGGAAACAATGAAGGATGGATTGTAGCCCGGACCCCAATGATCATGTGAATTTTGAGTGCCCTGGCCTGTCTCTCGTTGGCCTCGGAAAATATCAACTGATTAAAGGTTTTAAGAAAATAAATTTAAAAAATTCAGACATTGTTACAAATATAGTATTGTCAAAACATACAGTAGATATATTGTTATTTATTATTAAAAAAGTGAAAGAAAAATAATTGATCAAGGACACTTTTACAAAATTAGAGGCATCATTATAACTAAAGTTGTGATTTTTTTTTAAATATATATATTAATACAGTAAAAATTTAAATAATTAATACGTCTTCATTAGAATGTAATGATCATTATATCGATCAAACAAAAAGAAGTGTGAAAAAAAGAATTGATGAACACAAATATCAAATAATAAATGCAATGAGAATAACCAGTTATATTTACATAAGAAAAACAAAAATCACGACATTGACTGGGAAAATATAAAAATTCTAGGAACTGAAAAACATTGGCAAAAAAGACTAATTAAAGAAAGTTACCATATAACCAAATCAAAACATTGTCTAGCTCAGCAATCCTATATATTGGATAAAAAATGGCAAATACTATAATTATGATTATATAATGAAGACCTTTTAATTATTTTAATTTTTACTGTATTAATATATATATTTAAAAAAAAAAATCACAACTTTAGTTATAATGATGCCTCTAATTTTGTAAAAGTGTCCTTGATCAATTATTTTTCTTCCACTTTTTTAATAATAAATAACAATATATCTACTGTTATGATTATTTTGGTGTCAGAAGTGGGATACCGATTCGATACCGATTCTATTCGATTCCGCCAGATAGAACATATCCATGTGTGGAGTTCCAAGTCAAATGGCCGAAGAGGCGAGAAGCAAGATTCCACAGCCAAACGTCAAATTACTCCGCCACAGCCACGAGAGAACGCCGCATCCCCTCGCTATCTGAAAAAAAAAAGAACGCCGTTCGCATCTAGATTCAAGGTCAATCGGTGAAGGGAAAAAAAATGAAAAGAAATCAAAGATAGCAGAGACTTGACTAACCAAACAAGAAAAACAAAACAATCCATTATGTCAGATCCACCAGAGTTAATGCAGGAGTTATCCTAGATGATAGCTTCTGCACTGTACGTAGCAACCGACACTGCCGTAGCCCAGCTGGCGACGACAACCCCTGCTCCTGGCGTGGAGTGTGCTTCGTAACTCGCCTCTCCAAGGCCTCCCCCATTCACAATACCGCCGTTCTGTATGGACGAGTATGCCGCCTATGTACGAGTTCATATGGGCCTAGAACTGAATGGTGTGCTGAAAATCTTAGCCAGTCCAAAAGAACTCGAGACAGTTTCTTAGGACGAATTAAAAGCAATCTTAACCAGCCATTTTGATCGACCTCTGAATAAATATGTGGAAAGTGTGAAATTCCGAACAGTTATACAGAGCCTAGATGAAACAGTGGCCCAATACGCACTTCGATTACGGAAAAGTGCTGCCCATTGCCAATATGGAGAGTTTTGGGATCGTATGCTAATAGAACAGTTTTTCCATGGTCTTCGCTCACCGGAGATGCGCGGCAAGATCATTGCGAAACAACCAGATGATTTCGACAAGGCATACGCCATCGCCCAAAGTTTAGAAGCCACCTAGGCCATCGAAAAGCTGTAATTCAATTAACTCCAGAGGACACCAACAAACTTGGCTACGAAGCCCCAAGTACGAAGTCGAACCATCGAGGGAGGAACCGCCAAAAGAAACTCCCTAACCGCTGAGCGAACGTAAGCAATGAGCGCCATCGTTACACAGCCAGTCACCATTCTAACAATGGAAACAAAACGGTTCCGAAGAAACCATGTGGCAGGTGTGATGGTCTGCATTGGGCAGACACCTGTTGCTTTAAGACCGCGACCTGCTGCTCCTGCCAGATGACTGGTCACATAGCGAGAGCCTGTCGCTCTAAAACAAAAGGATCGCGTTATACGTCACCCAAAGAGACGCAAGTACCGATAGATCGTATACAGACCCTTAACCAGATCCAAAGGACCTCGAATCAGGTAGCCACCCACACAAACCTGATAGACGTATTAATAGACGGCAAGAATCTGCAGATGGAGGTTGATATGGGAGCACCTTGTGGCATCGTAGGTGTCGCCCGTCTACGTAAAATCAAACCTCAGATACACCTGCAGAAGACAGACCGGCAATTTCGGAGCTATACCGGTCACCAGGTGTGTTGCCTTAGGAAAGTTAGAGTCCGAGTTACCATTGGCAGCACCAGCCGGAATATGGACTTGTACGTAGTAGAAGGCAACTCTTCCGGTCTAATGGGTCGCGATTGGATTGCCAATTTCGTCCACACAAAATCCAATTCGATAAATTATTCGCGCCCATCCAAGCCATCCAAGATAATCCAGGCAAAGGACTACTAACAGAGGGACAAAAATACCAACTTAGACAGTCTAGTGAAAGAATTCAACCACGTCTTTCAAATCATCTCAGGGAAGCTGAGAAAGCCACCAGCTTCAGTCTATCTTGTGCCAGATGCCACCCCCGTCTTTGCCAGAGCAAGAGATGTCCCACTTGCTCTACGAGAACAGTATGCTGCCGCGATAGAGGAGAAAATAAAAGCCGGCTTCTACGAACGAGTCGACTTCTCCGAGTGGGCCTCGCCGACCCACGTTGTGGTAAAAAAGAACTGTGCGCTGCCAATCACAGGGAACTATAAACCTACGGTTAATAAACAAATGATCGTGGATGAGTATCCTGTCCCAAAAATAGAAGATATATTCAATAAAATGAGAGGGGTTGGATGGTTCGCTCACCTGGACATCACGGACACATGCATCCATTTACCAATAGACGCCAAATTTCGGGAGGTTCTAACTCTGAACACAACGACGCATGGACTGGTCAGACCGAGAGCTGTCTATGGTGCCGCAAATATCCCAGCATTATGGCAGCGTCCGATGGAGGAGGTGTCCCAAGAAGCAGAAAGTGTAGTCAATTTTTTTGATGACATCATCGTGTTCGCCCCGACGTTTGAAAAACTGGTGGAAGCGTTGCGCCAAACGCTACGTCGGTTCGATCACCACGGTTTCCATCTCAACCGGAAAAAGTGTGTACTTGCAGCCACTTCGCTAACCTGCTTGGGACATATTATAGATAAAAATGTCCTACATAAGTCTAATAACCACATCATAGCCATACAGAGGCCCCCCATACCATCGTCTTCTGAGGAATTACAACTTTTCCTGGGAAAGGCAACCTATTATTGCACCTTTATTCCCAACCTGTCCCACAGAGCTAAGCCACTCCGAGAAATGCTGGGCCAAGACAAGTTCGTGGGGACTGAAAAAGCCCAAAAGGCCTATGAGGAGCTTAAGACCACCCTCATCTCGCCACAGGTCCTCACGCAGTATGACCCCTCTCTCCAAGTCATTCACGCTACTGATGCAAGCAGTTTCGGATTAGGGGCTGTGTTAAGCCACCGCCTGGCCAACGGTTTAGAGAGGCCCATAGCCTGTGCTAGCCGGTCTCTTTCCAAAACAGAAAGGCGTTATCCACAGATAGACAAAGAGCCCTTGCGATCGTATGGTCTGTAAAGAAATTCTTCAACTACCTGTAGGTACGGAGATTCGAGTTGGTCACAGACCACAAACCACTGACTCAAATATTCCACCCCCATAAATCTCTCCTGACTCTGTGCATCAGTCGCATGGCAAATTATGCAGACTACCTGAGCAATTTTAACTATACCATTATCTACAAGCCGACAAAGGACCATTCCAACGCTGACTACTGCTCACACATCACTTCAATCAACAGGGTAGAAGAGGAGGAGGAAGATGGATTTGAGGGATTTGTGGTCCACCAAATGTGCCAGTTACCCGTTCGCTCAGAGGATATCGTTAGAGCCACCCGAAGCGATCCAAGATTGGGTCGGATCATCCAGGAATTAGGACAAGATGTGATCTCCACATTTCAGACCTAACCCACTCCGGATTTAAAGCACCCAAAGATAAATATACAACGAGTGCTGGTTGCCTACTATACGAACATTGTGTAGTGATTCCACCACCACTACAGCAACCAGTCCTAGATGACCTCCACACCGGCCATCTAGGATTGGGCAAGATGAAAGGCCTCGCCCGCTCGTTCGTATACTGGCCCGGTATCGACGCAGACATTGAACGCACTGTCAAATCGTGCGTCCAATGTGCGACAACTTCCAGCGCACCACCCCAGTTCCGAACCCACCACTGGGAGTATCCTAAGGGCCCATGGGAGAGAATCTATGTGGATTATGCCGGACCAGTATCGGGAAAAATGCTTCTCATAGTTGTTGACGCATACAGCAAGTGGGTGGAAGCCAAGGTAACTTCGTCGACGACCGTGACAGCCACCATTGAATTTACAACGTATCTAAAAGTGCGAGGAGTTAAATTCCATAAATGCACTGCGCCATACCATCCATCCACTAACGGACAAGCTGAGTGTTATGTACGAACTATCAAATGTGCATTAAAAGCCATGAGTACCACACCAGCCAGCTTGCAAAGAAACCTGAACACGTTCTTGGAACGATACAGAAGAGCGCCCCATGCCACCACAAAGGAGTCCCCCGCTAAATTATTTTTAGGAAGAGAACTGTACACTCGCCTGGACATGTTACAACCACAAGACATAAGCCAGCTAGTGCAAGAGCATCACCAAGCTTCGTTCTCAGCAAAATACAGATCCCTGCGAGTAGGGCAAGCGGTCTATGTTTCGTTGGGAAGTCCAGCACAAAGAAAATGGCTACCGGGTGTTGTCAACCGTCGCTTAGGAGATCTACACTACGAAGTGGCGGTTGACAACAAGTGTTCAAAACGACACATTGATCAGTTAAAACCGCAAGACGTAGAACGCACAAGTGCGCCCCATGGCGACGAAACGAGAAAACCACGAACGCCTTGTCGGGTATGCTTTAGCGAGTTGATCCCGGCTGCCGCTGAAAATGAACTTGAAACCACAGCAGCAACTCCAAACCCAGTGGTAGACGCTCCGCCGCTAGACTTAAGCGACTCCCCCGAACCAATCGAGCTGCCTCAACCAGATGTGGAAGATAACGATCCTCCAGTGCGCCATGACGCAGACACCACGCGCCGTCAAAAACCTCGAAACCCTCCGGCGCTCCGGTCGCACTCGGCAGCTGCCCCAGCGGTATTCCCCCTAGCTTAGTGCGACGGGAGGAATGTCATGTCGGCAATCAACATCTAATTGTTGTCGCACAGGATCTTCGTATTTGTTGTGGTGTTTGTTTTCGTCTTAATCGTTCACATTGTTATGTCCTCATTGTTGTCTGGAGGTGAACGATCATCTTCTGATGATTCCATTGCCAGCCATAGTCAAACGATGTCATGTCTATTTTGCTGTACCAGATCGTCGTAAATATCCATGGGAGGTCGAGGAAATGTTACCGCCAGGTAAACTGTAGTAGTTATAAATAGTTTACGCCTCCCCCACCCGCTTCACCGAGTCCCACATACACAACAATTATAACAATGTTTTTTTAATTCTTTAAATGTATTATTCTTTAAAACTCTTACTGATGAAAAAAATCAGGTGAAGACTTTCAAAAATTTCTACCTGATGGAGGTCCTTGATTAAAAAGATCGAAAGGCCTCATATTTTTTTGTGTTATTTTTTGATGTTTTCTTATTATCTCTTATCTTATTATTAAGGACAAATGTTTGGTGTGGCATGTACAGTTGGGTGCAAAAAGGTTTTTACCTGCTCCGTAGGGGCTGAGCTTTCTGGATGTTGATCGGTTGCAAAATCAGGTACTTGTACTGAGAGTCAAGGCAGATTAGAATGGACCTGTCCCTTCTGAATGAAAATAGGGTAGCAGGTATATGCTTGGGATGTGCTCGTCGCCTGCTCCCTCCTGACAATAATAAGCGATAGCGGCTGACAACAATATCGTTAAAGTCTCTTCCTACTGCCTCGACTGGCAAAGTTTGAATCCGATATGGATAGACTTTTTTTTTTTTTGTTCATTATCGCGTTTTTGATTTTGTTTAAGTTTTAAACAGTGTATGTAAAGAACACCATAAACAGATTAAAGTTTTTTCATCCAAGTGTGCAATTTAATCTGTTTATTTGAGGGTTTAAAAAACTTTTCATGTTAATTGTCATGTCATGTGCTTTATTCTATATTTTAGTTTTTAATAAAATATACACTAATTCATTATCACCGTTACTTTTACAAACAACCTCTTTTGTTCATATCATTTAATATTCTCTACTATTAAAATAAGGGCATGGTCATTTGTGTTTGTCTCTTTCATTATCATCCTTTCATCATGCGGAAGGCAATGGGAAACTACCGCATTATCACTCTTCTTTAGAAAACTGTGAATGGATAGCATAAGTCCACACAGTCACCAGAAGTCGATTTCGACTTGATGGAACTCAGCAACAACAACAACAACTATTAAAATATATAATCCTATTTATTGTGTAAGAGCAAAATTGGCACTTCTGCGCATGCGCATCTGAAGCCAACAAAGAAAGTTACGACAATCCATCAGAAGGCAGGGATTGTTGTAATGAGACAATATCCAACCATTGTTTTGAATTAAATAAACTGAAGATTTGCAGAAAGAAAATCCTGCCTTGATCATTTTATGACGTTTCCTTGTGACTACTGAAAAACTCTGAAAATGTTATGTTAAATGTTATATCGTTAGAAAGAGCTTTAAAAACTAATCATTTTATCTGCTAACCCTTTATGTCTCAGTTTAATACTTTCAGAAAATTTAGTCTAAAGCTATTTTGATTTTATATATTAACTCATTTCTTATTCTTGAGCATAATGAGATATGTAAGCTCTGATTATTCTATTTGTTGCTCTAACAGTTTTTTATTTTATTATTTTTTAATTAAAGACATGGGGATTAATAATAAGATGGGGTGTTCTCCGTCAAATTTTGACGGGATCCATCTAGTTAAATAATAGATTTAAAAAAATTTTCGGATGGTCGTTGATTATTTTATATACACACAAAAAGTGAGACTTGTAACCTTCGAGTAGTGAAAAGAAAATAGCTTCCACTTACACCCAGGGAATAGGGAGAACGGCACTCCCTATTCCCTGCTTACACCTGTAAATCACTTCCGCATCACACCATAAGGAGCACTGCATCAGCTTATCTCTTGATCACGCATATAATTATATCGATATTGTGCACCATTTATGTTACATTATTAACCAAATAGATTAGTTTATTATTAATAAAACAAAAATTCTCATCAGAATAGCCAAAATAATCTTTTTGTCGACATAGTTGAGCACGTGACGTAAAACTTACCTACCCCCGATGCTAAGCAAAAACTTAATGGAATCGTTCCATAGTAAGTGTGCTCGACTAGATACCTGGAAAAAGTAATCTCATTGGATTGAAGTATTGTAAGGAAGCCGAACAATTTTGACTTAGGTAAAAACCTTTATGCACCCGACTATACAACAGTCAAGTTATTGGTCTAGTGTTTTACGATGGAAATCTCACTGATCAGCGTTATCAAGATCTTATTCTAAACAATGTTGTGCAAGAGTGTATTGAAGAGATGCCATTAAGAGAATGTTGTGAAATTCGGTTTCAGCAGGAAAGTGCACTTCCACATTTTTCAAAGGCAGCACGTGAATGTTTAAACTTTATATTTCCAGATAAATGGATTGGAAGAGGTGAACCAGTCACATGGCCACCCTGCTCACCAGACTTATCACCTCTGGACTTCTTCTTATGGGGCCATGTAAATAATACAGTTTATGAAACACCAACAGTAAGTTTAGCTGAACTTCAGCTGAGAATTACAATTTCATGTGCAGCAATAGCCATAACAACAATGACAGCTGTGCTTCAATGCTCAAACATTGTTCAGAATTATGTGTAGCATCTGACTGTCAACATATTCAACATTTACTTTCGTAATTACCTGTTGGTGTTTTCTGTAGCTTTACATTCTTATTGTCACAAATTATTTTATTATTAGGTAACCATTGTTACAAAATCAAATCAGATAAATAATTTAGACTAATTTTAAAGTGCTGTACAATTTTCTAATTGTCTTCCCCCCCCCCCCATCTCTTACCGTTTTCATTATGCATTAAATTTGACCTTGAAATTAAATGTGAAGGTCAAAATTCAAAATTAAGATCATTGTTAAAAAGCCCACACCCGATTTGATTACAGATAATTTTTTTCGAAATCTGGAAATTCCTATTAGTTATTGAGATATTGAGACTAGTACCAACCTTTTTGAGCACCCTGTATAAGCCATGTAAAACATTATTATTGAATTAACGGGGCCCGTGCGCAATTTGCACGGTAATTAGTTTTAATTCAATTCATATTGTTTCAAAGCTCGCACATTCAAATTGCTTCGTGTGACAAACTCACATGTTTTCCTTTATTGATAGTTTGATGATATACTGATGCCAATTGGGCTAATGAGCCTTGTAGGAGATCATGTGGAGAATATCATATTTTTAAGAACAAATCCAATTATGTGGAAGGCATCACAACACAACTACTGCATTAGTAAATTCGTGTCAACATGTAGTATGCTACTTTGTATCAAGCAGCAGTTCACTTAAATAGTGTGATGAGACTCCACCTGGTAAGACTTATCTTACTTGATTTCCTAGAATTTTCCCTCTTTGTGTTCAGTTCAATTCACAGGAGATCATTAATTAGTGTATCAAGACCTTAACTCTTAAGCTTAATGACTAACCTTTGATCATATAGTGAATTCAGTGTAGTACAAAGTAATGATATGCTGCAATATTATCTGTTTTCTTACTAATTAAAAATCCCAAGAATATAATTTCTTTATACTCTTTATTGCTATATAAGTTAAATTCTTAGATTTCCGACCAAATCCTTGTTTAACAACAGCAGAAAGCAGCAAGATTATTTATAAAATGTTTATTCTTTTTAATCTCATTTAATATGTGCCCTGTGGCACGTGGATGGGGGTGCCAGAGAAGGACCCACCAACAGAGAATGCCCACGCGCGGTGGGGATGGGTTGTTTCAGACTCGCGAGGGGAGGTGTTCTTGGGCAAGGAACACATATGGTGTACAAATAGAACAAACATTTAATTTCTATATTTAAAATGTACAATATAAAATTTAAAATCTGGGACCCCAAAGTAAATTCCAATATTAACAATAATCATAAATTAAGTCTGCAAGTTATTGCACTACACAGATCCTCTATTTGGTCTCACTCACACTCCGATGCTAGCATGCAATCACTGGCACATGAGCCGTTTAAACAGAGTGAAATCAACCATGCGTCACAAGCACATAAGCACAACACTACGACGACTGACAACTGCCACATCTGCAAAAGGATGCCTGAACCAAAGGCCGTATAGGGGTGCCACAAGAAGGCGTCACGCCCTCCTTGATTTGTGCCCCAACCTTCGGAATTTTCTAGCAAACCAGCACCTCAGGCTGGGGGAGGGGGGATAAGAGCCGTAACCCCTGACAGAACAAAACTGACTCTTCAGCGTCACAACCCAAACCTAATGCACCCCCTACACGCCTCTCAGGACAGCACCACAGGACACACTGGTTGTCAGCACTTCACTACGGAGAGGGGAAGAATCACACTATCTGATTCTGTCAACTTACTGTAGCACTCAGGAAACAGCTGCATGTGCCTAGCTCTGCCTTATAAGTAGCATTCAGGAAACATCAAGTGATGTGGCTCTTATATCATTCTGAAACGCAGTGATGCTTTTAACCGTGTTCATTTCACGAAAACAATCAATTACGCATCCACAGCTATACAATAACATGCAGAGGTGGCAACAAACATCGGACAGGCTGCTAAAGAGAAGACGATCGCTCTTTTCAAAAAAAGGCAAGATCCATTGCCTTTGTTGCTCATGAAAATTTCGGGAAAAACTGCAACAACATATGATGAAACAGTATTAACGACGGTACGGATGTATGTATATAGTATGTATGTGTGAATGTCACATGCCATAACTTTTGATAGGGTTGACCTAGAGCCTTGAAATTTTGTACACACGTAGGTCCTATACAGAGGATGGTGCGAAAAATATAGCGAATCCTCTAGGGTGGCCCGGGGCTGATCAGGGGCCACTTGTATGAATTTCATGGTTCCTTTTTGTCTTTTGAACAAAGAGGCCTAAAATCCTTAAATTTCGTAAATTTGTAGTGCGGTTCTAAAAAATAAAACCAAAATACAAGAAAGGTGATTTAAGCCTCCAGGGCCCCGCCAGGGCCGCAAGGCCCCAAATACAAATCAAGTTATAACTTTTGAACGAAAAGGCCTAAGAACCTGGAATTTGTATTTTTACAGTGCATTACTAAAAAATATAGACAGTATACAAGGAAACTGATATAGGCCTCTGATTTACTTATTTGTGAAGGTGTGAATTGTTGATAAGTTGCATGCATTGTTAATTTACATATTCAGTTTCCTTTTCTAAAAAGTAGTACACTTGTCCTGAGCCTTTTGTGATAAAGAGTGCTGATTTTTGCAAGAACATTGCACAAAGGCACGAAGCAAATGTCATCTTTTCTTGATGGCTAATGAAATGATGGGGCAGAACCAAAAGGGTCAATGAATTTCACTTGTATATCACCTTCTTCATGCTTGGAATTAATTATGCCATAAAACCAGTAATCATCATAAGCATATGCTATGTATGAATTTGTGCTAAGTTCATAGAGGGGACCTATAAATGTAAAAACCAAAAGGCAGGTAAAACCCCATTATTTTTATTTATTACTACTTTAGGCCATAATTTGAGGATTATTAAAAAAAAACAAACTTGGTAACTATTCTGCTTCACCTTGTAATAGAATTTTGAAAAAAATATGTTCGCCGATTAAAAAAAAAATGGAAAAACTTTGTTGTTTTAATTTTTTAATAATTTTACATGTAAAAATAGGAACACAAGCTTTTTTTGTTGTTTTTTTTTTTTTTTTTACTAGAATTGGCATTTCTTCACAACACAGTAAAAAAAACGGTATTGATATCTTCATTTTTGATGGAGTTGTGATTTTTTATAACAAGCGTCACAATCATCACGGAGCTGCGGAAATTACTTAAAATTTGACACCCTATATCTTCGAAAGTATTTGACTTAAGCCAAAATAATTTGGCATGGTTACATAGCTTGGTAATAGCAACATGTAGTATAAAAAAAGAAAAAAAAAAAAAGTCTGAATCTGAAGAGGTGGGTGACATGTCCTGGGTGAACTGATATGGAATGATCCCTAACAAGTGGCAAGCATGTGAAGATGCTTCTGGCATTGATAACTTATACGAAAGTTTATCATGCAAACAAAGTTTGATGACATACTGAAGGTAGGACACAAAATAAAGTTTTAAAGTGTTTTTAGCTCTCTTGGGAGACTGCATTAAGTTTACACTATTGTTCTCGATGCACTCCCCCCCCCCCTCCACAAGAAGAGAACAATGCTACGTGAGTAGAAGATGAAAATCAATTATAAATAACTGACATTGTTACACTTCTTCCCCTTTCAGGAACGATCTTCCTCCATGATGAGGATTTCTGTAATCAGTCCTTGGTTGTGGACAAAGATTGTAGCGTCTTGAAGTATTCTCCTCAGTGATTTGGTCTCCTTCCTTTCGTGTGGGTTGGTCTCCTTCTGGTACAGGAGTCGTCTGCTTTGGAACATGTGGAAGCTTAACATTGCTAGGTGTGGCTGACTGATCTCACTCGATTAGAGGACTTGAGAGGGGCTCCTTATGAAGGTTCGAATGAAGGCCTGCATCTGCATCTGACATCCTTGTACTGGTTAGAGGTTCCCTTCGGTGATGTCTGCAAATATATTCCAAGCTTAGTTCGGCTTCCTCGTCTTCCGGTTCTTCCTCAGAAAAAGGAGCAGAAGATCTTGTCCTTCTAGGCCTTATGTGTAGCTGAGGTATGGCATACTAAAAAACCCTTTCTGAAAATTCATGAGTTATTCTTTAATGAATATTATGCCTTAGGAAAGATAGTCCCAGCCTGCGGACTAAGTAACTACTCTAACCAAGCCCTAAGGTCATGTAAATAGCGTTTAACTTTCATGTCCGCAGTGGCGCAATTGGTTGGCGCATTGGCGATCTGAGCCAAAGGTTCATGGTTCGAATCCAGGCTGTGGAATTTTCTTTCCCATTTTTCATCCATAATTTTAGTTTCCTACTACGTCTTGATCTCCCCCTTAGGTATACCATTCCTTCTCTAATGATGTAATTTCTACTATCGTTTCTTTTTCTTATTACAGTGGAACCTCGGTTCACGAACACCCCAAGTAACTTGCCTTTCTATGCATGCGCACATAGTTGATTTTACTTTGAGATCTTGTGAATATCGGTCGCATTTCTGCAATACGTACCTTCTCCATTATGCTTCCCAAGAAAAACTAAAAAGTGATGGTGATTGTAGAAAACAGAAGCGTATCACAGTGGAAATGAAGAAAGAAATAATCGCTGAACATGAGAGTGGCAAGCGTGTGTCAGACATCGCCAAGAACTACACAATGGCCAAATCAACAATTTGCAAGATTCTCAAGAAGAAAGAAGTATTATATTGTACCCATACTGCATTAAAATACAGAAATAAACCTTTTTTTTGATTGCTGGAACATATTAATTGTATTAACATTGATTTGAATGAGGAAAGTTGTCTCGGTTCACGAAAAACTCGGTTCGCGAACCGAGTCCTGGAACGGATTAAGTTCGTGAACCGAGGTTCCACTGTAACTCCTTAAGTGCTAGGTCAAGAATTTGAGATTGGATGACTTCCTCTTTCCAATCAGAACGCGACAGCATATTGGTGACAAAATTCTCGCTCCCTTTAATATGTTCTACGATGAAGTTGTACTCTATTGACCTCTATGATGTTCTATTTTTATTGACCACCTCAGGAGACTGTGGTTTGTCCCTTTTACGATCTTTATGAAAGACAGAGGTTTATGACAGATAAGATTTTAACGGGGATCCCCAATATCATGTTCCTAAAATGTCTAATTGCTGAAATAATAGCTAAGGCCTCTTTCTCAATTGTACGTAGTTAAGTTGCACTCCCCTTTAGCTTGGCACTATAAAAGGCCACGGGCTTCATATGGCCATTATAAATTTGATGCAAGGCAGCACCAATGGCCCCAAAAAATGCATTTGTATTGTAGCATCTTCTTCGTGTCTGGAATTAAGAGCAACCTGGCAGAATTATAAAAATCAATTTGTTGTACTAAAACTTAGCATTAAGAGGTTATTTCTTCTTAAGTAAGCTATATACTAAGTGAAGAGGCACAAAATAAAACTACACTAACACAATCCTGGATCGGCCCTCCTTATCCAAGAACACTCTGCTAGCTTTTAATTCTCTAATAAAAGGGAATAAAAGGGTTTGTTATAAAACAAAGGATAGATTACCCGTGATAGGAGGAAAAAAAGAGTGAACAACAGTAAAGAAGTAATTAAATAGTGTCCAAAATATATGAAAAAACATTAGCAGAAAAGAATGCCCGTAAAGAAGTATGCAGTAATCTTGCTGATAAATTAGGCTGCCATGAGGAAACTCCGGTTCATCAGACTGATATAGTCTCGGAAAAAGGCATGAGAAAACTTTTTAATAATTGCAATGATCTCAATAAATCGCCAAGTGTTATGGCATCAGAAAAAAAATGACCAAGAATGGATAAGAATAAATTGACATTGTTGCTAGCAGTGTCAGGCATTGAATTTATTAAAATTACGATTAACTTTATTAATAATAAGTTCGACGATTATGATACAAAAATACGGGAGATTAATGAGAAATATGAAAGTTGCTACACTGAACTGAAATGAGTGAAGATTGAGACCAAAAGATATTAAAAAGATTAGAAGAAATAGACATCAGGTTTAAGACCAAACTTATCTATGTTTGTTAATGGTATATCCGAAAGACAAAACGAAAATTTGAATGTTTATTTTAATAAAATAATTGACATGTTAAATATAAAGTGTGATGAATCTGTAGTAGAATCAATTACTCGTATGGATAAACTTAGTAAAAACACAAAGGCTATTAGACCAATAATTATTAAATTGAAAGATAGAAAACTAAAAGAGGATATTATTCAGGTGAGGAAAAAAAATATGAAAATTTTAATTACTGAAGATCTAGCTACTGTATTTGTAATGAGCCATACCAAAGTTTATATAAATGAATTTTTATCACCATTCTATTGGGTGTTATTCAAGAATTCACGCGTAAAGGCTAAGGAAAAAGGTTACAAATATGTCTGGGTTAAGAATTTAAAATTATTTGAAAGATTCGATGATAAAAGTAAGATGATAGAAATTAGACATGAAAAGGATATCAGCAAAATGTAAGTGATTTATAATGGTTAATATCAATAAAGTTATTTGTGATTGTTGGATAATTGCATTGAATGTAAGAAGTATTTATGCTAATCTGGATCGAATCCATTGTTTCACTAAGGAACATTATCATCAATTTAATATTTTAATTACGACTGAAACATGGCATAAAGAAGGTCAGGAAATTGAGCCCTAATTTTATATTATTTTTTGTGTCCAGACCTCACTGAAGAGGAGCAGGTATCTCCATTTATATAAAAGAGACTTGTTTATTAGCAAATCCGAATGAAACTAAAAAACTTATTTCTGATAATATTGAATATATAATACTCCAAAATTGACATTTTATTATCGGCGGGTTTTACCATCTACCGCAAGGAAGTAAATTAGCTTTCTTTGATGAGTTTAAGAATATCTTGGATGATATTATTATGCCTGATAAGTTTGTTTTTCTTGGAGGGGATTTTAATATTAATATTTTAGACAGAAATAATAATGATGTTAATAACTTTTATAGTTTAATTACTTCGTTTAATTTAAATATTAATAATGCTTTTCCAACTAGGTTGTCTAAATCTAGTGATACATGTTTAGATCTAGAAATGATACATAGTATAAACTCCTGGGGAAACCAGAAATAAATATACAAATGGGAAAAGGTTGTATTTTTCTTTTTACTTAATTATTGTTGTGGTTAAAGAGTTGTTTCTTTCGTCCTTATTGTTTAGATCTAGGCTATCCAACTATAGCTATTCAAGCTTTTCCTATCTTCTATGAGATTGCGATCATCTTCCCATTGTATTTGATTATAGGACTGGAAATAATCTAAAAGAGTGTTTAGATTAAAATAATCTTATCACTGTTCGAATTAATAGTGGTAAAATTAAGTACTTCAGACGTTTTCTACAAAATTTTGCAAACTGGTCTTTTTTAAATGAGTTTGATAATTCTGATGATGCTTATGAATGTTTTTATGAGATTATTATGGTTCAATATGAAAAATTATTTGTTACATTTGAATCTGAAAAGACTGAAAAATATACGAAATCTAAAGCTTTTAAAAAACCTTGGTTTTCTGCAAAAATAAAACGAAAAATTTTAAAGAGGAAACAGAAATATTTAAGTCTCTTTCAGCTTCGTACAGATAAAGCTTGGAATGATTTCCGTCAATATTGGAACAAAGTTAACTCTACAATTAAAAAGCCGAAGGAGGATTTTTATTTGTGCAAATTGTATAATCTATATATAAACCGGCTAATGTCATCGCTATGTTGCCAAGGTTACGTATACAGGGTTGTGCATAACCTTTTGCTAGGGGTCTGGAAAATAAACAAAACTAAGTGGAATGTTCTGCGGTTGATAATCAAAAAGTACGTTTATTTCTGCTTTTATCACATCAATATTTAGTGTGGCCACCACCTGCTTCTCGAACAGCACGCATCCGTTTCGGGTAGGAGCGGAGGAGTGTCTCAAACAGAGCAGTATCTTACTCCATATCCTTCAGCACAGATGTCATGTGTCCCATTAGAAGGTTTCGAGAATACCGATTTTCACCACGTTCTTGAATCATTAAAGATTCCACTGCGTCTTTTAATACTGCTCCAAAATGTTCAGCAACGTTTAGGTCAGGGGATGCACCGGGCCATTCGTTTGATGAGAAGAAATCGATAGCACTTTCTCTTAG
The DNA here is from genome assembly GCA_023313115.1 of Rhysida immarginata. Taxonomy (NCBI): domain Eukaryota; kingdom Metazoa; phylum Arthropoda; class Chilopoda; order Scolopendromorpha; family Scolopendridae; genus Rhysida; species Rhysida immarginata. Next base: position 173,025 of record JAHWFO010061346.1, read on the forward strand.
GATTTGCTGTGTTGCATTAGCCTTAAAGCAAGGTGCCTTATCGTGCAAAAAACAAACTTCATGCGGGTCGATAGTGTTGTTTGGATCTCGAAGAAACGGAAAAACATCATTTGTTAGCAAATTCCGAAAATAATCACCATTCCATGACTCACCCTGCTCCTTGAATCTCCACATCATTTGCTTGGCGGTGAAACACACGAAGATGCCAATGCAGTCAGGCTTCTTGGACAGCTCTTGATAGTGTTCATCGTCAGAAATATCTGTAATCGATAAGCTCCAGACCCTATCGTTTTGGTAATTCGGACGTCTCATAGTCCACACAAAGAACTCGTCGCTCGGGGCAAGGTGCATGAAGTCGTCTTCCACCCAATCCCGCAGGTGCAAAACCAGAGCCAGTCTTCGATGTTTAATGCGGTCTTCATCGGTTTCGGAATAATTCATGGAATGGCTTGATGTTTGCACGCTGACGATGTCTTTGAACCGTTGAACGAGAAATTGTTTTTCCACGCTTGGCTTTAATTTCTTGTGCAACGTTGACACAGCTGCGACGTCTTTTGCCACTGTTATTAGCAATGATGTTTTTGCTTTCCTGTGATAATTTCTCGGGCCTACCCTCAGCAAATTCGGCATGGCAGTTATCATAACCTTTCTTCCAATTGTCCGTCACCCATCTATCCGATCGGTTTAACTTGTTCGCAACCCATTTGCGATTAATAAAAGACGCACCTGCTTCCATTGCCTCTTGATATGCATTTGCACGAACTCTATCCATGAAACGCTGCTCTTCACTGTCATTTATTAAACCAGCCATATTTGTTTGATACCAATAGACGCATAATGAACTACTCTCTGCCGAAGCGTCATAAGAGTGTGCTACAACGCTGCGGTTTAAGTCGCAGCCCCCTAGCAAAAGGTTATGCACAACCCCGTACATTGTTTGTATCAGCATTGTTTGATGGCATTTTTATATCAGCATTGTTTGAAACTGCAATTGGATGGGATGTTTGCCGTAAGTCCCACAGAGAGGGAGTAATGGTTCCTCTGAATTCTCTTTCTACATGTTCGAGGAGCCAACTCTTATGATGATTTAAGAACTGTTAAAGGAAACCCTGTTCCATATTCAACCTTCCAGAAAGCCTGCATTTCAAGGGGCCTAACTGATGTTGACTCAGAATGGGATACTTGCCTAAATGAGGCTGCCGATGAAGTGCTAATACAGCTTAGGCAATTATTTGCATTTATCTGCATCAGGTGTCAACCATCTGATGCAGCCAAATTGTTAGATAGACATAAAGACAGTCTTATGGAATACTATAAGAGACGCTTTCCTGATGGAGAGAAAGCTCTCTATATGGCATTCAAAGAAACAGAATCTGTGTTGCAGACACATGGAAAGTCATGGGCACATTTTGGGCTCGAGGTTCCACATGGCAACTATGACGAGCACATCCACTCAAACAAATATTTCGATACAGACACCGAAAAAGCTCTATTCGATGAAAAATAAGAAATGCTAAATCAAGGACAAAAACGGGCTTTCAAAAAAATTAGGGAGGCAATTGAAAATCCTAATTTAGCGTTTAGCAAAACGTCTTTTCTTTATTGACGGGCCTGCAAGAAGTGGTAAAACCTTCCTCTACGAAACAATTATGCATTACGTTCGTAGCATAGGTGATTTAGTTTTGCAATTTGCATTTACGGGCATAGCAGCGACATTTCTTGAGGGAGGCAAAACTTCTCACAGCCTCTTCAAGCTCCCTGTCCCAATTAACGAAACATCCACCTGTAATGATTCGACATGAAAGTGATACAGCAAAAGAACTGAAGAAAGCAAGTCATTATTTGGGATGAAGCGCCCATGGCCCCACATCATGGTGTAAATGCCGTTAACATACTGTACAGGGAAATTTTTGCTGAAGGCGCTCAAGTCCCTTCCAATGCACCATTTAGTGGTGCCGTGTTTCTTTTCGGTGGAGACTTTAGACAAATTCTCCCTTTTGGTCCACATGGGAATAGAACTGAGATAATTTCGTCATGCATGAAGAATAGTAAATGTTGGAAAGATGTTCAGATCGTGCCAATGACAAGAATGTTCCACAAGAACACGGAGGCTTCTCCGATTGGCTTTTAAAACTTGGAGGTGGACAACTTCAAGAGCCTGGTTTAGAAGAAAGATTCTTCAAAATTCCTCCAGCATGTGGTGAAAATGGATGCATTGTTGATGCTGTCTTTCCTCAACTCATCCAACCTGAGGATAATAGCATCGCAAATCGTGCAATCTTGACTCCAAAAAACTATGAGTCTCTTCAACTGAATAAAAATGTCCTTAGACGAATTCAGTCTGACATGAAATGCTACACGAGCATATATTCGATTCAGCAAGATACTGCAATTGCCGAGGAGGTAGAAAATTATCCTACAGAGTTCTTAAATATCTTAACTCTCGGAGGTATGACTTCTCATAGACTTAACTAAGAAACATTGACTCCACAAGAGATCTTTGCAATGGCAAGAGAATGATTGTGAAGCAAATGATGTAAAAGTCATTGACTGTGAAATAATGACAGGATCTTTTAACGGTACCAGAGTATTTATTTCAAGAATCACTCTTGCACCAAGTAACCCTATTCATAGATTTTTGCTGTTTTTAAGCAACAGCAACCAATTTGCTTATCAGAATGGCAAGGGGACAGTCTATGCTTAAAAGTCAAAGATTACGTCTCGGAAGCATCAGATAAATCTATGGCAACAATATTAATTTCTCTCGATATGCAAAAGCTTTTGACAGTGTCCGACATGATATATTGCTATGTAAACTTGTTACATATGGATTTAGGGGCATAATTTTTCAACTTGTGACCTCTTTTCTTGATAATAGAACAAATTATTTTTTTATTAATGGTAGATTGTCTTCTGCCATCCCATCGATGATTGGTATCCCTCAGGGATGAGCACTGTCTGCTACACTTTTTATAATATTTATGAATGATCTGTTTGATTTGACTTACGATAATGAATTACTAGTTATGTATGCGGATGATGTTTGTCTTCTACTTAAGTCTAAGAATATTGTAAACTTGCAGCTGAAAGCTAATTGTTTTTTAAAGAATATCGAAGAATGGTTGATACATAATAAATTACCCTAGTAAAAATATCATTTGGTCATTTGCAAATGATATCAAATGATATCAATTGATATCATTTGGTCTTTTTTAAATGATATGAAGTGAGAATTGACACAAATATCAATTGATCAAATGACCATGACATGAAATGATTTGAAGCAATTTCAAATGACCAAATGGCATGAAATGATTTTTGAAAATTTCAAATGACCAAATGTTATGAATTGATAATTGACACAAATATCAATTGATCAGATGACTGAATGACATGAAATGAGTTTAAAAAATTTCAAATGACCAAATGATATGAATTGAGAATTGACACAAACATCAATTGATCAAATGACTGAATGACATGAAATGATTTGAACAATTTCATTTGACTAAATGATATAAAGTGATTTGAGAATACGAATGAAATGAATTAAAAATAAATTGGTCTGTATATAATTAAGTGATAAGAAATGACGACAATTAACCAATTAGCAATTATAGTATTTATTTATATACACAATCATGTAATCCTTTTTTCTAATTGTGTTGATTTTCTCATTTACATATTTTGTCACTCGATTTAACTCTTTTCTTTTGGCTTCCTCTTCATATTTCTCCTTTTGAAGTTTTCTGTTCAGTAAATCTGTTAAGAGAAAAAATAAACCTTTAAGAGAAATATAATGATATGAGAAGTGAAGGATAGCATAAATTAATTCGAATTAATTTCATTAAAGTTCATTAAAGAATTATAATTTATATACCGGTATCAAGATAATTATCATAATTATATGTTAACATGTTGAAATTGTACTTCAAATTAACCAATGTAATAACTTACTGTTGTTTTATATATCGATTCATCAGGAAATTTTTTTGGATTTGGTACCCCTATTCTTTTTTGGTGTACAGCTTCATGTAGTTCTTCCGAAGATTCTGTAAAATATTTTTTTTCTGTAGTTAACTACTGAGTTAAATGCAAACAGTTTTTCAGTATTATAAATTATATGTTCAACAGTCCTCACTTTTTTCATGTACGATGCCCGTATTAACATTAATCATCAAAAGGTAATTCCTCAGGGGAATTCTCGGCATTCGGGTGAATCGAATTTTCGGATATAGTGATTAAACTTTTCAACGAATTCTGGATATCATTTGATCACCGTATCCGAAAATTCGAATCGTCCGAATGCCGAGAACCGCCTTTATTTTACGAAAAACTTTAAATAAAATTTAAAACCCAAAATTATATATCTGACTTACCTCCAAGCTTCAGGATTTGAGCTCTGTAAAAGTCCCCTTGGCGGGATTTCTTGTCCTCCCAAAACACCGAGTATATTTTGGTTTCGGTGTAATCGTTTCAGTGTTTCGGGTTGAAATTTTTAATATAAGATACTGGTACTATTTCTCGTAGATTGTCATCCAGATATCTCACATACGTGTGGGATTTGCAGATGCTTTCCATTTTTCTATATGAAATTTATAAATGTATACAGCTAGCACGTGCACACTCGTTTCATATCGGTGGCTACGCCAGAGAGCACCGCTACCGGAAATGTGGTATCACGTGATAGTTTGGTGCAGACCTTCTAATTTTATAAAACTTTAAATTTAATTAATCTGAGTTACCCCTTATTCTTAATTTTTAAATAATATATGTATAATTCTAGCGTTTATAAAATTTAATGTATATTAAAGTTAAAGAAATAATAATAAAGCAGCACTTACAAGTTTTATCACGTGTATTCGAATAGAAGGGGGGGGGGATCACGCCTTAAGGATCCTTAATCAATTACGTTAGCGAACAATTGTTCTATTTTTGCTATTATTTTCATATTGATCAACGTTCGAACGTTTCATAAGAAGCTCATTCAATAAATTAAAATGAAAAGATTAAAATGTAAATTAATTAATTGTAAATTAATTAATTTACAAAAAATTGTAGTTTAATTATTTATTTGAATTTTAATATTTGTAATTATAGATGCTGAAGTGATTCAAAACTGTTAATATATATTAAAGAACTTGATAAGATATATTTAAAGTGTTTGTTGGAATATTAATATGGTTAATATGAATAATATGAATAAGAATATTATTCAACACACTTATAAGAGCTCTAGAATAGCTATTCTAGAGAAATTTCTATTTTTTAAAACCAATTGAAATACTAATATTTCATATAATGTCATTTTATAATTTCTCAAACATTTCAAAATTTTAAGCAAATTTTTAAAAATAAAATTAAATTGTTTCATTATGTCAGTAGTGTTTCACAAAAGTAAATGACTTAAATAACATCAATTTGCATAATTTCGTTTCATGCCATTTGCAATCATTTAACCAGCATTTCAAAATGGCAAGAAAAAGATCATTTAAAATTATTTCATATCATTTCATGTCATATCATTTGCTAACATCTCTAGACATTTCAAAACATTAAAGCATTTATAAGTAATTCATATCATTTCATTTCATGTCATTTGCAATCATTTAACCAGCATTTCAACATGGCAAGAAAAAGATCATTTAAAATTAATTCATATCATTTCATGTCATATCATTTGCTATCATTTCTAGAGCATTTCAAAACATTAGAACATTTATAATTAATTCGTATCATTTCATGTCATGTCATTTGCTATCTTTTGTGGGACATTTTAAAACAAGAGCATTTCAAAACAATTCATATCATGTCATTACCTTTCACAAGCACAAATGACTAGCCATTTGAAATCATTTATCATCATCATCTTAAAAATTTGATCATTTGAGATCATTTGAAATGTCAAATGATATAAATTGATTTCAAATGATATTTTTACTCGGGTAGTGTTAAATGTTAATAAGTCTGCGTTCATGATCTTCCAATAAAAAAAGAAGCAGCATGATCATGACATATTTGAAAATTTTTAACTAACACTGAACATTAGAGGACTGCATTTACACATTTTTCGCTCGGCGGAAAAACATTACTATAAAATCTGCTAGGTGGCAAATGGTCGTGACAGAACGAGCGAAAAAGACCCGATCAGATTTACCAACTGTATGGGATAGGATATTCCGAGTGTCGTTTGCTCGGTTCTGTTTATACTATGAAGGGGGGAAGTCGGTAGTGGAACGAACTGTTTTAATCATTCAAATGAAGCTGATCGCAAGCTTCTAGATTCGTGTATTCGTTATTACTTTTACAAACAAGTATTTATTGTAAATAAAGTTATAAATTTTTAGTTGGAAAAATTTTTCCATAAAAAAAGTGAATTGAAGTCCTGTTTTCGTGATTCTCGTTATTCAACTGTGAATATACACGTAAGTTTTATGGTTTAAACTTTATCCCTTAGGAGAGGGATAAAAATTTTGTTTACCTATTTTTATACTCCTAAAGTAATATTAAATTTCTATATTTTTTTTAATACCTTTTTGAGTGTATTTTGGGAAATTGGAACTTTGCAAGAAGATTTATAATCCCCCTTTCAAATAGTGGACTGTTGCATTTAGCAGCATAGCCCAACTCCGGGCAGCAGCTTGAACGAATTTAAGTGGATCTCGTTTTTTTATTTGGGTTTTCCAAAATTAAGGATAGAAAATGATCGAAAAAGAAAAAATATGATGAAGTATTCTATGTTACATGTAGATAGCCAAGACGATTCTCCAGTGTGACTACAGCTTAAACTTACATCTACAGCTTTAAGTGTGACGTCATGCGTGCACGACCCTAGCGATGGATTCAGGCAAAGCTCAAAACGAAATGAGTTTTGAAAACTGATGTCTGAAAAATTATATTTAAAAAACTACTTAAGTTATAAAACTTTTACAAGTTGAATTTGAGTTAGTTGATGGTCCTTTATGTTATAACAATAAAATTGATAGGTGATTTTTGGTGTCAGATGCCCTTTAAGCAGTAACTGGAGATCAGTGATAAAAATTTCAGTTGAGTTCGAGAAGCGTTTCTTTCTTGAGGCTTTCTGGTTTTAGGTAACACTATACTAGGAAAGTTAGTGTTCTCATATCGAACTGGAGTAACACTTGAAGGGAGAGGGAAACTTCTTGACATTTCAGAGAACAACTAAGGAGTAGGAGCGAATCATTGGTAAGATACGTTAGAGTGGTTACGTTAATAAAGGGGCTAGGATGTACGTAAGGGGAAGAATCAATCACGCACAAACACTTTCATACAGGCTAAGGGAATTGTTAGTGGAGGGAAGGAATTATGGACACTCTGGATACCGCTATCGAAGACGAAAGATGTCATCCGCGAGGAGTACGGCCAGTTGAAATCTCCTCTTGGCTACCATAGAACATATGAGATTCCTACCTGGTCTTGGATTTTCCCACTCCGTTCCCCATTTAGACTATAGATATGGAAGGTAAGTCGAATAAGTGTGTAGTCATCTTAGTTGTGGTGGAGGTGTCGAAGGGCCTTTTAACGCTAATCCTCTGTCGTGGGTCTTGAAACGTTATCTCTGCTCATCACTGGTCTAAGTATGGTAAGTCGGCTGCAGGTAAAAGGGTCACAGACGAGTTTCAGATATTCACTTTCTTTTCCTCTCCAGAGTTTGCATGGGTATCAGCTTCTCTTCGAATTTCCAAAGGGTTTTCGTGGCGTTTCGTTCCAAAACAACGTCGGGAATTTCGGTTCCACTCTTATGGCTCTCAGAGGGGAAAAGAAATAAAACAAAGGAAACGCAAAGTGGGCAAGTAAAATGGTAACAAAGAAAACGGTTTTTTCCTTACTAGTGGCGTTCTGAAAATCGGTTATTCGTTAACATTGCTTTTTTTTCTTCCTTTTTCCAGTTCAGGCGTGGGAAGGTAGGCACCGACCTTCATCATGGTCAATGTCCAGTTTCCCTTTTAAGCTTTTCATTTTAAAAAAAAAAAAAAATTCTTCGAGTCTTAAAATTTCAGCTATATTCTAAAACGCATCATTTTTCATTCTCCCACACCAACAATCCTGTCGCATGGATAGCACATCGACAAGTCACCAATTGTTGATTAAACTGGAAAATCATTGTCATGTTATCCGAACTTAACAATTAAGAATCAGTTTGGTACAGTCTTAGTCAAATTTTTATTTCATAAAAATGTTTTGTCTTTTTTAACTATTGATATTTTCATGTTTTATTTATTTTCTTTTTTTTCTTTTCTTTTCTGAACAGAGGGGTGGAGAATAATAAGGCATTACAGTATGCAAAAAAAATTCCTTATTGTAATCAGGGAGAACTGAAACGGGATATTTACTTAGAGTTTCCTTCACTAACTAAAATGCTTTTTCACCTTCTCAATCCCATTCGAATTTCACGTTCTTTTTAGTAAGATTAGTGATGGGCAACAGATGATCAGATAGGTTTTCTAAAAAGGGCCTGTAAAAATTAATCACTCCTGTTAGTGAGCATGTTTCCTTGACATTACGAGGTGGAGTAAGGAGAAGAATATTAGAAACATTGGTACGGTCAGGTTGAATACCTGCTTTGGAGATTTGATGTCTAAGATACTTGTACAGAATGGACATTTGGATGGCTTGATAACCAGCCCCCGTTCACAAAAGATTCCAAGAACTGCTTGTAAAAGAGACAGACCTTCTTCAAAAGGTTCAGAACAAATAAGAACATCATCGTGGAAGACAAAGACTACTTCACCAAGATATTCTCTCAGGATGTCAGATACAAAGGCCTGAAATAAATGGGAAGAGTTCTTCCCTTCCTGAGGCATTCTAGTTAACAGACATATCCCCCAAAGGGTAGTAAAAGCAAAGCATTCTCTTAAATGAGATGCCATGGGAATCTGATAGTACGTGCTATGAAAATCCAGTACGTAAAAATATTTTTGACCATGAAGCTGCTGGAGAAACTCTTGGATCTTAGACATAGGAAAATCCACTGCCTCTATTACTTCATTAATTTTCCATAGGTCAGGAGTTTTCGAATGTCTCCATTGTCTTTATGTAGCACATGCAGAGGAGAGTTCCATCTGGATGTGGTAGGTTCAATAATCCCAGCTTCAAGGTAATCAAAAATGTATTTTTTTTTTTTAACTTAGGAAGATATACCTGAGGAATAGGGTACTCTCTTACAAAAATGGGTCTTGATTTATCAATATTAAAATCCACCTCGTAACCCTTAACACCATTTAACTTCTTTAAAATCCTGCCTTATGCACCTAGAAAAGGTTGATGTGTACATTGATAGAGACTTTACAATACAATATAGGGACAACAGAGTTTCAACTAGTTTCACCGTTTATGCCCGGCTTTATCAAGGATATAAACTATACTAGGCCTACAGTCTGTTTCAGTTTTCCGTGTTCTACAGAAACAGTTAGGAGTTATTTTACGCCTCGCTTTGAGTTTTTGTCATTATGCCCAAAAAATAGTTCTATTGCAAATTTTATTTCAAAGCTCATGAAAATAAAATTAAAATTTACTTATTTATCTGTATGTTATATTTTAATGAAATCTGTTCATTTTAATTAGGAAATTAATTTTTTAATTCATAATAACACCTATTACTATGCGCATGCGCAGTTTAACCCCAAGCTCATTTCGACTGCTAACCTCGAGGACGAACATAAATTCTCAGCGTTATTTTAAGAAGCATGCTCAGGGAAAATCTCTCTCTGGTTCCAGCAAATGAATTGTTTTAAATATTTTTAGCACACTTCGATTCGCTCATCCATGGATTATTGAGAGAACGCAAGAGATGACTGGCATTTCATAAACAATCATTTACAACATGAAGATGGAGCTACAACGAATGGCAGAGCGAGCTAACATTGCCGTTGCTCACCGCCCAACAAGCGACACACTTTGAAAGAAAGCAAACTGCGAATATGAAAATTCAACAAATTTACAATTTTTTTTGTAAGACTGATCGTCCACAGTTTCTATCATCGTCATCATCATCATCATCATCATCATCATCATCATCATCATCATCATCATCACAGTCAACCATTTGCAATCCACTGCTGGATGAAGGTCTTCTCTAAATGCTTCCATTCTTCTCTGTTTGAAGCTTTGGATTTCCAGTTGACGCCAGCCACCGTCCTTATTTCGTCAATCCATCTTGCATGGGGTTGTCCTCTTAGGCGTTTAAGGTCTCGAGGGTGACTGTGGTCTATCTCATGTCTTGTCTTCTAGCGATGTGACCAGCCCATTGCCATTTAGAATGTTTGATCTGTTCGATGACGTCAATCACCTTCGTTTGGCTTCTTATCCAGCTGTTGCATTTTCGATCTCTTCTTGTAATTCCCAGCATGCATCTTTCCATGCTTCTCTGTTTGTCTGTAGTCTTTGTGTTGTCTTCCTTGATAATGTCCATGTTTCAGCTCCATAGGTGAGTGCTGGTAAAACACACAGGTTGAAAACTTTTCGTTTCAAGCTAAGTGACATGTTGCTCTTCAAGATAATGTTATTCTTGCCAAAAGCACTCCATGCTGTTGTAATACGTCTGTTAATTTCATTCAGAATGTTGCCGTCCATAGTAATTTCTTGTCCCAGGTAAAAGTAGCTCTGTACTTCTTCAATCACGATGCTGCCTGCCATGACCTTCTGTTTTGGAGCAAATGCATTGAACATAACTTTTGTCTTCTGTGTGTTCAGTTTCAGTCCTACACGCAGGCTAGTCTCTGCTAGTTCTTGTAACATTTTCTCCAGTTCAGAAGGACTACTACTGGTGATAACGATGTCATCGGCAAAACGAAGGTGGTTAAGAAATTCACCGTTTATTATAAGTCCTTTTTTTGTCCAGTTCAGTTCCTTGAAGACTTCCTCTAAAACTGCTGTGAAGAGTTTTGGTGAGATGGTATCTCCTTGTCTTATTCCTTTTTCAAGGTTGATCCTTGCTTTTCCTTTATCCAAACGAATGGTAGCAGCCGCTTTACTAAATATCTTCTGGAGAATACTATTAAGCTTCTGGCTATCCCCGTTCTTTCCAGAGCTTTCACTACCGCATGTGTGAACACCGAGTCGAAAGCTTTCTCAAAGTCGACGAAGGCAAAGAAAGTGGTACTTCATATTCGTTGTGGCGTTCGATAAGTTCTCTAATAACTTGAATGTGGTCGATCGTGCTATATCCGCTTCGAAAGCCCGCTTGTTCTCTTGGTTGTGCTGAGTCTAATGCTGAATCAAATCTGTTTGTCCTGACTTGACTGAATATCTTATAAACAACTGACAAAAGGCTGATAGGGCAAAAGTTCTGGATATTTTCTCTGTCTCCTTTTTTGAAAAATAGAACCTTCATTGCATTATTCCAATCATCTGGTACGTCTGACATCTCAAGGCATTTTGTGAAAAAATACTTGCCAGTAACTTGTTGAATTCTTCTCCTGCTTCCTTAATCAGGTCAATTGTAATTCCATCTTCTCCGGTGCACTTTCCTTTCTTCATGGATTTATTAGCCTTGTCAACTTCACCTTCCATAACCGGTGAAACTTCATCTTTTCCTTTCAGTTGGTCTGCTCTTCTTACGTCATTATCATCCTCACATTTGTAAAGTTTATTGTAGAAGTCCCCACAATTTCAATGATTTCACTTCCATTTTTCGTGATTGTGCCATTTGCTCTCTTGAGTGCAAATATTCCTCTTCTTCCAATGCAGAGCTTTCTCTTCGCAGTTTTCAAACTCTTGTTATCCTCAACTGCCTTCTTGACAAGATTGCAGTTGAACTTCGGAACATCATCTGTGATGTGTTTCCGTTTTGTCTTGCAAAGCTCCGCATATTCTATTACTGATCTTGTATCATCTCTTTTTGTCTTCATTTCTCTTCGTTTCTTCATTAATTTCCTCGTTTCTTCTGTGAGTTTCATCTGTGGTTTGGAAACTTGTTCTCCAGCTACTTCTTCCGCTGCCTATTTTAAGTGTTTAGTCAGTGTCCTGTTAATATCTGTGATTTCATCTTCCTGGATGCTGCTCTGTAAGATTTCAAAGCGATTTCGCAGTTGTAGCTGGAATTCCAGTCTGCGTTCCTGTAGGCGTGCAATGTTGATGATCTTCTTTGTGTTCCTGAAAAGTTTTTGTCTTTCTGTTCTCGTGTTTAGAACAAGCTTGCATCTTACCAGTCTGTGGTCGCTTCCTGTGTTGAAGTTGTTGAGAACAGTGCAGTCTTGGATCAAGTGCTTCCTATTTGCCAGAATGTAATCTATTTCACTAGCTGCTCTATTTGGGCTTTTCCAAGTCCATTTACGCTGAGGTTTCTTCTTGAAAAAGGAATTCATGATGTACAGTTGTTCGTACTCTGCAAATTCCACCAATTTGTTTCCTCTTTCATTTCTTGTGGCATAACCATGACTACCAAGAAAATTTTCTCCTTTCTTTTTTTCTCCGACATTGTCGTTAAAGTCATCCATGACGACTTTCAGATAATAGTTCCTGTTTGGTTCATCTTACTAACTTCTTCATAAAAGTCATCGATTTCCTCATCAGAGTATCTTGTGGTTGGCGCAAAGACCTGTATGATCTGTATCTTGTATCTTCTCGACAATTGGATGACCAATCTTGCAATTCCTTCGGAGGCACTATCAAGCTCAATGATTTGATTCTTCCATTTCTTATGAATAAGGAATCCAACACCACTAACTCTTCCGGCGGTTGTTCCTCTGTGGTATAATACGTGCCCACTGTTCAGCTCAATTTTATCTTCACCTGTTCTTCTTACTTCGCAGAGTCCAATGATATCCCAGTTGATCCTATCCATTTCTTCTTCTAGTTCTTGCAGACGACTCTGAGGAAAGGGAACTTCCGTTATAGGTAGCCAGGGTCAGTGTCTTGTGGTGGCCAGGTCCGAACCGGATATTTTTAGCACCCTCTGCCTTCATGTCTTGCTGGTTGCCACCGTAACCAGGGACACTCTGGCTGCCGGGAACTGAGGGTCATGGCTGATTTTGAGAGGTAATCATCACTGATTTTGAACGGTAAGCGTTAGAGTAGTGGGCAAGATCCTCCGTGCTGGCCCAGTGCTTGTTGGAGGAAGCCCATCCGCGTCCGTTCACCATGCACAAGGCATGAATACTAACAGGCTGCCCCAACTGGAAAGTACGGATTGGACATTAGGCTTCTGCTTCTAGTTGATTCCTTTAAGTCCTTGAAGGCAATTAGAGGGTCATCCCCTAGTTATGAGCAGAACCCATTTGCAACCCCATTTACAGTTTCTATATGCAAAATAAAATCCTTACTCTGAATAAGGTAATGGCAGGCTTAGAATCTAATGATGAGTAATGGCAGGTTAAAAAATTCCATCTTTCACGTGATTGACTTTGTTCGGAGTTTTGACAGACATTGGGTTCGTCTTCTCCAAACGGAAATGAGAAGCCTTTTCGGAGACTATTATATAATAAAGAAAGAGGCCAAAAAAGTGTTGTGATCATAAAAATAAAATCATTAAATCTTTAAAATAAATATAAAATCATTAATTTATGGTTATTTGACAATGTGCAAGACTACATAAATACATGCAGAGTAGGGGACAGTCTCGTTTTTGTGTAACTGTTTCTGTAGTACATGTTTAAGTTGAAATAGAGAGTAGAGGCTTCTTGGCCTTATATACAGGAATATGGTACAATGGAGTAATATGATTGGATAAAATATAACAAATGGCATGACAAAGGCAATGAGCTATATATACAGTCCAGTCGCATTATTGTGACCACCTGTCAGTAGCCAGAATAACCACCTTCCGCGGCGTGGACAGCTGCTAGACGGGCAGAGTCAATAAGGTTCTGGAAGGTATTGACAGGGATATGAAGCCATGCGGACTCCAGTTCTGTGGCGAGCTGCCGTAGGTTGCGCGGTTGAGGATCCACGGCACGAAAACCCGATCGAGGTGGTCCCACAGTTGCTCTTTGGGGTTTAAATCCGGGGAGAGTCGCTGATCTTGGGTATTGCCATGCGCGGTACATTTTCTCCATGGTGGCACGTGAAAAGTTAACAAAACTAGCCGTTTTGGCAATACTGCCGCCCTTGGCTCAAAAGCCGATGATCATGCCCTTTTGGAGGTTGGATAAATTGCTACGTTTCACCATGACTCCAACAATTGCAATGTTTTCTGCTTCCCTCTGACACCGTTTCTATACCCCCCCCCCCACCTCTGATACTGGTACGTACCTGCTGGGCGTAACCATTTTCCACTGATGTTGAACGTAGGGTATGGTTGCATTAATGAGACTGTACTGTGTAGTATAATGAAGGTAAAAGCAAATTAAACAGCATAGGTGTACGTTGATTGGATAAGAATACAGTGAATGAAAAGAAGAGATTGAATACACTATAAAAGATACACTAACTGGATGAAAGTATGTTAATTGGATAAGAAATAACAGAAAATTATAGAATAAAAAAATTGATAGACATAATAAAGAAAGGTTGATCCATAAAAAAAATATTAAAAACTAGAATACAAAAAGAGAATTACAGTAAATCTGAGACTAAATTAAGAATAGAAAAAACATCGAAATCCGTTTGACAGTTAAGGAGGAGGTCAGTAGACGAGTTCTTGGCTTTGAATATCTCTATGGATTCCAGAAACCGAAGTTAACAAATCTATCCCTTTCCTTGACGTTTTCATCACTAATAACTCCGCCACCCATCATTTCTCCTCTGTTTACCGTAAACCTAACATATCTTCTAACCTAATCCACCATTCTTCATGACACCCTTCTCATAAAATTGCTTCCCTCAGTTTCCTTATAGATCGTGTTCTCAAGCTACCTCTCAACCCTTCTTTTCGTTCCTCTGAATTTCGCATTATCTGCTCCCTTGTCTCTACAAATGGTTTTTCTCCCTCCACCTTTTCCTATCTATTAAGTTGTAGAAAACTCGCCCTCCTCAGCCCTAAACCTCCAGTCCTATCCCCACCTAAGAAATGGGTTTATATACCTTTCCTTGGCCCCAATTTCTCCCGCCTGACTAATTTCCTTTCTTTATTTGATCTCCACATCTCCTTCCAATCTTCCATCCCTTATTTCCGTACGTTGAACCATCCTGCCTATACCAATACCAACAACTATTCCCGTTTTGGTGTATATCGCCTAGACTGCAGAGTTTGTGACAAGTTCTACATAGGACTTTCATACCGTAACTTCGCTGTTCATTTTAAAGAATATATGACATCATTCCAGAAGAAAGATGACAAATCTCATTATACAAACCACCTCGCCATCACTGGACACACATCTAAGAAAGTGAAGAAGTGATGTCCATTTCTCCATTTCTGTAATGACTCTCTTAAAACCGTAATTCTGGAAGTGAGTGAGCCTGGAACAGAACCTTGGCTGGTAGATCTGGAACAGAACCTTGGCTGCCACGATCACCAGACCTCACACCATTAGACTTCTTCCTGTGGGGTTATGTGAAAAACAAAGTTTACAACACACTGCGACCAGCAGTAGCTGACCTTCAAAAAAGGATTGTTGCGGTTTGTTTCAGCATTCCAGAAACAATTATGACTAATGTGCAGACATCGATTATGACACATGCTCGAATGTGCCTTACAGCCAGGTCAGCACATTGAACACTTTCTCAATTAGGAAGAAAAATTTTTCGCTAAGTTTTAAACGAACCAAATAAATTTTCTCAATATTTTCTACCTACCATGTCACCCAATCACTTAATGAGCCTTCCCAACAGTGTGCTTCACTGTAATTCAAATGTGATAGAAACTTCAGCCAACCTGGCCAGCCCCACCTGACCTTGAGTAACTCTTTCTCGCCCATTTTCTCAAAATCTTTCTAGGGTAGCAAATCTTTCTGATTAAAAATTGTTTTTAGACTAATGTGGTGTTACTCTACAGGGTAGCAATTGGAAATTTTTCTCTATCTTTAATAGTTTTCAAGTTAGCAAATGGATGACCTTAAATTTAGGGTCAAAGCCAAATTTGAGTGCGGCAATGAATTCCCCTCTCCCCTATTATCTATAAATCGCACACATTAGATCTCGCCTACCTGTCAGCTTTGAGATATCTGCCATGTTACCAGACTTTTTGGACACCCTATATGTTCACTTTGGAAAAACGAAAAGAATTCTTTAAAATGCTCGCACCGGAATTTTCTGCTTAATTGGGTTTGCCCAGGAAAATTCGACATTGCATCCTTAACATTTTAGAATATCAAAGAAAGGCCATGAGTATTGAATTATTACTGTCTATATTAAAAAGTACTTCATAGATTTACAGCCTCATCAACATCCCTCATCAACATGTAACCGTTTCAATAGAGTTGCAGTCAATCATAGATGTGGAGTCATGTCCTAAATGTGGTTGTTTATATTGACAGTATCAATTTTAACAGCAAGGATTGCCCTCGCACACTATCAGTTAAGATCTTTATAATTTTATAATACATTTAGATAAACATTATCTATAACTTCTCTAAACCAAGTTATTACATTACAAAAAACATTTGAAAAATAAATTTTCTCCAGTTATTAGCTCACTAGGGAAAGTACTATCATCATTTCAGCAAAAGCTTGAGCAGCTCCATGCCCTAAAGTTGCATTCTCTTATTTGTTTTAGAATAATTTCTTACATCTCTCCAAAGTTTTTAATAAAAAAGAAATAATAATGATTTTTATTTATTTATTTATTTATTACTTTTTTATAACTATTTCCCTTGACACGTGAATCATTAAGGCAAGTATTGTAACTGATGAAAAAGACAGGTCACCTGATCTTCTTATTCAAAGTAACAATGTAACCTTCATTGTTTTCAACAAACAAAAAAATACCGATTCCTAAAATCCTATATGGAAACTTAAGGCATGTTACAATTTCATCAAGCATTGTTAATGTAGTGTATTTTCATATGAAGAAGAGGGGAGACGACACTGGGACGTGTGTAGGCTTAGAATCCATTTATTAGAGTGTGTATAAAAAGGATAACAAGGACTATATATACAAGAGACGATTTCATAACAAAAGTATAGAGGGCGCCAACAACAAGGCTAATGTAATATAAGGAATACATTACATCACTTGCCCCTAAAAGAAGGGATTAACTGAAAAGTATTAAATGCAAATCAACTAAATAACAAAGTCATTTAAGTTCTTTGGAAGACGACGCTCTCGCCTCGGGCGTGAAGCAGTAAGATTTGAAGGTAAAACAGCAGTAGATTCTGAACATGACTCTGGAGTATAAGTCTTATTAGGAGTTTGTGAAAGTGTAGAATGTTGGTTAGTAAACTCTGCAGGTACACTAGGTAAAGAATCTATTCTTTCTTCCACTGATGGTAGCATCCAGATGTCATCTGATGTATTTGAAGAACATGGCACAATAGATATTTGACGTGAACGCAATTGGTTGATGTGACGTTTCCAAATTACGCCTCTGTCAAGTTCAACAAGATAAGAAACAGGCGAAAGTATCTTGATAACTTTTCCAGGAACCCAAGAATTTTTTTTGAACACATCTAAAGCATAGACTAATTTATCTACACAGAATTTACGTTTAGGTTCATGATCCGAAATAATTTTGTCAAATTTTGGGTTCAAAAGGTGGAGACGAGTTCTCATTTCTCTACCAAACATTGCATCAAAAGGGGTAATCCCAGTTGTAGGATGAGGAGTTGATCGATAAGAGAACAAAAATATATTAATTGCAGTCTCTAAATCTTTTCCAGATCCAACAGCTTTTCTTATTGATGCTTTAAATGTTGAAATAAAATTTTCTGCAGCACCATTAGTAGCAGGATGATAGGGAGGAGAACGTGAATGACGAATGCAATTAGAAGCTAAAAATGATGAGAATTCATGAGAAGTTAGTTGAGGGCCATTATCAGAATGAATATGCAATGGTAAGCCAAAAGTAGAAAACCAAGAATTAAGGACTCTGATAGTTTCAGCAGAAGTTATAGAAGTCATAACTGAAACTAAAGGATACTTAGTTTTAGCATCAATAGCAATGAGAAAGTTCTTGCCTAAAAATGGTCCGGCAAAATCAATATGGACACGACCCCATTTTTCTGAAGGTATGGGCCAAGAAAATGAAGAATCTTTTGAGGGACTACGGGCATTTAACTGACACTCAGAACAACTAATAACCAATTGTTCTAGCTGCTTATCTAAACCCGGCCACCAAACAACAGTACGAGCAAAAGACTTCATACGAACAATACCTCTATGACCAGCATGAATATCAATTAAAACTGCTTTTCTAAGAGGTTCAGGAATAATCACTCTATCGTAGTAAAATATTACATCATTTACTACAGACAATCTCTTCCGCACATGAAAATAAGGTTTTAATTCTTTTGTAATTGAAATACCTTCCCAGTTAGTAGAGATAGCATTACATATTGAAATGTACAAGGGATCAGTTTTACAAATGGAGATAAGGGAATCTCGCGAAAAAGCCAAAGAATTAACTTGTAAATGAAAAACTGTGTTATCATCAACATCATCCAAATCAGAAACTGAAGTCTTATCAACATTACGAGATAAGGAATCTGCTACAAAGTTCGTCTCTCCTGGAATATAAACTAACTCAAAATCATAAGGAGACAATTTTAATTTCCATCGAAATAGACGAGAAGATGTATTATCATCAATATTACAAGATCCACCCAGTAAAGGAATAAGTGGTTTGTGATCTGTCTGAATTTGAAATTTTCGTCCAAAAAGAAATTGATGGAACTTTTTTACACCAAAAATAATTGCCAGGGCTTCTTTATCTAACTGTGAATAATTACGTTGAGCCTTGTTCAAAAGTGAACTAGCAAAATATATTGGTTTATTAATACCCTTACTATCAGGATGAGACAAAACTGCACCAATGCCATAACTAGAAGCATCACAAGTTAAAATAAGAGGTTTAGATGAATCATAAAATGAAAGTAATTGAGGTGAAGACAGTTGAACTTTAGCTAACTCAAAAGCTTTGTCATGATATGATGACCAAAGTTGAGTATTATTCTTACGCAGTAAATCATAAAGAGGTTCTAATGTTTCTTGAAGATTGGGTAAAAATTTAGAATAATAACTAATCATACCCAAAAAACTCTTAAGAGCATGAAGATCTGTTGGTTTTGGAGTATTTAAGATAGGTTCAATTCTATCTTGCAACAGAGAAATTCCATCCTTAGAAATACGATTTCCCAAGAAGTCAATTGAAGGCTTTAAAAATGAGCATTTTTCAAGGTTTAAACGCAAGCCTTTTTCTTCAAGAATTGAAAGTATTTTATCCAAGCGAATTAAATGGTCTATACGACTCTTACCTGAAATTGCAATATCATCAAAAAATGGTTGAACTCCTTCAATTTGAGCAAAAATTTGATCCATTACTCTTTGAAATATAGCTGGAGTTGAGTTAATACCATAAAGAAAACGATTAACAAAATAGAGCCCAAATGGAGTTATAATAGTGAGGAGTTTGGAACTCTCTTCATCTAATTCCAGCTGATTGTAAGCATTAGCAATATCTAGAGTAGAGAATTCAATTCCACCATTCAGTTTTGCAGTAACTTCTTCAAACCTAGGAATAGGATGAGAATCACATTCAATAAATTTATTAACTGTCTTATTATAAAGGGCAGCAATACGAACAGATCCATTCTGTTTTACAACAGGTATAGCAGCTGTCACAAAAGAAGGTGCATCTTCACCTGGTTTGGCTAAACGAATAATATTGTTAGCTTCTAAGCGATCAAGCTCTTTTTTTAAATTTCTCTCTAATAGCAAAAGGACAGGGAACACATTTCATCTTAATAGGAGTAGCATCAGGCTTTAAGGTCAGGTGAAATTTTGTATCTTTGAAGCATCCAATTTCCTTACTGAAAACACAAGAATGTTTCTCAATAATAGACTCAAGAGTAATATTATTGGTAGCAAGAGAACTACAGGTTAAAGAATCTTTTCTAAACACAAATTTAAGTGCTACAGGTAAGGTTATAAGATCAAGTAAGTCACGACCAACCAACAAACTTGAACCATTGCGCACTACATGAACAATAAAATCCTTAAAGAGGCAATTAGCAATAACTATATCTACCTTAATTTTCCCTAAAACTTCTATCGGTGATGCAGTATAAGTAGACAATGAGAGTAACGATGGAACACAACTTAAACTAGGAAATCTAGAAATGAACTCTGATTCAGGAATTAAAGTTATAGGTGAGCCACTGTCAATTTCAAATGTGAGAGCTACATTATTTATCAACACATTAATAAAATAAGGTGATACTGAAGGAGAAATGGTATTAACATGACCTAATGGTGGTAGAGCAATTACATCTTCCTGAGTAGAAGCTGAAACAAAATTAGCTGTATTAGATTTACATGCTCTCAAAATATGACCTTTTTTTCCACACCTATGACAGGTAGAATCTTTAAATTTGCAATTTTTACGAAGATGGTTTCCCCCACAAGAGTGACAAGGATTAATTATACGATTTGAAGTATTAGATTCTGAAGTTTTAAAATTGGAATTAGTCGCATTAGGATTAGAGACATGCTTAGGCCTACTCTTCGACTTGAACAAAGGATTAGGGTTAGAATTAGTTTTAGTGACTTTGTTTGTAGTATTTTTTGAAATTAAATTAATTTCTCCCTTATTTTTTTTCCCAACATATCCAGCATCACGGGACGCAGTTTCAATAGCAATAGCTTCTTCCAAAATATCTTTGAAAGTCTTATTTTCATAATCTTTGAGAGAAAACAAACGTTTTCGAATATCTAATGCGGATATTCCCACTAAAAATTGGTCTCTAAGTCTTTCATCTAAGTTATTTTTAAACTTACAAGTTCTTGAAAGTTGATTCAATGCCTTCGCAAAATCTTGAACGGATTCGCCTTCTATTTGAACACGTTGAGTAAAATTGAATCGCTCAGCAAGGATTGACGGTGTCGGTTGTAGATAATTTTCTAATATCTTGGTAAGTTGCTCATAGGTTTTTTCTTTAGGTTTTTCAGATCCAAGTAGTTCTAACAGAATGTCATACACTTCTCTGGATAAACACATAATTAAGTAGTCTCGACGTTTGCCATCATCGCTGATCTCGACCATGCGGAAATAGGCCTCCATGCGGTCGCAGAAATTCAAGAAGTTGTGACCTTTTTCAAATCGCTCCATGGCACGAAAGTCAGGGATAGCAACAGTCATTTTTGAAGGAAGATTTTATTTACCTCGTCGCCAAATTGTAGTGTATTTTCATATGAAGAAGAGGGGAGACGACACTGGGACGTGTGTAGGCTTAGAATCCATTTATTAGAGTGTGTATAAAAAGGATAACAAGGACTATATATACAAGAGACGATTTCATAACAAAAGTATAGAGGGCGCCAACAACAAGGCTAATGTAATATAAGGAATACATTACAGTTAATGCAATACACAAACACCACTAGTCGATTGTTGATGCAAACATGATGGGCTGATTGTTCACACATGCAAGCAAAGAAACATAAACCAAGTCTATTTCATATACAGGGTGCTGCAGGTATTTGAGCACATGTGAGTATGACGTAATAGTCAATACGTCATCCTATTTAACAATTCCAAAACGAGGCAGATAAACATGGTTGATCTAAAGATAACCCAGCAAATGAAGCGACATGCTGTCATCATCTCCTTGGCTGCAGGACACTCTGACTCCGAGATTGCTCAATTCCTGAAAGATGCCCGTTCGTTCTTTTTCAAAGTTCGGGGAGAACTGTACACTGCTAGTGGTGATGTACCAACCATTTCACAGAGGAAATGACATTGTTGGCGCTCGGACCATATCAGGACGCCGGAATTCATCCGTTCTATCCAAGCTGCAATCGATGAGGACTCTGGGAAGTCCATAAGGGCACTCGGAAGGGAGCTGCAGGTTAATGAGGCGACCATTCAACGTTGTGAAGCCCTGGATTACTGCTGTAGCATGTGGTAGGCAGTATGTTTTTCAACAGGACTCTGCTCCAAATCATAAGCCCCACAGCACCCAAGCATGGATGACCACTAATCTTCACGACTAAATCCCTCCCAACACGTGGTTCCTCACTTTCCGTGATCTCAATTCTTTGGAGTATTACGTCTGGGGCATCATTGAGAGGGAGTCCAACAAGCATCCACACAATGTGTGAAGGCTGTCATTGCAGCAGACTGTGGTTTTATTGAATAACAATATGTATTTTGTAGTCCTTTGTACAAAAATGTAAATGTCTCTATGCTCTAAAGGCTCTATGTATCTTAAGTATCTTCTCCTTTTACCTGCAGTCGTCATTTTGTTCTTAAATATCTGCCGTACCCTGTATATAAAGATTTTTCTATGTTTTTGAGAGATTTATCTCCGGTTTTAATTTTCCCCATCATTGTGTTAGTATTACACAGCTGTATGTTAAATTTCAACTTTATAGTTTGCTTTCAAGTTACATTTTAAAACTGGACTAACATACAAACATTGTGCTTTACATAATAAAATTTCTTTCGGTGAGTCTACCACCCGGTATTGTAATCGGGATGGGACCTATGGTGGACACCTGCAATGACCAGGTGGATGAGTAGGAGGACAGTTGTACCAAGTTGGGACAATGATGAGGCAATTCCAAAGGAGAGATGGAATGAACTTTTTTGTGAGAGTGAGGATTAGAGTTTTAAATGGTTTTAATAGCTTTGTTTCTGTTTTATATGTAAATAAAACTTGTGTCAAGATGACATTTACTTTGTTTGTTATGATCTTTAAGGTAAATAGTGATTGAATTACCATCATTAGTTATGATGATCTGCTTTGAATTGAAGGAGGGGGGGTTGTATCAAAAATTACTCTAAATTTGGGTGTACAACCTGTATTTGCATACAATCTGTATCCGAGAATATATGGTAAATTGATAGTTAAGGCTCTTTTAAATAAAACTAAATGGAAAAGCGTGGAAAGTATCTCTGAATAATACAGTCATCGTTAAAAAAAAAAAATTGCACCCATGCTAAATCTATGGGATGCTTGGGACATTTTTTTAAGACTCCACTGCTGGCACACGATCTGCAAAAGCTACAAGCGAAAGTTCAGTCTGCATGGGAGGAACTGAGTCAAGACTACATTAAGAACTTGTACAACTCCATGCCATGACGTTTGGCAGAATGCATTAGAAATAACGACGGCCCAACCTGCTATTGAGAGCTGTTATGATTTTGGTATGTTGATGATTTACAACTTGACAGTTCATTCAGGGTACAATTTTTTTTTTGACGATGAGTATATATCTGACAGCAACAGAAGAAACAATACATTAGTTCAGTATTATGATGGCAATCATATATATTACTTGTAAAAGGAAAGAAGAAGCCTTGAATTAAAACTTCATGATTAGGGTTCAGATTTATATGCACTAAAAAGTGCAAAACATGAGCATATATATATGTACTAAAAAAGCCAAAATATGTATTATAAAAGCCAAAACATGTACTAAAATATGTACTAAAAGCCAAAAATTTACTTTCACACATTGCTTTCACTGTCATACTTATCAAAATCGGTCATAAAAATGAAAAAAATTAAGCCATATCAAAAATTCATATTTATTGACCTAAACAATCAACATTTTTCGAAAACGTTCTACAGAAAAATTTAGCCTATTGTCTGCTAATAAAATTTTTAATATGGAGAAAGATCTGTCTACAACAGAGGTGACTGGTAAATATGAGGGTTGTTCAAGAAATTTTACTTCCTGGTCCGTAACTTTTTTATTTGTCAACAGATTTTCAAAACTCTTTTTGTATCTGATACTTACCTTTGTCCTCTATGTAATGGACTATTAACTTTTCGACGTAGTCCCCATCCCTTTCTACGCATTGCGCCAACGCGTGACTATTCGGGTGCACCCATCGGAGAGGAATTCCGGGATTGTTGTCGACACCAGGATTGAATGGCAGCTTTGGACCCTCTTCTGCAGCACGTTTATGCCCACCCACATGTGATTGCCACAGATCAGAGGCATTGCAGCACCTACAGTTCAAAGATGAAAATTGCACTTCAAAGATGAAATACTTTGCACCATGTGACTTTCACCACTTCCAAAAGAAGAAAGAGCACCTTAATTTTTTTGGACCGCGACAAGCCATATTTGGCCTCTGTATCAGAATTAGCATGGGATGCACTCAGCTCGAAATTTAAAACTCAATAACGTTAAAACTTTTGACACTTTATCGCTAATTTTTTTTTTTTTTATAATATAGAAACCTTCCTTTAAATTATCTGTTTAATATTAGGCACATGCAGACATTAGAAGTTTAATAAAATAATATTTATAACATGCTGCTCTCATAATGAAGATGTATATCTGATCTTATAAATAATTATCTTATGCAGCTACATATTTCAAACTGCTTGTATATTTCAAACTGTACATTTATTTTCTAGCAATAGGCAGAAATATTTATCAGAGTGTAATAAAAAAATGACATTTAGGCTTACTCAGAGCACTGGAGCATAAAAGGAGAAAATTTTCATATTTTGCACGCACTGACACCTCCATTATACAATACTGCAGTCCAGAACAGGAAAAATCAATTCAAACCACAGCAGAAAATACTCCTGCTTTCGATGTCTTAATTGTTTTTAAATGGAATTAGACAATATAGTATTTCAATAAAAAACAGAGCCCTTGCAATTGCCCCCCCGTCGCTACGTCACTTTTGGATTACACCATTAACCTTATTAGAGAGAACAAAGAAAAATTGAATTTTGCGCCATTGCTCGTAAAAGGGGGAGCTAGTCACGTGGGTAACGCATGCGATAGCATCAAATGACGTGTTTACGTTAGCAAGCTCAAAATACAATTTGACATAAATTCAAATGAAAATTCATAGAAAAATAACTTACAAACGTATTTTAAAAATTTCTTCACCCTTCTGTCATGAATAAAACCACCTAAAATGTGACTATTTTCATTTTTCGTGAACATTCATGTATAAATTCTGAAAAAATTTTGAAACTGCCTATTTCATTTCTGCGACATTATTTAATGATTTCTATTAATTTTTCAAAAAAATTGAAATATATAATATGAAAATGAAATAAACGCTATAAACCAACAAACATCTCCGATTTATTACAAAAATTTTCGGTCCAAAAGGATCATTTATTAATTTACAAAAAAGTGTTTCCCGAGTTATCACAGAAATCAGTTTTTCCTTCAAAAAATGGCATGGCGTAAGATGGTTAAGGGACATAAGGTGCGTTCTGACTATGAGGTGGAAGTTGCCATTCAGTCCCCTCCCATTGGGCTTTCAAGCTTGACAACTTGGTTGTCTTTAAGACACATAGTGACAGTATGGCTGTATGTGTGTCTGCAATAGCCCAATTGGTAAAGGCGTCAAGCATATGACACTCGAGGTTCCTGGTTCGAATCCCAAATAAAAATCAAAAAGAATTTTGAAAATCGGTTAACAAATAAAAAAGTTATGGATCAGGAGGCAAAATTTCTTGAACAACCATTGTATTTGAGGACAGCCACTACTTTGGTAATGGGTGAACCTAAATTAGATGTCTCTCCTTCTCATGCTGGGCACTTCTTGAGTATGGCAGCCAGTTTTTCTCTCACTGCCTTACCCTTAGATCCAGGCCACAGAAACAAATTTTGTTTTGTTGTTGATTTTTTGCTCTGTGGTTTTAACCTTTTTCCAGCGAACCTGGCCTGATCAGGCCAGTAGTAGCTATGTCAGTTCCATATAAGACATTACAAAATTTAAATGCATATAACTGAAATTCTATTACAGATACAGTTATAATTCTATAATGTCCATTTTACAATACAATGGTTTATTAATATGTTTAGATAAAATCGATTTTCATTCTTTCGGACATCATCAGTATTTCCAGTTGAAATGTTTAAATGTCTTACGTTGCATTGTAAAATGGACGTTATAGAATTATAACTGTATACACGATACAATAAAACGTGTGTAAAATAATGAATCTATTACAGATTAATTGTTCATTTTTTTTATTTTTCTTCAGATGCACTTTATTACTAGTATATCCCTTCAAATTTTAAAATTAAATGATAAAATATAATAAAAAAAAGATTTTCCTCAGGTGTTGTCAAAGGAGGGAGGGGGGGGGGGGGTGAAATCATGACTATAAAAAATGCTTATAAGAAATTTTCTATTATCGATAAAAACTTCAAACTGCATTTGTTGAATTCTTGAAAGCTTCATAATTAATTGCAAATAAATTATATACCCCAAATTTATTAATAATCAATAATATTCGAAATTTTAGAAAGCCTGTGTATCTGGAATGGAGAAACTTAGCAACATCTAAAATTACGAATTTATTAAAAAATTCCAGGGCACAGTTGAATCATTTAATGATTGAATTATATTAAAATGATTCCTTTTATTTTTATTTAAAAAATTTTTTTTCGTAAATTATATTTTATTCATAAGTTATTTCACAAAAATTAAAACCATTGCTATGGAGATCGTTTCTTGATGACTTCATTAGAGATTGTTCCCTATCAGAATACAAGGAAGTTAGATAAGGCCACGTCATTGCTTTATCAAAGGGCTGGCTGAGAAAGGAGTTAAAATCATATGTGATTTTCTAGCCATTGTCATGCAGGTGTGACCCATTTAACAATAAATTACGTATATCTTCTATAAAGAAAAAAAAAAGTAAAATATTTCACATTCAGTTATATAAAAAATAGTTAAAAAAAAACGTAACAAATTGAGATATTAAAAAAATTTTTTTGCTTTATTTGATTTCTTCTTAAAATTTGGCTATTTTCAAATTCGGAATTATTACATTTGTAATTTTTTAAAAACGGATTAAAACCAAGTATTTCAAATATAAAATATTATTATACATTTTAATGTATTGTTTAAAAAAAACAACATTACTTTTAATCGATCAAAAAAATTATTAATCAAAAGCAGCTGTATTCAACTTTAAAGCAAAATATCAGTTATTAAATTTTTAAAAAAATATTTTCTATCCATGTATAAGAAGAATCATTTTCTCAAGAAAATAACTGGCTTGGAAAAGGTTAAGTAACATCCCTTCAGCTTCCATTTCCTTAAGAAAATTGACAAGGCTGCCAAAATGTGCTTTAATGAAAGCCAACTGTGCTACAACTTCTTTGTCCATAAAAGCTTTCTTGGCTTGTTCAGAGCAGTATTTTCTGCATTTTCAAAGTTGTCGACATCATTGGTGAAATCGCTGTCCACTGAAATCCACAATGTACTTTACACTCCATGAATTCTTTTCTTTCGGCATCACAGTGGAAGTTCTCATTCCTTCTGTATCTATAACTAGATTTTTCTCTTTCTGAAGCACGAGGAATCTTTCTTGTCTTTCCTAACGCAAGTCATCAATAGGCCTAGTAATGAGCCAAACAGGTGCTTCTACATGGCATTGTATATATCAGCAGTGAAAAAAGTGAAAACTATGTATGATGGTGACGACCAATCAATAGGTCAATGAAGATGGCATCAAAATCTTCGATTAATGACGTCAACGAATGTGTTGCTGTTGATGGTGTCAAAATCCTTTGATTAAAAAGATCTGAAAGCATTTCCCTCAATTTTTACACTTGATTAAAACTTAAATTTGCTTTCATAAGCAAAAATACCCAAAATATGCAAAAATATGCACAATAAAATTTTAGTTACGAGGTCCAGAAGGGTTTAAAAGTGCATAAAACATCATTTAAATGAGTTACTAGCTTGGGAATAAATATGCATTATATGCCAAATCCGAACCCTATTCATGATATACAGTATTGGTTAAAATATTCTTATCTGTAACAAATTATCTTGCTCATGTAAAACTTTTTTTATTAGTTTCTGAGTTATTTTTTAATTTGATGATGTTTAAAAACTGCATTTTAAAGCTATCATTCATTACACCCATGTCGTAACCTTATTTTTGCTCTTTAGGGTGAAGAGAGCAATCTATACCAACGACCCTGTATGAAAACAGTGACACTCTATAGTAAGATCATCGAATTTTTTTTTTTTTTAACCTGCATTTTTATATTATCCAAAGCAAAGTTTTGGTTTGAAGTACTTTCTTTGAAAATTTATTTCAACAAAGATCTGCATCACAGATAATGAAAGAGATTTTCATAGTAAACAAACAGGTTATGGTTTAAGAGAGTTGTATTAAGACAGACTCTGATATCATGACTGCTTTTGCCTGTTTATCATTGGTATATTTTCATGCTCACATTATTCTTCTAAATATATATTCAGTCCAAATGAAATTGAGGTGATAAGGAAAGGAATGCATCTACGCAGATTTAGTCAGTTTTGCATAATCTTTACATAGGTTTTACATAATAAAACTGATGCTCTACTTTTCCAATTCCATGAAATTCCATATAAGTTGTTTCTTAAAAATATTTAGAATGAGTAATAGCTGAAATTAGCTTATATATTTAATGCATTCACAAAACATTATTTTATTAATAAATTCGAGATTTTTTTAAGTATTAAATTTCTATTATATACAACAGTTTATGAGTGTTCATAGGAACGGAATTCGTTAGTAAATCAGACCTTTCTCTTCATCTTTTCTTTCCTTTAGTTCTTCCTTTTTAATTTTTGTTATTATTGTTATTTTCACTCTTTCTCATAATTAGACACGGTGGTAAGAGCCTGAAAACAGCTCATTATTCAGCTTTGACAAAGAATAGTCTCTAACCAAATCGTCAGCTGTTTTTAGAGTCTTACTATTCTGTGTCCAGGGTTTTATTCCAGGGTTTTTGCATCACATCTTTCTTTTCTTCTACTTTTTCCCATTAACAGTCGAACCTCATTATTATGAATCCGGTTAATATGAATTATCGCTTAATACGTTTTTTTGCTCTGGTCCCAACCCTGTAACTTCAATATAAAATTAGTTGTATAATACAAATATTTTTTTAAATCTAATTCCGGATAATAGGCATAAAAGGAAAAAAGTCATACCAAAAACGAAATCTTTATTGTAAAAAAAATTAACAAGTGTATGCATGTTATTCTGTGAATGTTATTCCAAAGACACATATATTATTCTAATAGGTTCCTTGTGTAAATGAACAGGGAAACTCATATTATTCCATATCTGTGAATTCTTATTGGTTCTTTCAGTGTAAACAAACAAGGAGACATAGTTTTGACATCTCGGAATTCTTATTAGTTTTCAATGTTTACATGGGCATTTAAAGCAATGGTCAGGATTCACACTTTTCTTAGCCATGTTTTGTTCAATTTGTATAGTTCTGTGAATAATGCTATTAGAAAAATTATATTCGTTCATGTAAAGAAACTTCAATAACTAAGTATTTATCCGAAATAAATGAATAACGATAATTTTTAATCTTCTGAACTGAGGCTTGCCTCATAACACTGCACCATCAGGGTTTCTTTTCATTACCTGATAATATGAATCCTGGATACAACAGACCATATTTTTGGTTCCCTGAGATTCGTAATAACAAGGTTTGACTGTAATTGAAGTCTAATTGCATTCAAACCTTTTTTACTTTGCACATTTTCCTCACTTATCTTGTTTAAGTCACTTTCAGTTACGTCATTTCGAGGAAAGCGAGGGCTCAAAAGTTACTTTTCTGAAAGTGAGTCAGTACAGACTTTCCCCCCTGTTTTGTCACTTTTCTGGCTTAACACTTGCTAACTTCCTGTTTATTAGCAGCTATTTTGAATCGCCGCTTTGCTCACTTCAGTTATTGCCCACCATTAAAAGTTGTAATTTTATAGTGTAAATAATGTATTTAACGTTGTTAATTTTTGTAGATTATGAATGAAGGAATAATAAAATCAGAGAACAATAAAAACATTTTACACAATCAGTATATCATATAATATTCTTGAAACAAATTCCAATACATATGGATGACGCCATTTTTAGATGCAAAAGTAACAAAAACAACAAAAGTGATCTTTTCACTTCCAGACCAACCCATGCGGCCCCAGACCGGACTCAGTCTGATGGACTATACTTGATCCACCGTAAGCTTGCGCATGAAGTAAACAAAAAATAACCATGTATCCCTGCGCAGGCTTCTGTGATTGAAGGAATCAATTTAGCATCCCCTGATACACATGGCTTGGCAAGGCCAGATGAATCCCTATCTTTCTATCCTTTAATCCTTTAATCCACTAATCCCTTATGCTCTCAAGAGATTCAATTGAAAGTCTTTGAGGCTTTTTACTATTTATTAAAAAGAAAAAGTATCTATTTTAATGAAAAGCTATAGCAAGAAAGGCATTTATATAAAAATATTTATTTTATAAATTTATTTTATAAACATTATGTATGAAAAATACATTTCATAAATATCGTCGATATTTTGAATAAATTACATGAGGAATAAATTTTAAATAAAAGTCTTGGCTGTAAGACATATAAACGCCATGTACTGTATTCAGTTTGTCGCAGAATGTGTTATGATCGGTCTTAAATTGCTCTTCTAATAATCATTATCAATTTCATAAATATCATCGATTTTTTGAATAAATTACATGAAGAAAAAAATCTTAAATAAATGTGTTTGGGGCCCCCAGACACATGTGTTTACCTGCACAACAATCTTAATCTTTTCCATGGAGTAGTTTAATCACTTAATCCCTTAATCCCATGATGGTGATTTCTGTCCTGTCCTTTGGCACGAGAGTTGTCGATTTCTCCCATGTCTATTTTTTTTTATATATTTCTTTAAAAAATGATCAATTTATGTGTAATTTATTATCTTTTTTAGCCCAATTAATAACATTTAATGATTTTAGTTGTTTTCAGAACTGATTGTTACAGTTTTAAGTCAGTTTTCACGTTTTCTTTTGTGAACTACATTTTCGTGTGCGCCCAGGAACACGCAAGTTGCAAGGCTCAATCAGCCAGTAGAATTGCACTTCACCACGTGCTTTTATTTACATCCCGTGCAAGCTAACGATGGATCGAGTATAACCGCCTGCATGGGGCTGGTTCCAGAGTAGGGCGGACTCGATAATTGAGGGGGAGAATGACACGACAGGCACGTTTATAAGGAAAGTAAATTTTAATAGAAATCGCCTGTTAATTAATTATTTTATTTGTTTACTTTAAATGGATTAAATAGTGTACAATAGCACCCAACAGGGCCAGTACGGTCATAGACCGACAAGGAGGCCCTGGGGGTTCAGTAATAGATACCAGTATGGAAAGCAACAAATAGTTAGTAAAAAAAACAGACCAAAAGTATATATGATAAGAGCTAAGGAGGTGGGAAACAGGAGTAGGTTTACTAAGTCTAAGCAGTATTCTAAGGAACCATTTTTGTATGCGGAGAAGGCGAACTAAATTAAAGTTTGTTGTTGAGCCCGAAAATTGGATACTGTAACATAGCCTCATGTGGATTAACGAATTATAAAGTAAGAGAAGGATGTTTGGGAGAAGAAAGTGGAGATGGGATATCAGACCTAAAATCGAGAGGACCTTGTGTAGGGGGGAAGATTTGAAATTGCTAATAATTTCGGAAACCTCCTTAGTAAGCGAGACAATGTAGAAGCTTGAGGAAGTATTGGGCACTTGGAAAGGATAATCAATTTTGGACGAAGAAGGAATTGAGGATGGAAGAAAAACTTGAAGAAAATCAGTGAGGGCATGAGAACAGACAGGGAAAGGAGAAAGGGAGTGATTTGGACCACTTACTAAAGTAGACAGTAGATGCCATTTATCTTTACTTGAGTAAACCTGAGAAAAAAAGATTCTTATAATAATTTTGCTTTGTCCTATTAATAGCATTTTTTACAGAGTTGGAGAAATTCTTAAAATTTTTAGATGAGAGGGGAATGGGTTTTCTCCTAAACTTATGATACAAAGCATTTTTTTTTTATTAAAGTCAATAAGCCCGGAGTTATCTAAGGCTTTCTAGCATTAGGAGTAGGAGAACGAGGAGAAGAAAAGTTAAGAGAGAAATATCTATCATAACCGAGTTGAAAGTGAGATAAAAAACCTGCGAAAAGAGAGTTAGTGTTGGAAGAATTAGAGAAAAGAGAACCCAATCTGTTACAGCTAGGTAGGAATGGAAAATTAAAACTCGATTATGAGAAATTCGCCTTTAAATTTTAGGGCTATTGTTGAAAGATTTTAATGTAGTAGGAGAGAGAATGGTAAGTAATGGAAAATGATCAGTAATAGCTATATCAAGAAACTTACTAAATAAGATAGAGTTAAAATTTGAAAAATTAGTCAATTGGTGAATAAAAATTATATTGGAGGGAATAGTGGAAAAAAGTATTTGAAGTTGGTACAAGTCTGGAACAAAAACTGGGTTCTAAGAGAAGATTTAATGAGGAAGAGGGTTTATTGAAAGCAGTATTAAAATCTCCAAGTAAAATTATGGGTTTTCCAGAAGGCTGAATGTCATTAGAGGATAAGAAACAGCAAAGATTGGCTAACTGCCCTAACGGGGGACAATAAATGGAGATAAGAACCAAATTCTTGTTAATAATAAGGGTAAGTATCTCATAATCCAGCGTTACAAGAGTATGATTATGAGAAATGATAAATGAGATCCGTCGCTGAAGATGTACACCAATACCCCCACCTCTCTTATTGCTTCTACCAATGGAAACTACTTGATAGCCAGGAATATCTGGTGCTTCTCTAGAATCATACGTCCAAGTTTCGGTGAATACTAAAATTTTAGGTTCAAGAGGGAGGGCCTTGAGATTTAACAGAGTACAAGAGAGATTGGCATGAATACTCCTAATTACTATTAGTAAAAAAATTTATTTTTTTTGTCCGCAAAAAACTCATTGTTGCATGAATTGTTGCATGGGAATGACTTTCGTGTGGTAAATTTTGAATACCAATGTTGTATCCGTTGGTTTTACTCATAAGTTGCTGATTATTGGCGAAAAAACGAATGATTATGTTTACCATTTAATGTAACCGGTTAATGTTATCATTCGATTAATGTTATCGACTGATTCGTTTAATGTGATCACTACTCCGTTTATTGTTTTCGTTTTGAAAGCGAGTCTGAGTTTTTCCTATGTACTTCACTCTTGTTTACTTCCTGTTTAAAAATCTTCCCGTGTGAAAAAAGGTTTGGTTTTGATTCTACCATTCGCATGCGCTGTCCAGTGACAGCAACACACAATTCGAGAAGATGAAAGTGATGAAGACTGAAATACCGCCAACAAATGCTCAAATAAGGGAAGCTCTATGGATTTTACAGGTGGGTGTAAGACATAGATCAAATGACTTTAAGAACAATATGAATATGAAAAATTCATTAATGACCTTCTCTGCAAAAATTGTAGTAAACAAATGAAGGTAGATTTTCTAAACCAAAATTAAAAGATTCTTAATTAAAGTACATGTACAGTCATGGACAAAAAAAAACCGCTCCCTCACTCTGTGCTGTTATATTTTTAAATGAGCATTTACTACTTTGCCACTTCTGCTGCATCTTTATTCAATTTCGGCTATTGTTATCAGTAGGTTATTGTTATCACTTTGGGACCAAGCCAAAGTGATCACATTAAGCAGCACCCACTGTATAAATATCCAAACAGGATGGCCTATTTAGCACTAGTATTCATATAAAAAAAGGAAAAATAGTTAATTGATGAGGAAGTAGGTAATTCGCGATCTAATACTATCAACTGGGATAGGGCCATTAAAATCATTCCTGTTGAATGAACCAAAAAAAAAAAAAAAAGGCTGAGACCGAGAAAGAAATATAATAATAATAATTGGAAAATGGTCTTTGGAGGATTTTTTCACGCCTTACCTCTCCGATATTAATTAATAAATAGTGAAAAATATTAATTAATAAATTTCGAGTCCAGGCCGTGGAATTTTCTTTACTATTTTTCACTATTTATTAAGAAATATAATAGACTAAAAGAATATAAAAGAAGAGAACAGAAGAAGATAAAAGATCATTAGAATTACAATCCTGATAAGAGATACAAATTACTGTAATTAACCTTACTACTATTGAAAATGAGAGAGAGAAAAAGAACAGAGGGAATAATAGTGTAGAGCGAGAAACAGGAAAAAAAGAAACAGCAATAGCGAGATTTTTTTTTGTACAGTAATAATTAAAAAAGGAGAAAAAAAAGTCAAAAAGGAATTGATGCAGTGTTGAGTAAAAAATATTAAATAAATGGTTACAGTAGATTAATAACATACAATTTTTCAAATGGATTGATAATGAATAAAATAATCCATCAATCTATGAAAAAAATTTAAATAACAAATTTCTGATAGCAGAGTGGATGGATGATTAGGCTAAGGGACCAAGTTCAGTAATTGCAGTGCCACGAACTATTTCACCTTCAGAATTCTTAATGAAAATGCATCCGCTAGAACTCCAGGCATTAACGAGGACAAAGCCTCGCCTTAGCCTCTCGAAGGAGCC
Organism: Rhysida immarginata; assembly: GCA_023313115.1. Lineage (NCBI taxonomy): Eukaryota > Metazoa > Arthropoda > Chilopoda > Scolopendromorpha > Scolopendridae > Rhysida > Rhysida immarginata. The sequence continues at coordinate 207,454 of JAHWFO010061346.1, forward strand.
AGTATCTTGAAGCTTTAACAGCTTTAAATCCTCTTTTATCACAGTTGACGACTCCCGAAGCTTCCTACGATTCTTTACCATGAGATCATGATGCACAGAGGAGATAAATTACATGTACACAATACCTTTTGGGGCCCTGAATAAATTAACATACATTAGAACAAGGTCAATAAAACAATATTTAAAATTTACAGTTTGGTTCTAACTTATTCAAACTACATGCGCAGGTGGCTGACAGACTAGCATATCTGCATGATGTGCTGACATAAAGCTTCATGTGAAGCTTAATACTAACAGGCCCATCATTTGCATCGAGACTCACTCTCTGGGTGTATCGTCTATCCTGTCTATAGCCCTAGATACCACTGAAGTGCAACCACAATGCAACTTCGGTTAAATCACAATATACTGGCTACCATGCCAACCCATACCAAGCAAAGTTAAGAACACGTCATGTATTAATTTTGTTTGCCCGAGGATGAGTACTGAAACCATAGTAGCCAATTTAGCCGATTTCATGGCTGACATTTCAATTGTTTGCTTTGTTTAGCTTTTATTATAAAAATGTCCAACAATTGAAATGTCTGTCATGAAATCAGCTAAATTGACAACCCTGACGGAAACCTCCACATACAATTTTAATTACGAGGCACCCCCAACACTCACTATCTTCCCCCTACCCCCAGACCATCCAGGCACGCACCACCATTAATGTTCCCCGTACAGCTTTCTGAAGGGCAGGTAAGATGTAGTATCACCAATTATACAATGAAGGCTATGAGACATACGGAACTGCTCCTACTGGTGTTGCGGCCCTGCAGAACCGCAGCGAAAATGCTCAGCCTTACAGACAGCGCTGTTACGTGACTCGCTCAGAGCCCAGCGCTTCCATTAGGTACATACTCATTTTCACTGCAATCTTACGGTATGGGAGAAAGGACAAGCACTCTACTGTTCCAATTACACCACAGGTGTAACAGTGTCACAACAGACTATAAATCCCAGCTCGTGTCAGTACAGCCGACGAATTCCACTGAGTTTGAATCGCGTCAAATAATAAATTTACATCAGTTTGGGTCAAATAAAATAAAGGTTCATCTCACCCTTGGTGAAATCCTCAATCCACATTTCTATACCCAATGCCGGATATCTACACATAACGTAAGATGCCACACATGGTTGTCATCTTGGTCGAACTTCGCTTCGAAGAACGAAATTGCCTCCAAACAAGTAACACAACGGGAATCGCATATGTTTAAAACTGCAAACAATGCTTGCTTTTATATTGCTGATACATAGCATCATCCCAGGTCCATGTCAATCTTGGCATCGACTAACATTGAGATATCGATCATGGTCAAGATGGTAGGGTTCGGAACAACTATGGAACGACAAAAAAACTACTCAAACATGCCATCACGCATCTCTCTTATTGCACACACACAACAGTGAACAACAAGCTTCACTGCAGTACTCCAACAATCTTCGCAGGGAAAACTCCTTACAGTGTTCTCCCCAGAAAATTTTATCAGCTGGGTGGAAAGATAAAGTAGCCAGTGGACAAAAATTAAAAACAAATAAAACATTTTACAGTTGTGTGCAGTTTTTCGTGTATTCAGCCGAGTGGTGCGCCCATTCAAGAGAAAACCCTGGGGAAAACCCTGTCCTTATACAAGCTTCATCCTCGAGCCACAGCATCTTTTCCATGAATTGACACTTCAACGATGCTAAACTTCTTAACTTAGACATTTTAGGGAGATGGGTAATAACAATTAATAACAAATAAAAAAAACATAAAATTCAAGAAAAAAAATATCACTTGTTATTACTATGCCAAACTAATTGACAGATAACAACAAACAACAGTGCTCAAAACTGAAGCTAAAACGGGAAACAATGAATATCTATACAGGGTGAATACAAAAGTCTGAACCCCATTTTTATTTTTTGAACTGAAGCAGATATGTCAATTTTGATGAATCCAATGAATAAGAAGTTGTGGGTGGCATATCCCATGGTGCACTTTTCATCATCCCAAATATGCAAATTAGGACACATTCAAAATTTATCTCAAAAACCGTAAGGGATAGAGAAAAAATACCCAATTGCAAACTTGTTCAGCATAAAAAACAAAACAAAAAAAAAAATCATCCACATCGGACCAACCAATCGCCCACAATCACGTGGTGAACTGTCACACTGCATAAGGAAAACTGAATTTTGATATTTCCACCATGGAAAGCATGCAAATCAAAAAATTAACATAAATTACCATACTCACATTCATTTTCATGCGGAAAAGCAAATAAAAGGCATGTTTCAGCACACAGAAGACAGAACAATTCCAGGATGGCAAGCTACACTGTTCCGGAAATGGTCAACATGATCTTCTGCTTCGGAGAGGCAAGGAGAAACCTACATGCTGCAGTTAGGTTGTATCGAGACGATACCCTAACGAACGCCATCCATCTCGTCAAACAATGCGTCATATTATTCAAAGATTCGAGGCTACAGGGAATGTTAATGCAGAACGAGGACGACCAAGGGCACAAGGCGACGAGGATACAACAACACTAGTTCTGGCTGCAGTTGCTGCAAATCCCCACACAAGCAGGAGAGCAATTGCTGCAGATGTTGGGTGCCATCAGAGAACTGTTCTCAACATTCTACATGCACATCATTTTCACCCATACCATATTCATTGTCACCAGGAGTTACTGCCATTGGATTATGTTGCTAGGGCCGCATTCTGCAACTGGTTACTTACCTGCCTGGATGACAATACAAACTTCATTCACGAGATGTTGTGGACAGATGAAGCCCAGTTCACCAGGGATGGAGTTATCAGCAGGCACAACCATCATCGTTGGGCAGACGAAAACCCACAATGTCTGCTAGAAGCAACTCATCAAGTGAACAAGAGAATCAATGTGTGGTGTAGATTGTACAGAGACACTGTGGTTGGACCGTACTTTTACGATGGAACACTGACTGCAGAACGCTACCAGGCTGAAATTCTCAACGTGGTAGTCACAGACTTCATTGACAATTTGCCATTGGCCTCGTATCAGCGCACGTGGTTTCAACATGATGGAGCTCCTCCACATTGTAGGTTCGCGAGCATCTAAGTGAGATGTTTGGACAGCAATGGATTGGCCGAGTAGGATCAGTTCGTTGGCCACCCCGCTCCCCTGATTTTACACAACTTGACTTTTTCTTGTGGGGATACCTGAAGGACAAGGTTTATGCTACGCAGCCCGCCTCATTGGAAGACCTGGTTCAACGAATCCAGGAAGCATGCCGAGGAGTGACTGCAGCCATGCTTGCCGATGTTTTGGCGTCAGTTAGGTTCCATGCCCAATTGTGTTATGGTGCCCATAATTGTCACTAAACAGGTGGTGGCCTTACAGTATAACAGAGGGACATCAGGAGTTCCAACTAGTTTCGCCATTTATTCCCGGCTTTGTC